>JBBCBC010000010.1:6747237-7168092 GCA_037126765.1 Stenogyne calaminthoides
ATGTGTTTGGCCCGTTTGTGAGCAGCGATTGGCGGCCCGAAACGGTCTGGCTCTGTGTCACGTAAGAGGCGGGCGAGAGGATGGGAGATTTGAGCTCACATGTGAATTGGTAAGCTAAACAATCTACAAGCGGCGATAACGAAACTCATTATTCAAACTCACAACTTGAGCGAGACCACGATGTGCTTTCTGTAACTCTGAAACAAGATTTCCACGAGAAATGTGATGCTTGGCTATGTGGGCAGTGGAGTTTCAGCACTTCACTTCAATCTCAGCGCCGGAGATATCCGACAATGGATGAATCCAGGATGATGAAGTGAAATCGAGACCAAAGTTGAGTGCCTTTAGCGTAGCGAAGAATAAACTTATTCTGAAAAAATGATCCTCGATAGGGGCATACAGCCTTTAACAAATTAACATAGGAAAAGATGCAGATGGTGATAGTAGAGATCTACTGCCAGCCGCAAACCGAAGGAAGCTGATAGGTATAATGGATCGATAAAAAAGAATTTGACTAACAAGAACCTCTCAGTCGCCAGAGAGTGCGCGAGCATTTTATGGTCAAGATATACCGGGCATACTGGTAGCGACAAAACAAACGGTGGCGTGCGAGGCCTCAGATCTAGTAATTATTTCCATAGATCCTTAATGCATAAACTCGGCGCCAGTTCAGAGAGATGACGAAGAAGCATTCTATACGTTTCAATTGAATAATGTCATCCACATATAGCAAGAAAGATAATGGAGAACCTGATATGAAGAAGATAAAATAAGGGCGAAATTCGTCTGTGGCGATAAGCGACCATGTAAATAAAATTTGAATAATTAAGAACTGACGAAGACCTACGAAGACCATAATGCCTTCTTGAGATGCGTGAGCGTGATCCCAGGTACTCGGGATCCATGAAACCGGAGGTTGAGCCATAAACATGGGATTTGTATAGTACACACCATTTAAGAAGGCGTTGCTAATCTGGCAGTGAAAGGCGGCCATTGATTGACTGGGCGGATGACGAAGATAACCGAGCGATTAGAAGCTTGTTAGCGAAATTTGAAAGTGTGAAGTGGTACCGGAATCAGGCCAAGCCACCTGAAGCGAGCTTTAATTCGATGGACCCCGTCTAAGATGAAATTTGGTCTGAAAACACCTTGAAATTATGTTTGCAGGAGGATGAGAACAAGATCCAATCGATTTCTCTGAAGAGCATCGATCTCTCTTCTTACCATTTGCTTCAGCCGTTAAAGGGAGACTTGGCGGGCGATTTGAAACCAAGGCTGGTATGCAAAGACACAAGTGAGAAAGAAATTAGTAGCTATATGGGCGGATAAAGAGGCCAGAAGATTCCTTGGCTCGAGTCGTCAAGGGATGATGCGTTGTAGGAAGAGGGCAGGTGCTGCAGGAGCAAAACAAATGGCTCCAGAGGCTGAGGCATCGGTGACCATGGGCAAGAGAATGAGGTTATACTTTGAGATGAGCAGGAGGCCGAGAAGCGAGCTTAGCATATCATGTAGAAGGTATGAAGATAAAACTTCGGGAAAGAGGAGATTTCTAAATTGATATCATTATAATGACCAGGTCGAGAAAAGAAGATTCATCAATGCGTGCCTAATGATGAATGTCTGAGAGGATTGATGGATACAGTAACATAAAAACCGCACTGAAGCTGCATACAACGAGAATATACGATATCGTGGCGTCAACATGAGTGGGGAAATAATCATCAAAGTAAAAGATATGCAATGACCAAATGGTTTAAATTTGAGTAAGCAAAGATGGTAAAAAATCAAATGATTTGTTACCAGTCACAGTGAATGTACTAGCGATTAATAAGATGAACATTGTAAGTACATCAACCACATAGAGGTGAATGATGGGGTGAAACATCATTAAATAACTCTGTTTTGAAATATGGCGGTGCTTGCATTCGGCGTCAGATTTTCTTTGAAGAGTGTCTGAATGAGGACATTCGATGATGAATACCGTGAATACATAAATTCACGAACACGGGTGTTGACAAACTCCATTACCATATCCTTTTGGAATACTTTAATACGTCTTTGAAATTGATTTGCAAACAAATGTATGGGGAAATCGAACAAGCATCATAGAAATCATTTGCACAAGCGGGTATAACCATGTAGATGGTAGTGTCGTCAACAAAGCCACAATAATATTGAAAGCCATGGAAGTAACAGTAGGGCTGGTCCCCATAAATCCGCGATGGACAATATCAAAAGCACACAAACAGTAGCGTTTCTCATTTCAAATCAAAAGCGTGTCGTTTACTCTTAGCGGTTTGACAAGCCAGGAGCTGCAAATGAGATTGGTAAAAGCAGATTCGATAAATATCCTAATTTATTTAAATGGGAAATAACTAAAACGGATATGCCCCAAACGTCGTTACCATAAATTAAAGATTAGCTTTTAAATGAATAGAACGCGTAAAGAATAAAGTCCAGAATGCCCTTTTCCAAAGACGCATATCCCTTGTTCACGCCTTCGGCGCACCAAAACTTTATGCATGCAGCGATTGGTTCAAAAGTTTGATCGAAAAACAATATCACTGGATAATCGGATGTAGACTTCTTTAATAGATAATGATTCTACAACGTTCAGTAGGCTGTGTGGCATTAATGACTATATTAAACCGACAACAATATGAAATTGAAGAGTTCCGTTACCAACAACCTTCGTCCATTACCCGATATATAGTCATAGGAGTCTACGAGTCGGTGGTGTCATAATATGCGAAACACGAGAGTCAACATACCAATCAGTTGGTCTCCAAACCGTTGTAAAACGGGTGGAAATCTTATGATGGTAATTTAGATAGACGAATGAAGGATGAGAATCCGGAGGAAGGCTGGCAAAGCTGATACTCACCCTGATTTATGAAGATTACGGCGTCTCCCGTGCCCCATTATCTTTGCTTCAAAATTATGTGACCACCCTTTGTTGTCAGAGCACCTCGGTCTAAGCACCATTGTTGTGTGATGAAGAGCCACGGTGAATATCCGTGCTGTGGACGCAACAAAACAACGGTGGCCCGGCCTTGACCGCACTGCTTGAGAAGTCGTCTTGTGAACTGGTTCAAGAAGATAAATAAGCGAGGCTTTGAGTGGCCTTGAAAGCAACATCATCGGTAAGTGAAAAGCGGGGTGATCGCGCAAACCCGTTGCGTCTTATCATTTGTCATCCTGTGGCAGGGGCCTTCGTTATCGACATCAGAATTCTGTGGGTAAACTTCCGTCCACGAGAAGAATCAAAGGGTGTAAATGACAACTCAACTGAAGTTGGTTCTTTGCATTGAGAGAGGAATGTTCTGGGCAAACATCCGGGGCAAAAGGCAGCTGGCGGGATGTCTTACCATACGAAGAAATTTGGTAGGGTCTATAAATCAATGCGACACCGTCAGATAGGATCTTGCGATCATACAGCTTGATTTTAATCGATGTTAGTAGCACTAGAAGAGGTGATTCGTCGGCGTGTGACGATGTAAAGTCGGCTTAGCGACATAGTGTCGAGTTGATGCTTCCATAATAGGTAGCGGGTCGAGGTAAGCTTCACCGGCCAAGACAAGGTGAATCATCGCGTGATTTGAGCAAAGGATCCATCAGAGGTAGCCAGAAATGGTGACTGAAGAGAGAGAGAGAGAGAAAATAGTGAGCAAATGATTTGCGTGAGAAGCTAGGAGAGAGAAAAGAGAAGAGGCCAAGAAAGCGGGTGGAGATTTTAGGTTTTCTAATGGAGTGACTTGATACCATGTAGAGGAATTGAGTATCACCAATTGAGTCCTTTGATTGGGAGTCGTGTATTAATAAACAAATTACAGGATATTTACAGGAAACAAATCATAATAAAGGCCCGGTCAACTATACAATTAAATCGATCCTAATTGTCTAAATTAATGTGGTCCACTAATCACACTCAATTATCTACAAATTTACTCAATATCCTTAATATATGATTTTTTTTTTTTTTGTTTAGGGTTCGTTTGGGAAATCGTATCTCAAACATCTTAAATAGGTAAGTTTCGGGGTATTAAACCAACCCGATAAGTTTTGTGGTTTTGGAAAGTTGGCTACTTGATGACTCTTTATTTTTCTAGGTTCAAGGAAAGGTGTCGACTTCAAAGTTAGGTGTTTGTTTTATGTGTCTAATAGTGGTGGTCAGCTCAATTATTGGGTGGAGTTTTCGGTTTATGGGTAGGGGTTGCAATTTGACTAGTAGGTTTGGCGTATGTATGGTGTGAGTATTGGGTTGTATTATGTATGTTTATAGTGGTGGTAGGGAAGAGAATTGAATAAGGTATATTTAATGTGTTATTTTATGGTTGCACGAAAGTGTTGTTAGGTTACAAATATGTTGGTTTTGGAATTCGCCGAATTCAGAGCTCACTTTTTTGGTTTCTCTTCCTCATCATCTCTCTAACAACTACCTTCAGAATGGTTCCTAACTCCTCAATTATTTGATGATTTTGTACCTGTGATTCTTCCCACCTTTCTCATTCATCTATGAATCTCTTTCTCCCTAATGCTCGCTTTGAAGTTCTCAAACAATTTCCTTTTGTTTATATGGTATCAATATTTTTTCTTTGTTCATTTGTTCGACCAAAATTTTCTTTAATGGGGATGCTCGCACTCCACTTCGAAAAGATAGTTTATCTTTTAAGAATAGTCCTAACGTACCAAAAAAAAAGATGTGAGTCTCTCATACTTAAATAGATCCATACAATATTACGCCTCTAAGATCTAGATTCATATATTTCGTTAGTAACTTTGATATATCCAATATCCCTTGGCTCTAATGCTTCGAGATAAGCCTCCACCAACATTTGATTTATCTCCGTAACCTCACATTGACTAGTGATAAGTCGAACATATTTCGCTATTCGATTTGATATTGGGAGATCCGAATTCAAATCCAAGAGACAAAATCAAAGGTAATGGTTATTTGCCTTTTCTAGTTCCTTCAGATCATTTCAGTTTGTATTAGAGTGCCACAATTCTCGCAAGAACCTCCCCGTGATATCCACTCTAATGCTAAATTTAAAAGAGAAAAAAGTTTTTTTCCAATCTCCTTCAGAGTAAACCTCATTGATGGGTTCATTTACTTTTCCATCATCTCCAACAATCCAAAGCATCAAAAGGCTTTTTTTTTTTATTAAAAACCCTACCAACTAAAACATAGAGTCTCGATCCCCACTTTTCTTTCATCCTCGCCATCAATCCTCATAATGTCATCTTCTTTGATCAAAATCTTCTTACCTTTATCCTCAACTACATATCTAGTAACCACACCAATAAATAAAGGCCCGACGCTGGGCAATATATGACACTATTAAACACCCTAAATAAATAACAATCACATCACATCCCAAAAAAAATAAAACCTCAAACCAAAATTCAATCAAGTAATGATCTTAAAGATGCGACGATACCATATGACATGAAAAAAGATCCTACAAAAGAACGTGGAAAGAAATGTGGGGTAACGACAATTAGATAAACGTAAAGTGACACATAAAAAGACACGAGAAACCATGTTGATAATAACTGATCGGGCGCAGAGACCAAATCTCAAAACCGTAGGGGAGGAATCTAACAACTCATATATAAAAGACGTAAAAAACCCTAAGCGGGAGAGGGTAAATTATGCTCACAAGATTTCACTTAATAAGTTAAAAGGTTTTCATAAGCTCAAAACGAGTATAATATAAGGAACTATACATTTTATGCATAAGCCCAACTTGGTATTAGTCAAATTGATCAAATTTTAGCTTAGTAAGTAGTCAAGAGAACTATTATCATCTTTAGAGCTTATCAATGTACATTATAATTCGACATTTAAAGTTGACTCAGGAAAGTCAATCCCTCCAATTGATTGTGGAGTGCAAAGAGTTGTAGGTCCATTTTTCCCAAAAAATTCTCCACTACCCAACTTGTTGTGACTTACAGTAGTGTGTGTATACATATATATATATATATATATAGAGAGAGAGAGAGAAGTAGACATTTTTCCGTAAAAAATAAAATACATGGGCAAACCTCCAATTTAGAACATAACTAAAAGAAAGAGGGACTTTCCTATGAAATATTATATCAACGGGAAGGAAGCCGGAAGTTTGTGAATCTTAAAGGGTCGAGCCCGAGTCGGGTTTAATTTTTCCTAAAAACTGCCAAGAAAGGCAAAAACAGAAAATGTCGCTCCTAGTTTCAGGTTACTATAAAGGCAAGTGAAAAAAATTATCAATTCAATAGTGTAATCTAATGGTTTGAGTCTTTAAGCAAGAGGTCACATGTCGAATGAGAAGATATAAAAAAATAGAGGAAAAATGGATGAAAAATAGTGGAAGTGTCATTTTTGTTTATATATTAACACACATTTTCACGACAAAAAAAAATTAACACACATTTCTCTTTACAATAACACATTTATGTGTGTACAATACGATTTTCAATACCTTACAAAAAAATGTGTACAAAAAAAATAAGTATGTGTTATTTGTCCCATGTTGGGAAATACTAGCGCGCTGGATCTATTTGAGGTGTATTTAAATACATATTTAAATTATTCAATTAATTACTAACATGAATCAATCCTAAATTAATTCAACATAATAATTAAATAAGCAACAACAACATGCGTATTACGTAATTCACGTAAATCCTAAGCATGTAAGAATCTGAGAGGTTAAATTACATACCTCTTGTAGAGACAACCGCTGAAACGATAGATCAACCCAAAGTGCCTTCTCAAATATGTCCCAAGTCCACTTAACGAATCCGATGGAAGGATTCTAATTAACTATTTTAATAAAGGAGAAAATTAAAAATATTTGCCACCATTTTTTGTGGATTTTTAATTTTCCAACACAAGGAATTGCCTTGGGAAAAAAAATTTCATCCCTATTTATAATACGGGTGGCTGATTTTTTCGTCTAGAAAATAAGGAGAAAATCTTTTTTTGATCTCCAAGAAATCTTGAATATATCTCATATATTCTTTTCTCCATAATTAAATTTTTTTCACAAAAATTCCACTTCCCTTTATTACAAAATTTTTAAAAATACAAGGAAACAAGAATCAAGATTTGATTTCTTGAATTTATGGGATAATCTTCAGATTCCAAGAATACTTATCTTTTTCCATAAAATCTTTTCAAGAAAATCAAAAAAATCTTTCCTCTTTTTTCTACAATTTTCAAAAATATCTAGGAAAAATTAGTAATAATATTTTTTTCTCCATTTCATTAATTGGATTTTTATGGGCTATTTGAGGGCCTTTATGGAGAATTCAAGATTGGACCTCCAATGGGCTTTTAAACTTTAATATCAAGCCAAAATATTATTCAAGCACATTAATATTAATTTACTCCACTATAAAATCAATATTGAACTATTCATCTTAATCCATATTACGATGCTACAATAATATGGCTCTGATTTATTATTTCCCGTGTTTAAGATTATCTAGTCCACTAATTAATTAAGCCCTTTGAAAAGAGCTTTATATTAATTAATATTTTATCCTTGGAGTAAAGACATCTCAACATTATTATCCATACCTAAATAAATTTTCACTTGCAAGTTTTGGTATGATAAAGCTTCCGAGCCCACCAAGGGGACAAATCAACAAGACACACTTGCACACCATTCTTCAGATAAATCTTAGCAATAGTCGTGGTAACTAATAATATTTCCCAAGATATAAGGTATCAAATCACGTTGATTCTCTTCCCATCATAAGTCAAATCAATAGTTATTCATTTCACACGATCCTATTTAAGGAAACAGAGATTAAGAAATAACGAACCATCGAGGTCTAATTCTTCCCAAGGTCAAGAATTTATCCTCCTCAGAGGGTCCTATTCAACAAGATCATAATGCACTAAGGTAATCTCTTTTGTCAAGATGCACTAACTGAGCCTTACACTTCAACCTTTCACGATGGATTGTTAATTTCCATCTGGTTGTGAATTTGTACTTAGTTACGAGGAACTTAATTTGATCTTCCGTGATCCGTATCACCAAATTAACTACAATGTAACACGACTATTTATTGAATGTATGCAAGAAATATATATAACATTCGCTCATATTTAATGCAATAAAGGATAAATAATTTATTTCAAGAAATAAATAAGAAATTCATTTTTGTTATACAAAGTAAAAACATATTTTCCAAAGATAACCTCAACACTTACAACAACACATACATGTACTTTATAAGAATAAATGCTCATTTCTTATAGTAACAAAGACCTCGATGTGAGTTATGCTAGTTTTTCTTTTGCACCTAATTTTGTAGAAGAATTCATTTGACCTAGTTCACCCCACTGATCAGATCCGCGAATTTTTTCCTCTCAGATTTATGCGTTTTCCTTCTAACCCACAAAGTTATGTTTCACAAATCCTTTTTACAAGAATAACGTGTTTGCCCTTATAAGAACACATATATCTCTTGAGCGAAGTTTTTTGTTCGCTTTTTGAGCAAATTTTATATTTCGCTTCAATTTGATCCGCACGGGATTCACAAATTTTTCACTATGTATTTTATGCGCTTTTTTCATTTTGACTCATATGTCATATTTCACGGATCTTAAATTCATAAAATATTTTCTATAAAAGTGTGTCTTAAAAGAAAAATATACATCAATTACAATTTTTGTAACTTTGATATATTGATGACATTTTCTTTGATCTTTTCTCGTTAGTGTACTTGCCAAATATAAACACGAGATATTTGTTCCAATAAAGCAAAAACAAAAACTAATAAAAACTACTGGCTCAGGTTATTCGCACCGTCAATTTTGGTAAATATACCCCGGATTAGTACACCTCTTATACGATTAATACACTTCTAATTTTTCAAAAAATACCTTTACAACCTCTATACCTTCTTCCTCTCCTCTTTCAGTTTTTTTTAAAATTCCATACAATCCCTAAGCCGTAAGCCAACCTGACGACCACCACCGCTGTCACCACCACAACATCGCTCTGTCACGCCGCCACTATTGCTTGCCCGCAATCGCTACCTTTTAGGGTTATGATTTGGGAATGAATTTTAGTTTTTTTAGTATTTATAATTCTAAGTTAAGTTTTGGTGTATATATTATGTGTGGAATGTGATTTTAAATGAGCAATAATACTTTTAGCTTGAGCAAATGTATGGTAGGTTTGAATGCAAAACACCGGGTTGTGGTGTTTCGGGTAAAATTACTTAATCGAACATTTTTCAATGTCATGATAATTTCATTTTTTTTTCGAAAATGGTGCTTCTTCGAATTTCTTTCCGCAATTTAATGTAGTTTTCGAAAAAAAATTCCAAACAGAAACGAAATGGTTCAAAAAACTGGCTAAGGCAAAAACTCGGAAAAAACTTTTGAAAAGGTAGTAAATTTTTGAAAAAACCAGGTCCAAAAATTATACGATCGTGAAAGAGAAAAAAAAAAAAAAAAGCATGAGACATTATCCTATCCATACTATTTTATTCACTCAAACTATATTCATAATAATTTCAAATAAACAATAAACATTATTCAATTCACCACATAATTAAACTTAATTTTATAAAAATAGAAACTTGCATATTTATTTCCGGGACCATGAGTATTCACCATCCTTGCAATGTAAGCCAAATAAAAGGTGTGATAGTTCAGTTGATGGTCCAGTGTTCAGTTTCTGAGGGAATTATGCAGATTCCAAAAAAAAAAAAAACATCCAAAACAAAAACAACTGAATTTGAGAGAGGGAACTTGATCACCGTTTTGTTCAATTATTCGAGGGACGGTAGTGTATTTACTAATAACAGTAAGAAAGGGAAACTATAAAAAATGACAATTCAGACATTTCGTGTGTCTCTATTTCTAAAAAATAATGAGAGAGGGGCGCATTTACCAAAATTGACGGTGGAAATAACATGGGCCAAAAACTAATGGGTGAAAGATCCACAATGGATGGATGGATGGATTTTCATCTATCCACCCCTCTCTCTTATCCAAAATATCTACTTTTAAATACTTAATTTTTAAACAAATTCTCATAATTGGTTCATTTAATCATTCATCCATCCATTCACTATTTATGGTCCCCACCATAACTCATCCCACTTTATACATATTATAATTATTAAGAATTATAGTATTTTTAATATTGATATTATTAATCAAATATTAAAATAAGATAGTAATTAATTATAAAATAATTCCAAGTAAACAAAATTGAGAAAATCTAAGTAGATTATTAAATTAAACATTTAGATTACTTGAAAGTTAGGAAACACAACATTCAATTAAAACATTACAATGAATTAAAACATTCAATTGTTAAAAAGTTTCAAATCACATGCATATTTGAAATTAATCCAAATTTTAAATATAAAAAAATTATAAGTTTACATATATTAAAAAAGCATAAATAAAAATAAAAAATGAAAAAGATTTCTATTATGTCATCACATTTACTTTTTTTGCAAAAAAATACACTTTCTCTCCATCCATTCCATTTGGATGGATGACACTCTCTCTTCAATCCAATGAAGACTACAATGGTGTTAAACATCAACTTTCATTCATCCAATGGTTAAACACCAATTGGATGATAGATTAATGTGGATGCTCTTATCACAAAAGCGTATTTAATAGTCCAAAGATAAAACCCAACATTCAAATATAAAGTTTTAAAAATCATCTACTGAGTCGATCTAAATAATTGCAAGATCAGAAGCTCTACTTTAAAAAATGAGGTTTGAGTTGTTTTTAATTGTTTAGATATTTACTTTTAAGTTGATTTTGAGAAGTTGTTATAGACTGGTTTAAAACAGTTTTTAGTTAAATTTTAAATTTTTAATAATTACTTCATTTGAAAAATTTAACATAATTTTCAGAACTGGTCACTTTTAATTTCCTTTTAAATAAATCAATCTTAAATATTTTTTCAAAATTACCATCACTTATTTTAAAAACACTTTTAAATACTCCCAATATGGCATTTGCCTCGTGGGTGGCTTCGCTTTTTCGGATGCACACAATGCTGCTATTTTGTCCAATCGAAAAAACTTCATTTGGCCATCTTAATTTGGAAATTAGAAGCAAAAAAGTGAAAAGGCATAATTCCATATACCCTACAATTTAAATTTAACTTTCTAGTGCAACAAATAGCAAGTCCAACTCTACCAAGAAAAGAAGGGTTCCCTCAAAAGAATAAAAAAACTCTACCAAAGGGGCATGCTGACCTTCTACTCTTTCTTTTGCTCATTTTAATCCAAGTGATTAAACCCCATTGCAAGAAAAAAACATCTGCCTCTTTTCCATGTCAATTCCTCACTATAATATAATGGCTTACAATTAATTCACTACTAAAGTCTTGTATGTGCCTCGATTGCAGGAACTTCATAAAACAGATTATGGAATCATTAAACTTGTTACATTGAAATATAAAATTTATTTATACTGAATATTGTAACTATTAATATAAAAAACAAGTTGCATATTTCAATGTAAACAAAATTGTATATTTTAGTGCAACAAATTGCGTGATTATAAAATACAATTATAAAGTGCATGGTGCACCTTGAAACTCACTCTTAATTCATATATATGAGACAAGTATATAGCAAATCGGTTATCGTAGTTTGAAGATAAATTTCTCATTAAACATTGGGTGCGTAGTCTTAAAATAATTGTTTGTGTGTAATTTTAATTGCAAAATTGATTATGATTTTTTTTACAGTTGAAACTAATATAGACTGAAAAAGGACAACTTTACAATTATCATATTTTTGTGGATCACTTTTGCAATTAAACCAAATATATGAAATATTGATATATTCTCGCATAGTCTCCATAGTGGGAAAAATAAATAATACTTTCACGTAAAAAAAAAAAAATTACTTATTTTAAAAATGAATAGTTCAAGTGGTTAGATCACCACTATCTAACTAGGCTATAAGTTCATGGAGATGGATTAAAAAAAATGAAAAATTAAACTTTCTAAAAAAGTATAAACTAAATATTTTATTTGCAAAGAAAAAGTTAAGTACTATTATTATTTAAGTCAAAAGTATATATATATTTTTTCTAATCTCATGAAATACATTATGTGAAGTTGTGAACTGTCTCATGAATACCATTATATTTATTGTGATTTATTCTCAAATTTCACTTGTATTACAATTGAAATTAGCAAAGTTTATTTTCCATTTTTTTTTTCGAAACCTTATTTTCCATATCTTGACCACTATTGTAAATTACAATGAGAGAGACAGGAAAAATATGTCCCCTATGTAATCATGATTTTGAAATCATAATTACAAGCTATAAGCCCACTAGTTAAGGCTTTATTAATAACCTTTTGACATTTTAACCTAGTGATTACATTTCTCTAACTAACTAATTCCAACTGATCTGCCGTCAACTACTACAGTAAAAACCCCCTATAAAAATACTCTATATAAGAATAAATTCTCTATAGTAATAAAAAATCACGGTCCCAACTTGAGACCAGTTATATTTAGTAATAAACTCCACATTGTAATAAGACATATATTTTTTCGGTCCCGTCTTAAGGGTTTATGTCTCTATATAAGAAAAAAAAGTTACATATATATAAAAAAATTATATATCATTACAACTAAGATAACTTAAAATATTTACCTATGGTTAATTGTGAAACATCTCAATTTCAATGATTTGAGTTCGTTTATCAACTTTGAGGGCCATTTGATTGAAATAGAAAAAATTGTACAAATTTTATGAAAATATACATATATTGAACAACCATTTATACATATGTCAGCAATAACTATTGTTTAGTTCCTAGATACATGTATATTAGTTGATACATGTATTTTATATACCTTGAAAGTGTATGTATTTAATTTAGTCAAATTAATATTAATTAGATATATGAATTTGTTAATAAATTTACATACATTGGATGTATTAATTTTTTTTTAAAAAATTATTTTTTTATATAAAACTCTATTTAAGAATAACCTCCCTATAATAACCTCCCTATAGTAATAATTTTTTCCGGTCCCGGCAAAGATGAATTTGTATGGAGTTTTTTCGTATTTATATTTTTTTTACATCCAAGATTATTATACTTTTGCACATAACTAAAAAATATTAATCTACTCCACTCTTATTCACAACATTGTAGTATATATATATATATATATATAATGTTTCTTCTGCTACAAATATCCTCATGTTTGGAAATTTAAACAGTAAACTAAAATATAGGACTAAAATGAAATAGATCAATGGTTAGAGCATCATTGCTTATTTTGTAAAGTCATGTGTTCGAAAGTTATCATTGAACTCTGAAAAGAACCAATAAAACACATCAACAATTGTGCTTTAAAATATTTTGGATTTTATCTATAAAATTTCTGATATACCATTTATTTACAATAAAGACTTAATTTAAAATAATAAAACATATGAATGACTATAATTCGCCCACAAAAAAAGAAAATCATGACTATCTTTGTGCATCATGGATATGAGTTTTATATATTAATTTCTTGATGGATATTTTAATTACAATGAGATCATGGTTGTGCTAGAGGACAAAGAGAAACACGTTTTTACACATCCTTATAATACATTTTTTTAAAAATAATACTTTTTCTTTAATGAGCTAATACTTTTTAGGTTATTCAAGGTGGAAGTCAAGAATAGAAAGGAATTAGGTGGAACATTTTTCATCAACTCCTCTAAATCCCATTCCCAATAATCCTCCTCATTTTCCACTTTGATGTTATTAAGATTATTACTATCACATTGGTTAACAATCTTTTTGCTACTTCCACTCCTACTTTCGGCTAAATCTTCGATTTTTGCGCTCTGTAATGGTGGGATGTCAAAGACGCCATACCCTTCCATGCTCACAATGTGATGACCATCATCAAGCCTCATGTCATTGATCCCGGCTTGTGCAATGCACGGTTGTACGTCGAGGTGCAACCCTTCGTTCGACATGTAATTTAGGTTACGAGGGAATGTATCCATCATTGTGCTAATAGGAGCCTTGGGGTGCACGGTTGATAATGATGATAATGAGGAGGTAGATGAAGATGAATCCATTAACATGCCCATGATGATGTTATGTTCTTCTTCAGTCATGATGAGCCCGTCATGACTCATGCCATCATGATGATGATGATGGTGATGGTGCATGGGGTCTAACGAAGAATCACTTGTGTTTGGTGATGAAGATGAGTTGTTATTTTTGAGTCTTTTCTTGATTGTTGAATTCCAAAAGTTCTTTATTTCGTTATCAGTTCGTCCAGGTAGATGTGTAGCTATTTGAGACCACCTGCACATGAAAATCAAAATTTGGGAAAAATATAAGTTAACACTCCAAGAAAATAGAGGCCTACTGAATATTTCAATATGCCTACGGAATTCCTAACGCATGTAATTTCGTCTTTAAATAATAATTATTACTTATGATTTACCTACAAAATTTCCTAATAATCATATAGACATTTTCATTCATATGTAAATTTATATACAAAAATATATATAATTCGTAGATAAACTTGTTTGTAGGTCACTTCTAAACTACAAATATAAAATGTAAGTGGCCTAGGGAATTTTTTCTGTAGTTAATTTGTTTGCCTACGAAAATTATAAATGTATAGGCAGTGTCTTTGTAGATAATTTGTATATTTACAAAAATTCTAAAAATCCGCAAACAAATTGTAAACAATCCATACTATTTAAGGATCAAATTAGTTTTTGTTGAAAAATTCTATAGCTAGTTAAAAAATTATATAGACAATTCTTTATTTTTTATAGTGTAATAAAATTATGTCAACATTCGGCTTGAATTTCCTGCTAGCTGAATGCATGAATCATCCTTGATCATTTTATTCTTTTCTTATTGTCTGAAGTGTATCAGAAAATATATTTCATTATTATATGATAAAAAATGTTGGGGGTTCAAACAATATCCCACATCGAAATAATATGGAGGATCATGGGGTTTATTAGGATGGACACTATCTTAATTGGTATGAGGCCTTTTGAGAGATGCTCAAAAATAAATTTGTGCGGGCTCGGCCCAAAGCGGACAATATCATACCAATGCGGGGATTTGAGTCCATCCAGGGCCACAACAGTGGTATCAGAGCCATGGTCCTGCATTTAAACGGTGTGGAGTAGTCCCCTGTTAAACAAACAAGACGGTGAAGCCTTGGTGGAAAAACGGGGTCTCTCTATGGACTAGGGCGATGTTGACCTAAATAGAGTGAGTCGTTTGAGAGGAGGCTCAGTGGTCTTTGTTTGATGGGAGGATTGTTGGGGCTCAAACAATATTCCACATCGAAATAATATGGGAGGATCATGGGGTTTATTAGGATGGACACTATCATAATATGGGAGGATCATGGGGTTTATTAGGATGGACACTATCTCAATTGGTATGAGGCCTTTTGGGAGATGCCCAAAAATAAATCCGTGCGGGCTCGGCCCAAAGCGGACAATATCATACCAATGCGGGGATTTGGATCCATCCAGGGTCATAACAAAAAAATGAGCTAATTAAACCTTAAGCTGTGGGACAAGATAATTAATCACTCAGTATGATTTTGATAATGAACTAAGCGTTGAAATTTCTTATAATTAAAGTCAATTTCGACAAAAAATGATTTGTACGAGATGGTTGGTACTTTGTACCAAATTGTTGTAATCAATTCATAGAATCAAATATTGGACTTCATGCCTCTATATTGCATTGCATGTGGAGACAAAAAAAATTATATAAGACGATCTTATGAGAAATTATTTGTAGTTAAATTTATAAAGTCTCAATAAAATCATATTTTAAAAAAAATTATAACTCAAATACTAAAACAAAAATTTGTTTTAATGTACGAGATTGTCTCGCATAATTGTTAGGAATTAAACAAGCAATTATGGAGAAAATAATAGAACTAGGAATTTAGAAACAACAATTTGGTTACCCAGTTCGTCAGGAATGACTACGTCTGGGGGCACTACCAAGCCAGAGATATCTATTAGTTTTCTTGTATGACCATACAAGATAGTGCAAGACAAAAGATACAATGGGGAGTTTGGGGGGTATTTATATTAAGAAACCCAGGTTTGGCCCATCCGCCGAAACCCTAAAAGAGTATTGAAAGTGGGTCAAGCCCTAATCCAGAAAAATCGCTTAGGAACCGCTCGACCAGGGCATTAGGTCGAGTGGTTCTGCTCGATCAAACATGGTGCTCGAGCGCCCTCATGGAGCTGGATAGGGGGGGCGCTCAACCGAGCAATAGTGCTCGACCTCGAGCACTAGTCGAGCGATTCAAGATCCGCGCTCCGCTTCCCGTTTCACTCAGCTCCATAACCCAACAATCTCCCACTGAGATCGACATCGAGCGGAAGTGCACGACTCAATCGGTCGAAGGTTTTGTCCTCCCCCGACTCATTCCGCAACTCGGACTCCACTACCCAACAATCTCCCACCTGAGATCGACTCCCAAAATGTAACTCGTCTTCCCATTCTCTCATCGGTAGTTAACCACGCAATCCGAGCAATGTCCCTCAACGTTCAACTTGAACCACACTTGATCCAAGCAACGCCCCACAACATCTTTCTCGAACTGCAGAAACCACGGCCCACAAGACCGCAACTCGACCCTCACGTCCATTCGATCCAAGTAATGCCCTCAACGTTTTTGATTCGCACTGTAACCAAACAACGCCCCACAACATTCCCTTGAATCATTAGGCCACCAATTCTCGCGACGATCTCGAGCACGCGTCAACGCCTTCTTGATCTTGCATGAACCAACCTCGATACAACGATCTCGTGCACGGTCAAACGCCCATCTTGATCTTCAGATCAACTCGATATAACGATCAAAGGCGTGTCAAACGCCCATCTTGATCTTCAGATCCAACTCGATATAACGATCTCACCCACGCGGTCAATGCCCATCTTGATCTTGCATCCAACCCGATATAACGATTCTCACCCCCGTGTCAACGCCTATCTTGATCTTGCATCCAACCAACCACCTACTCCAAACTAACGCCACATACTCATGAATCGCCTACTTTTAACCCGCCGACTTTGGGGCTTTGGTCGAGCGGTTTCGCCGAAAGTGCCTCAAGGCGTTTCGGACGTTCGATGGTTGTGCCCGGACCGCATACCGAATCTACAAACCAAATCCGTTCCATCAAACTTCTCAACAGCGATTTCCTTCACCATCATAATTGCTCTCCACAGATCCTTTAACCCGATGTTTTGATACCGGTTTGTTAGAATTAAACAAGCAATTATGGAGAAAATAATAGAACTAGGAATTTAGAAACAACAATTTGGTTACCTGGGGCGTCAGAATGACTACGCCCTGGGGGGCACTACCAAGCCAGAGAGATCTATTAGTTTTCTTGTATGACCATACAAGATAGTGCAAGTAGTACAAGATCTGATAAATGGGGAGTCGTGGGGTATTTATACAAGAAACCCAGGTTTGGCCCATCCCGACCAAACCCTAAAAGAGTATTGAACCGGGTCGAAACCCTAATTCCAAAATGTGCGCTTCCGAACCGCTCGACCAGGCATTAGGTCAGCGGTTCTCGCTTCGATCAAACATGGTGCTCGAGCGCCTCATGGCATTTGGATATGGGGCGCCACGACCAAGCAATAGTGCTCGACTCGAAAGACCGGGTCGAGCGCCTCGGCCCGTTCCCGTTTCACTCGGGCTCCATAACCCAACAATAACTCCATCATATATACATAGGTTAAGTCTTATTATCTCCTTTGAAAGATGCAATTTGTTTACTCTAAAACCGTTCAACTATTAATATATTGCAGTTCAAATGTAAACCGGTTGTATCTTTTCAAAGATAACAAATACATAATTTTAAAATGCATTTAAAGGTGGAAAGGCATCCGAATGCATATGAGACACACATATATATATGTGTGTATATTACTATAACATAGGCCGGTAATGCACTATCAAGTGAATTAGCAGGTTGATTATTACTTGATTGACAAAACTCACGAGTTATCATGATAGCCACCCCGAATTACTATTTGGTCCCGTTGATGTCATCATTTAGTATTGTTTTTCTTAATCAACTTGTTATATACTACTAATATTATAATATGAGTAATTAAGTCTTGGGTAAAATTTATTCACACGATTAAATTTATAACATTATATTTATAAATTAATATCATAATATTTATTAATTGATATCATTATATTTATAAACTAATATGATAATATTAAATATTACATGTATTAGTTTATATATAAAATTTGTGATATCGTTTATTATGTAATATATGGTATAAGAGTTTGTGTTAGAATAAATGGTCAATAACGTTGACCTCAAATAAATTTAGTCCCGTGAGTTTTTTTGTTGTCGATTTAGTCTCAATATTTTGACAATGTCCAATTTTAATTTCAAATCGATCGAAACAACGTTATTTTGTCATTTCAATTTGGGGGCTTTAGCTTAAATCATTGGTCGAATCATCACATTTTTTTTTTTTTAATAATAAAATTTAAATTTTAGGATATAATTTTTTTTTTTTTTAAAAGCGTAAAATTAAATAAGAATTGATGACAAAATTAGCTAAACACACATAAAAAATATACGCTATAAAGACACGTGTCGGTCGGTCAACAACATCCGCAGAAAGCACAAATTAAAATGGCAAAACGACGTTGTTCTTACCCGATTTGTGACTAAAATTGAACATTATCAAAGTTATTGGGACTAAATCAAGATATAAAAAAATTTATTGGACTAAATGTATTTGAGGTCAAAGTTATGGAACCATTTGTGATTCAAACTCTCATAATGATTATTTTAGGGGGGGGGAAATTTTAAGGTACAAAGTGCAATAACAAAAAACTCTAATACGTGAAATCAAACTTTTTGGAGACAAGCGATTTTTTTTTTCAAACAAAAGTACAATTTTTTTTTTGTACTTAGAGAATTAAAAATCAGATTTAGAGCTTGTATTCTTTTCTTTTATCTTAGAAGTCACTATCTCTTTTAGAGGAGAATGTTTCTAATTGATTGTTGTTTTATATATTTTTTCTTTTTCTTTTTCCTGATCTACTCTTACTCCAATTATCCAATCAATCTTGCAAAATTCTAATACTAACTTAGTGGAGTAATGAGTAATCAATAAGATTAATTTTTTTTAATAATTTGGTATCCGATCCAAGAATCAACTAATACGGAGGATCAGAATCCACTGTCACTAATCAATAAGGTTATATGTGTCATTTTATAACTTTTCTTAATTTCCACTGAAAATTTAAAAGAAGAATCGTTACGAATTGGAGGAAGTAATTTTGTAATCAGGAACAGAGAGTGTTCGAAAATAAAAGAACATGCATTCTATTATCACAAAAACTCCTTGCAAAACTTTATAAGATGATAATTTTTTTTAAAAAAAGGAGTTAGACAGTAAAATACAAAATTACATGCACATCAAATTGTAATTAGAAAAAAGGGTCGGGTCGGGTGGAAAGCAGACCTGTTTCCGAGAAGAGAATGGAGGTTTAGAATGAGTTGTTGCTCGTGTGGTGAAAAGGCCCCCCGCTTAAGGTCGGGCCTCAAATAGTTGATCCAGCGCAGGCGGCAGCTCTTGCCGCAGCGCTGCAGGCCGGCGTTTCGGGCAACGTCGGTCCAGCAGCCCTGCCCGTCGCTCACCATGTACTTCACCAGCTTCTCGTCTTCCTCCGGCGACCAAAGCCCCTTTCGGACCTTCTTCTCTGCCGTAGTAGGCTTCCTCATTTTTCTAACTGTTTTGAGTGATTGATGTCAGATGTGTGTATATATATATATATATATAGAGGGACAAAACAACAGGACAAAAGAGAGAGAGAGAGATTGAAAGGGGAAATGATTATGATGATTGTTGTGGGGCTTAATTTGTTGCTTAGGAATGGGGAATTCAGCGTGTTTAATTTTTCTTCGCATTCAACCTAATTCGCAAATTATGATTGTGTGGAAAATACTACTGCACCTAGCTAGCATATATATATGTTTATACTTTTATTCTTCTGCACATAATAAATGTGATGAATTGCTTGCTTTTACTAGTTTGGATTATGTATTTCGCTTCTATTTATTTTACGTGTATTTTATGTACTTTTTAAAAATCACGGTTCGATTCTTCTCCTGTGTCATTTTTCATAGATTATGTCTAGTGCTAAAATTTTCATATATGAAAATTTATAAAATTGTCCTAAATCAACCATCTACACCCTAAATACTAAATAATAAAACCTAAATTATGACCTATTTAGGCCGGGTGAACCATGAACCACTTGGGCCGAGTGAACCATAAACCACTCAATTTTGTCTTACCTTCACCAATTACAGAATTTGGTTGTAAATTAAAGTTTTTTCATGTTTGAAAATTTCATACTAGACTTTGTCTTCTTCATATTTCATTGGTATTTTACATTGTTCAATTTTTAACACATAGATCCAAAATATGGTGATTCGTTGAATATTTTTAATTATTTCACGTGTCATTCATCCATATTAGTATGAACGCAAAAATTTGTATGCAATATTGCATACAAGCCATATATGCAATTATAGGTTAATTGGTTTTTTTTTTTTTTTTTTTTAGATGCCCGAACTTCATGGCCCAAGGCGGGGCTTCTTCTTCCTCGCGTCGCGCAGCCGCCAGATTTCTTCAGTTTGATTTTCACAACGCTACTTTTTCAGGTTCTTCCTTCTCCTCTCTTCTCATGTTCTTCTTTTTCTTTTTTCTCTTTCATATTCTTCTCAATTTCACAATCTGTAATTTTAGACTGATGATTTTTTTTTGCGTTTGTACTGGTTTTGTTCATGTAGTAACACTCTTTTGCTCATAGGGTAACACTCTTTTGTTCATGTAGTAACACATCAAGTTGTTATGTAAATCTGTAATTTTGGACTGGAAATTTCTTTTCCGTTTGTTCTGGGTTTGTTTATGCGTTTGTCTTGATTTTTGTTCATGTAGTAACACTTTTTTTTGATGATATTTTTCGCGTTTGTCTTGGTTTTTGTTCATGTAGTAACACTCTTTTTGCTCTGTGGTAACACTCTTTTTGTTCATGTAGTAACACATCAAGTTGTTATGTAAATCGTAATTTTTGACTAAGAATTTCTTTTTTCATTTGTTCCGTTTTGTTTATGCGTTTGTCTTGATTTTTTTATTCATGTAAGTAACACTCTTTTTTGCTCATAGGGTAACACTCTTTTTGTTCATGTAGAACACATCAAGTTGTTATGTAAACCTCAACCCACCGCCTTACCCTTTGCCCACCACCCGGCCTCAAGGCAACGCCTCAACCGACGCCTCGACTGACCATACTCGACATGAAATTTAGGCAACTTTTGTCTTATTTATGTTATATTGCACATAACACTAGTGTGCAATATTTCACACAAGACTTTCTCTAGTATGAAATATAAAGTGATCAAACTCCAATTATGGAACAAGTGGTCTCATTCCATTAATACATGCTAAACGGATATAATTAAATATATACATATATGACTTGTATGTATATGTAATTAAAATTTTAATTGGAACAAAATGTTTGAACTAATAAAGTCTTGTATGCACCCAGATGCACCATGCACTCATAATGCATTTTAGAATTGTGTAACATGTTATCCTGAAAGATACAACTTGTTTACATTGAATCGTGCAACTATTAATATGAAAAAATAGTTGCACAGTTTAGTGTAAACAAGTTGCATCTTTCAGTATAACAAATTGAATGGTTCTAAAATATACTATGAGTGCACGGTGTACCTATATGCACATGAGACTCACTCAACTTGCTAATGGTATAAAAATAATGATATCAGCAAATAAATGTTATGATATTAATATAACGAGTGGGTCTCATCCCGGATGCACTGTGCACTCATAGTGCATTTTAGAAGCGTGCAACTATACAAAATAGAAACGTGCAACAATTCCAAACAGAAGCATGCAACTAAGTTCCCATATTATTAACAACAGACTTTTCTATGTAAATAAGTTAGATTTTTCAAAGATAACAAACAGACGCTTTTAAAATACACTATGAATAAGATCACAAGATGGCCAAGCATACAAGACCAAAGCCTAATATAAGAATTCAATTTCACACTCTAAACAAATTTTACTAGTGATTGTGTAAAAAATCAATTCTAAAACATGACTTATAATTATTATAAAAAAGATGGAAGTGAGTATGTATAAAATATTGACAATCGATCACTTCATATACTGGTGGAAGTGGAAGTGGACGTGGAAGTGGAAGGGTGATACTCAAAACGGTTTGGACAAAGATAGGAGATAAACGCACTTCTTGTCTTTGACCCCACATCCTTCTATTGAAAGCCAATCATATATTATTATATTTATATACAATTTGAGCAAGTTTGTTAGGTGGTATATATGGAATATGAAAAGATATGAAATTATGTGATACTT
Source organism: Stenogyne calaminthoides (assembly GCA_037126765.1). NCBI lineage: Eukaryota > Viridiplantae > Streptophyta > Magnoliopsida > Lamiales > Lamiaceae > Stenogyne > Stenogyne calaminthoides. The sequence goes on from JBBCBC010000010.1 coordinate 6,769,719, forward strand.
TTTATTTATTCATGTGATATATTTAACTTTTTTAAGTGTTAGTTGTGATGGATTAAATCATTATTGATATTATAAATACCATCTATGAGGGATAATGTGTGATATTATAAATATCACCTAGGAGGTGGGATGTATAATCATGTAAAAATGGAAAAAAAAAATGCGGGCCTTCGGACCAAAAGAAAAAGTCATCAAGTATACCAAACACTTTAAAAATATGATATGATTTGTTTTCTCTTGTTTTCCTTTCTTTTCCCACGTAATAAACGGACTCTTTTAACCCTTTATACATATGACAAAGTAGCACGAATTTAATTTGTTTTGCCACCAAACCACGATTATATATAGCTTCCAATATACATAAACTTTTCTCTCTCCCTGCCTCACTCTAAAATATCCCATGCAACAACAAGTGTAATTCAAGTTAACTGAATACTTGATATTTTTAGATGTAATTCGTGGTTAAGCATTTAACTCAAATTTGGACTCTTTTGGGCTTTAAGATATTATTGATGAATAAAGCAAAAAGAAGTTGAGTGCATATGGCAAAATGGAAATCAATGATTATAATTACTCAAACGGGAAAATAAATGATAGAAAAGAAAAGGTTGAAGAATAATTTGCAGGATATATGGCAAAATCTGAAAAACGTGATCATATATAGATATAAAAGCAGTATTGTCAAAGGGATCATTATCATATATCAGGCAAATCTCATTGAATATCATGATGATTTAGTATTACTTTACAATTTAATAATAATCCTTGTTACTTTTTTTTTTGAAAGCAAAAACCAACTCAGACGAAAGCAAGTTCTATCGGGAAGGTCGTCCACAAAGTCCGGACGTTCGACCCAATAATGAGGACTAGAGTACTCTCTAGAATTCCTAGCCAAACGGTGAGCCATACAATTGGCATCACGAGAAACCCACTTAACAATGTAATGTGGTTTAGAACGTAGCACACTCTTGCATCCTTCAATAATACTACCGAACGTAGAATTACGTGATAAAGAACGATTAACCGCATCAACCACCATCTTAGCATCCATCTCTATAATGACTCTCGTCAACCCCATTTCTTAATCCATGAAAGAGCTTCATGTAGTCCTATCGCTTCCCCCTCTTCCGGCTTGTATACTCCCGGCATAACATGAGTACGGCTATATATATGCTTTCCCCATTCATCATGGAGAATAAATCCAAAATCCATCTCCCATGTTTCCGAGAAGAAAGCCGCATCGATATTAAGTTTTAGAAAGTCACGAGGGGTCTATGCCAAGATTTACGGTTCAACCTTCTCGCCACCATATCCTCGAAATTGCCGGCGTTCCTCCATTCCACCAAATCTACGCCGAGATAGCTTGGGACCATAGTAGAAGAAGAAGATCTTGGTGGATTTCCAAACACGAGCATTACGCCTCGCCAAAGACTCCATAAATTCATCACAAAAAACCTCCACTGATTCAATAGATAATGACGAGATAAGCAGGTGTCCAATCACACGTGCCATCACTTTCAAGAATCATGGCTTCAAGTAAATCCAAAGAAATGACACTAGTCTCCAACATTCTTGAGCAAGGCTACAATCCACAAAGAGATGCCAGCCCGATTCACATCCAATATCACAATTACCACAAGTTGTTTCAACCATCATATGTCGACGCCTTAGTTCTACTCTGGTTGGGGTAAAACCTTTGCATATCCTCCATACACACGATTTTACTTTAGGGGTAATCTGTAGCGACCAAAGTCGGGCCCACCCTTTCGAAATGTTTCCCTCGAAATCAGATATCAATCGCATACCCAATTTATAAGCTGACCTCACCGTATAGTTCTCAGTTCTATCAAAATGCCATGTAATTGTATCCGGGACTCCAATAGGCGGTATAGCCGTGTTGAGAATTTTTGTTGCATCATCGACCGAGAAAGCTTCCCGAATAACTGGAACATCCCCAAAAATATGTGCCTGGAATGAATATATCCGCCACGACCATGTCTTCAAAACCGTGCACTAGCGGTGTTCGAATAAAAAAATCGTCATCCGAATCCAACCAAGGCTGGTTCCACACCCTTACTCTATCACCGACACCAACCTTCCAACGTGTGCCCTTCTTGACCAAATCTTTCGCCATCCAAATGCTATGCCAAGTGTAACTCGGATTTCGTCCAACCGACGATGGAAGTATTTAGCTTTGAGCACACGGCATACCAGGGCATTTGGTTCGTTCATCAGTCTCCACCCCATTTTCCCTAATAACGCCAAGTTGAATATATGCAAGTTCTTGAAAGACATACCTCCATTATCCTTGTATGTACATAATGTCTCCCAAGACGACCAAGTTAAACCTTTTGCATTATTAGAATCATGACTCCACCAGAATACATTCAACATTCTATGGAGCTCATCAAGAAACGTATCAGGTAGCAAGAAGACACTCATACAATATGTGGGGATAGCTTGAGCAACAACCTTTATCATAACCTCTTTACCCGCCTTAGAAAGTTTCTTACCCTTCCATGCATTGAGTTTTTGCCAGATACGATCCCTTATATATGCAAACACCTCTTTTTTGTTACGACAATTAAGGACTGCAGCCCTAAATAACGCCCAGTATTGAGTGCTTGATGGATCCCCAAAATCTGATTCAACTCATCCCTCACCCCCTCCTCCACATTCGAACTGAACAAAGTCCCCGATTTTGAGTAATTTATTGCTTGCCCAGAAATCTCTTCATACAAAATCAAAACATTTTTAAGAGATTGTACTTTAGATTGGGTCACTCTACAGAAGAGTAGACAATCGTCCGCAAATAATAAGTGAGAAATCATCAGACTCCGTCGACAATTTTTCCCTTCATGCAAACGACCTTCCCGATTCGCCCTTCTCATGAGTGAAGAGAGACCCTCGGCGCAAAGAATAAATAGATACGGTGAAAGGGGGTCACCTTGTAGAAGACCCCACCCGGAATAATGGGTCCCACAATATCATCATTTACTTTAAATCTATATCGAACAATTTGAATACAAAGCATCATCCATCGATCCATACCTCACCAAAACCCATCCTTCGCAATATATAGCTTCCAAGTAAGTCCAATCCACTTTCGGTCATATGTCCTTACTAATATCAATTTTAACCGCCAACTCCCCTACCCTACCCTCCATTTTGTCTTTCTTTTCATGGTATGAATAAGTTCAAAGGCTATTAGAATATTGTCTTGGATTGATCTCCCAGCTACAAAAGCAGATTGAGATTTATCCACCAACTCAAGAAAACATTCTTCAAACGACAGATAATACTTTCGAAAAGAATTTTGTAGACCACATTGCATAAAAGATATAGTCCTCAAATCTTTCATAGTGGAAGGAATCACATTTTGGAATGAGTGTAACAACCGTGTCATTGAGGCCATCCGAAAACACCCATCTCGTGAACCAAGATTTACATGCAACAAAAAAAATATCACCTCCCACCACATCCGTAACTTTTGATAGTTGGGATTAAAACCATCCGGTCCGTGTGATTTATCAGGATGCATTTGATTAACAGCTTGAGTGAATTCATCAAAGGTAAAATCAGCAATTAACCTGTTATTGTCCTCCAATGTCACACTCTATTGCACACACATAAGAGCATCTTTAAGTTGTGTACTTAACTCTCCAGATTCAAATAGTTCCTCAAAATAATTCAACACCACATTCACTATCTCAGGTTGATTCTCCACCCAAACACTGCTGGCATCCTGCATTCGTTCTATCCTATTCACTTTTCTTCTCGTGGACGCAACCCTGCGGAAGAAAGTAGTATTCAAGTCCCCACCTCTTAGCCAATGAACCTTGGCTCTTTGCCTCCAATACAAATCCTCTTTTTTATCGGCAGAAGGTCGGCATAATCGCCATTTAACCTCAACAAATTTAGCACCAGCACTGGCATCCAATTTGTCTTGCAATCTTTTCAGTTCGAGTTCTAAATCCTTCTTATTTTGCTTGAAAGATGTGGCAATATGATCACCCTATAAAGATAACGACGGTCGTTATTTGGAGAGTCGGTCCGCTTAAAGCAAAAATCTTCAAATCCCCACCAGCTCCTTTTCACAATAGATTGAAGATCCTTTTCCTCGAACCATTTATTTTCAAAATATAATCTCTTTGTACGCCTCATTGTAGTAACTGGAATCAGCTCCAGAAGAATCGGGTTATGATCCGAGATTGGGGCAATTAAATTCAAGAGTCGAGCCGACGGAAACAACTGTTGCCATTAATAAGACCCAAAGGCCCTATCCAGTCTCTTTTCAACGAAATCAGGAGTGCCTCTACCCCTCGACCAAGTAAATCGATGGCCACAAAGTGGAATTTCAGTAAACCCACAAAAATTAATCGCCTCTCGGAAGCCACGAAAAAGATGAGGCGGATGTGCCACTCTACCATTTTTATCCTCACCGTAAGTAAATCATTCAAATCCCCCAAACAAACCCATGGTAAAGAGTTTGCAGAGGCAAGTGTTCGTAACAAATTCCGTGAAATATGGTTTATAACGCTCAGGACAACCATAGAAACCAAATTTATCCTCCAATCTACTCCATTGTAAGTAACTTTCATATCAATATGATTCATCAAATAAGAAAGCAAAGTGCAAGGCACATTATTATTCCACATAAAAACATAGGCCACCACTGCCATTACAATCAATCAGAAAGCTTTTGGAAATTTCAACTTCACACTTAACAAATTCAAGTTTCACATAATTAGAAAGAGTTTCGCAAAGGAAAATAATAGAGGGTCGACGAGCTTTAACAAGCTCACACAGTGCCGAAATTGTAGCAGATTGACCCAAACCCCTACAATTCCAACTAAGGGCATTCATCACTCCCGGCAGGCACTCGTATCGGGGCCCACTGATAAAAAAAATACATTTTGAATTTCACCCTTCTCCATGGACGTAGTATCAAAAGCCTCTGCCGACTTCTCCTCACCCATCACCATTTTACCACGTTTGCATTTCCTCTCTTCCTCCAACGCAATAGCAGATTCCTCTTCAGTAAGGGTACAATTGTCATCATACACCGGTTTAATTTGCATAGGCCTAGTCTGCAAATTATTTTTATGAGAGATATCCCTGGTGGCGTTAAAATTAGAATCTTGCTGATTGACATTCATTCCCTTATTAACGCCCATAATATCCGCCCACGCGTTCTGATTCCGAAAAAATTGGCATTGACCGATCCCAACCTCCCCACCGGAACTCGTCCCCAATAATTCCTCTGATCCATCCCTCAGCCACTTGCTCTGATCCACCGATTCATCTCGATTATCAGTCACTTTAAGGTCAAGGCCCCAGTTCTTCACCACCTCTCACGTCGCCGAAGTAAAACGTATCTCGCAAAAGCTTTCAGTGTGACCCAAGTGACCACATATGAAACAAAAAGAGCACGATCGCTTCATATTTAAATTTAACTTAAAATTCGACTCTCCGGTAACCGCGAATCTTCTTGAACCGCTTCAAGGGCCGATCCACGCCCAACTCCACCTTGATTCAGATATAAATTTGATCCATGCCATATAACGGTTTGATTTGCCATATTCCATAAAACCGCCATTGAAATTCGAGTTGGATACCCACACGCCAACAGTATATCCATGGGGTAATTCCATAATGTGGACACAGAAAGGTATTTTGTTCAACGATACCCGCAACGGGTGTTCCCCTCTCTTCAGATGATGAACCACCAGTAAGTGGATTCCAAAAGACCACGGCGACCCTCCACCACCCGCTTCGGATCAAATAAATGATAGAATCAAACAGTACCTACCACCACCAATTGTTTTAATGTGATACACCTTCACCGGTTTCCACACATTAGCCAACCCTGGTTCTCATGGTGTTAAAATTGATCGATTGGTCGATTGAGAAACGACTCAAAAAAAAAAAGATCATACACCTCATTTTCAATCTCCAGATCTTCCGATTCAAGAACCAGAACATCATTCTCCTCTAATGAAGCCGCCAGATCTAGATGAAGGTTATCCATAGGAATAAGAACAACTCTCAACAAAGGAGAGGGAAACAAGAAGAATGATGTAGAAAACACCCCTTAACACACCAATATATAACGAACAAACCCTAGACTTAAAGAGCACGATTATCGCAAATCCTAGATACCCAATCGGAGGTGCCCAAAGTATCACGTAAAGATCATATACTTGGATAGCATTGACATTCCACCGATGATCATAACAATATTCCGATAATCACAGAAAAAGATACACCAAATCAATATAATCACCCAACCCGGAATAGAGAACAGATAACCGAAAATCCCTGATCCCCAGCTGAAGGCGCCCAAAGTATCACCAAAATTTAGATGAATTAATAATCCTTATTACTTAAAAAGTAATAATAGTTAATTATTATTTCTCTATGGAATAACATAAAAATAATTATTTTTACAATTTGGTGTACCGAGTCAACTCTATAGAGTTAAGTCCATAAGCTCGACTAGTCAACAGTGACGACAAACCAACGATAAAGGGACACCTCAAGTTACCTCGCCAACTCAATCAAAGACCCAATGTCAAAACCAAGTCATCACACCACATCGACTCCACTACATCTCGACATTCCCACCAAGGCGAGGTACCAACTCGCTCACCACCTCGACCACCACCCTATACGTGGCACTCTATCTCGATCGGATGAGATCCCATGCACCTCGTCCTACCTGACATCAAGACATCCAACTCAATTGATATGTGGAGATGACCTCGTGCATGCCTCATGCACTAATAGGAGAGCCAAGGTAGCTTAGTCACAAAGCCTAATTGGTCAAGCTCTTCACAGGACACTTGTCATCATTAAATGTAATCTTAAATGTAATAGTGACAGTTCATTGAATGCATGTACTATAAATAGGTCTATTCACCCTATGATAAAGATTTGGGGCCCATTTTCATTACCCACATAGTTCTCTTAAATTATTACTATATCTATTTAGAATTAATTTTCAGCCCAAAATTATCACTTATTTTACAAGGGTGCATAAGTTGAAAATAGCTAAAGGGACGGATTCTCGCGCCTAAAGGCATAGGCAAAATCGACTTTATTTTTTAATTACAAATTAAATTAACATAAATTTAGACAAATTGTTCAACTACAACTAGATAATTAATTAATTATCAAATACCAACATCAAAATGAAAAAAACAAAACAATTTAAAAGGGGAATACATTTTTTGTAGTCCAGTAACTTGTCGCGATTTTGAAATTGGTCCCTATAGTTTTGACTTTTTTGAATCTAGTCCTATAAGTTTGCAACGATTTTGAAATTTGTCATTTTTACCTGCTATAGAAGGTCACATTCAGGTCAAGGCCCATGTGGATTTTTATTTTCATTTTTCTTTCTCTTTTATGTATTATATGACATTTTTTTATGAATTAAGGTCTTATTTGTGTTTATTAATTCAGAATAACATAATTTATAATTTAAAAATATAATTAATTTATACAATATTTTTTAGAGTGGGTTACTTTCTGGTTCCATTTGACCCATTTTATTGCAAATAGGTTCCAAGTATTATAAACATTACTAAGAGGTTCCATTTTGTGTTGTTGTTACATAAATACCCTTAAGTTAGACTTTTAGCTTGTGTCCAAAATTTTGCCTTCCCAATACACCTGCCAATGGTCAAATCAAATAAAAAAGTAATTGTTCCAAAAATTGTATTTCTCCCACCTTTTGTCCTTAATCCACCGGTTCCCCATTTTACAACAAAAGAGAGATAGTACTCATTTTAGAGAGAGAAACTCCATTTTTTTAAATGTAAATCTGAAACTTCCTTTGTCAATTTTAGAGAGAGAAAATCGTGGGCTATGATTCCGGTGTGGGCTACAAACCATAAACATCCTTTTGGGCAAGATATGTAAGGTTTCCGGCGAGTTTGTTTCGGGTAAGATACATTTTTTCGGGCAAAATTTAATTTTTCCGGTAAGTTTTTCCGGCGAGTTGTTTCGGGCATCATTTACTTTTTCGACGAGTTTGTTTCGTGCAACATTTAATTTTTCCGGCGAGTTTGGTTTTGAAACTCACAATAGGGTTTTTTTTTTCAGTTTTGAAACTCACACAAGGGTTTACGGCGAGGAACCGTCACTGTCTCCATTTTCCGGCGAAGAACAATACTATAATCTTTTCAGGTAATTTCATTTTCGTCGCCCCTAACCCCCCCATTGTAAGGTAATAGGTAGTCTCAATTCCTTCTTTTTTTTATTTATTTCTTCACCTATTACTTCCGTTTCTTACTCTGTGTTATTTTATGTCCTTGTTTGCTTGTTTAATAAAGCATAGTGGAAGGATATGGGCTCGAGTAACCGTGGTGGTGGTAGATCTAGAGTCGGAAGCTCTTCTAAACTACAAAGTGAGAGTGTTTTCTTGTTTATCACTTGTTGTTTTTAGTGATGTTGCTTAATGTTGATCTAGAATTTCAGAATCTGTTAATTATTGATTATGGTTGATGCATGTATTCATGGTTTTATGCATATATTCATGTTTTTATAAATATATGCATGTTGTTTTGGGAAAATCAGTACAGTATGTCTGGTAACAGTGTGTTATTGGTTTGGTTGATTTGTATAGGTAAAACTAAGGAAATTTTCAGTTCATCATCGTCTAATACAGGTTTTGACCCATTCTTTGATTAAATGTGAAGTTTTCATTTTATATTTGTTAACAACTTTTTGTATAATAAGTTCTTATGTGAGATTGATTGTATAATCTTTATTATTAGATTTTAAAAAAAAAAACAAAAGAAGGGGACGGAAACGTCCTAGATTAGAAGTTGATTATTCGGAATTCGATTCTTCCAAGAATGGTACAAATTTGTTATAAAGTTATCTATAATTCCTCATTCTATGGGTATCAATTAGTCATATTTACTCCCTGACTCATTTCTTTTGTAATGTTATGTTCATAAGATGTCGTGAAAAAGAGAGTCAAAAGCAGGAATACCGTGGTTGATGATTCAGAATCAAACTCATCATTTAATGGTAAGTATGAAATCTGTTTCTTTTTTTATCAAGCATATATTTAAAAAAACATTTTGACTCGGATCCTTTTTAATATTACGTGTAGAACATGTCGAAAAAAGGAAGGCATGAAGAAAAAATTATATTGATGATTCGGACATAGATTCATCCTTTACTCGTATGATAATTGATGTCTGTCTCATGAATTATTATGTTCGATTTGGAGCTTAAATATGTGAAAATATTTAATTGTTATGTGAAAAAAGAGGTCAAGAAAAAGAATGGGAAAAGCAAAATGGATGTGTTTGATTCCTCCTACTCCAATTTCATCTAATGGTATGTTTCAAATTTTATGCATCTCAAAAATCTAATTCTGGTTCAATATATGCACTTTTATGTGGCATTGTTTAATGAGTTTTGTGTTCTAATTGCTTGCAATAAAGGAAAAAACGGTCAAGAAGAGTAAATCGGCCGCACAAGAAAATGGGTGATTCATCGTGTTTTTTTATGCAAAATATTTTATATGCACTTCGATATTTTACAAATATTCATTTAATTGTTGAGATCTTATAGAAAGAATGACTCTTATTTTTTCGAATAAACAAATAGTTTTAGCAGTGGTGATAAGTGTGAAAAACGAAAAAAAGTATTAGATGTATCTACGTCCGAGAACAAAGGATGATGGTGGCGATTATGTGCATAAGAGGAAGTTTGAACCCCAAAAATGATTTGAAGAAGTTTAACATTCTTCGTTCCTATGTTTAATCTTTTTCTTTTTATTTAATATGACGTAAACTTAACAAATCTGTACATTTATTTGTTGTAGTGGGCCAAGATTTCGACAAAGGTGTGACATATTACATGAGCAATTTGAGTACATCTATCGGTTCTCTAATGCAAATCGAAATTTTTCAACCACATCTGAGGGAGATAAGAAAGACCGCAACGTGGTTTCTATTTGATGCCATCCATCGATAAGGTGATGCTCATTTGATAAATAGATGTGAGAAGAGTGAGGGAGTCATCTATAAGATACTGATGTGTGCTGATCAGAAAAAAGGACGCTTCGTTATTGGAGGAGAAGTCATTCATGTGACTGGCAATGATGTCACCCTGGTTTTTGGTGTATGCGGTGGTGATAAGAAAATCCCCTTCAAGAAGAAGGATTGCAGACATACGGCATGGGTACTTTGGAATTTGGGTGATGCCCCAAAAGGAGGACTTACCAAGACGTACATCCTCAGTAAGATAAAACCTTTGTTGAGTGAAAATGACAAAACTAGCGTAAAGGATGTGGCTCGGTTGACGCAGTGCTACTTAATGGCTTCAGTTCTCACCCCTTACCAAAGTTCATGTATTGCTTGGCATCTGACTGAGTACCTAGAGAATCTTGATGAAGTGTTATTATATGATTGGTCAGATTATGTTGCTGGCGTGTTGATGAAACAGATAAAGAAAACCAAGACAATGAGGTTTGGTGGTTGTGCTCTTATTACTGTGAAGTCTCCAAAAACACACTTATATCGATTTTAAAGTAAGGTTACTTAGATACATTTTACTAATTTGGACTGTCGTTTATGTTATAACTTTTTTGTTTAGTATTGGATGTGCGAGCATACCAGCTTAGTCAAAAAGAAGAACTTTCGATCACCGGACTTATCCCTTCGTTTTCTGAAATGGAATTTGAAAAACTTCATCAACTTTTTATGAGTGGTTTGGATCTGACCAAACTGAAAGCATAATATGTAAGAATACTAATTATTTGTTATAAACGTTAGAAATGTGGCCAAATTTGACACTATTACATTGATATAAAAATATGGTTTCAGGTTACCAAAAATGTTCTTAATCCAAAGCGTTTTGAGAAGGAACAAATCTGATTGATTGTTGAAGCTTTTTCAAATGGAGATGACTCTGGTCTGAATTGTGACAAGGCGTCTAACGAAGACGAATCTGGTGATGAATTGAATAGAGAGACCCCTGGTGTTAATTATACAGAAGAAACAGCGGATCTTGGTGTTGAAGAAAACGGCGTTCCAGAAGATATGCTTGGGGAAAAAACAACACCACCTCAAGACAATGAAATAATTCACTCAAAACCAAGTTTTGTAGATGTTGATCCAGTAAATTCACAGGACGATTTGATGGGTGCTCCTTTGTACAGTTTGCAGATTACACAATTTATTCCCAACACTGCACAGAAGACTGCTCTTTACCAAGTCCCAATTATGAGTGATACTCAGGAAGGTATGAATTTTGTAAGCTTCCACCCCCACATATATTTTTCGAACATTTGATCCTAACCCATTGTTTCAATCAGGTATGATTTCTGAAGGATGTGTGCCCGCACATAAGCCTGCAGAAGACGAAGTTCCCCCTACGAGTTATGCTGAAAAAGGTTTGCTTTTTTTAATCTTAAAAGATTTATGGATATGTAGTCTGTTTTTTAATTTGAATTATGTGTATCTTTTATGGCTTATGTTTGGATAATCTTTTATAGATTGTATTATGGATTATGTTGTTACTGTTGGATTATGTTGTTTATTACTAGGTTTCCGCAGTGCATCTCTTATGTATGTGTTTTAGATTAATGATCCTGTTATAGTACTAATTTTTTTTCCTGGAATGCATGTATGTGTGGAATTGTGTATATGTGTGCATGCGTGTCTCGGGAATGAGCAGTTTGTTGGGATTCTTTGCTTTCCGCCCAGTGGGGACCTTCACCATCCTTTTCGTATTTGCCTTACGGCCCGGCGGAATTTTCATCCAAGTTTTGGTGCAGGTCACTATAACCTGTACCCAACTCAGTTTGCTTTCGGCGTAAGACCGCCATGGCTTCCCAGATTTCCTCCAAGGTTTTGATCTCCTCAAGTTTCTGGGGGACACCGAGTGCGGTCCCTTTAGCACCCGGGTTACCAACGGCCGGACCACCGGCCCCCCGGTCACTTGACTTTTGGATCCATGACTTGGCTTTCCTGGACTTGGCCTTCCCCTTTGACAGGAAACTAGCTTGAGACATCTTTGGTTATGAATTTTCTGGGTAGGTGTTTGAATGTTTGAAGATTCAAAGAAAAAACCTTTGAAGATTCGTCGGAATATTCAAATGAGAACACACTGAAAAATTAGATTAGTTCTTAATGAATACCCTTCTTCTAGCGCCAATTGTTGATAACTAGTTTAAATGGATTAAATATGTGGAATATGGCTTTAGTGGTAACTAGATAACCAAACAATAGAGTTCAAAGGATTGAACACTAAAGAATTTAAAGACTGAAAGCAGTAAATAAAGTGCACGAGACTAGGGCAGAATGTTTGCATCTTGTATTGATTTTTCGGATCGTTTTTGGGCCTTAAGTGCCCATATTTATACTACATGGGAGAGTGCATTTCACTCTCTATTTTTCTTGTCCGGACATCGAAATCACCAATCTTCACATTTCCAGGCTTGATACGTGTACGCCTGCAAAACCTGTTCCCAAAAATGATGAAGTGGCCACAGTTGCAACGAAAAAGGGCCGTAACAAGAACATTGTGTCGCTAAACACAATGACAAAAATGATCAAAGCAAGAACTCAAATTGGTGATAGGCGGTCAAAGGAGTTGACGCCACAACTCAACACAACAGAGTTAACGTGTGCGAGTGAGCGCACATGTATTGATGTTGAAAACTACACAGCTGACAAAATCTGTGACAATAGGGCAGCCAAACCAATGCCTACTTTGAACCTTGGATATTCAGCTGTTAGTAAGATGTCGCCGCATCTAAAAAGTATTTTAAAAGCCCGTTGGAATGAAGGCCATGGAGAAGATAGGTAAAACAAAATCTCGAATTTCGTATTCTGAAATTTTCTTTGTATCACTCATAATATTTTTTTATCGTTTCAGTTTAATATAGAAGGGTTTAAATCCGTTTTCTGAAGTAACAATCGGGGATTTTGTGGGTATAGTCCACCATGGTCCTATGAAGGGCAAGGTTTGCATTTATTCTAAAAATATTCATTTCTTGGTTTGCAAAACATTAGCACGTGTTACTTAAATCAACTAAACAAATGATATAGGTGATTGACGCATGGGCGAAAATGCTTAAGGAGAATCACAAATTAAAGGAGGGTGTGAAAAAAGTGGCGACATTCACGTCGTCTTGTTGGGTAAAAAAAATACATTATCTTTATCGTTATATTAAAACCTGTTTTATGTCACCTAAAATCCTTGCAATTACTATTTTATTGTTAATAATTTCAGTTTAAAAAAACTTTATGTAGGACCTGATTTTAGACAAAAATCCAAATCCAAAGGGAACGTTGAAACGTTTATTAGATGACGTTATTCAGGAGTCCCTAACCTGCAATTATCTACTTTTCCCGATGAACACTAAGGGTGGCCCAAGGACAACAAGGGATTCGGGCTTTCACTGGACGCTATTGATACTAAACATGCGTGAATTCCATTGGAATTTCTACAACTCCTTTTCGTCAAGGGTCGCCAAAACCGATGTTCATCGACCCGGATCACACGTTGTGGTAATATTTAGTTTTTGTCAATTAAATCATTGTTTAATGTTATCAGATCTATTATCCATAAACATTCAATAAAACATCAATGTGTTTTTGTTTTCAGATTAAATATGTTGAGAAGAAGTTAAGGGATATTTATCGTGGGAAGAACGCTAAACATCCCTTCTTGGATAATAGTTTCCGATGGCCAGATTCCACCGAATGCTTACAACAGTCTGAAAGTTCGGTCGATTGTGGAGTAATAGTTTGCATGCATATTGAGAACACCATCCTAAACAAGACTCATACGACTGTTGTTTTTAACGAGACGTCTTCCGGAGATTAACGTAAGCTGATGGCTGAATTATTCCTTCAAACCCCATCTTTAACCATTTAACAGTTTATGGATCATATAGTCTGTTTTGGAATTTGCATTATGTGTTGGATAATCTTTCAAACAGATGTTGTTTTGGTATTATGGATTATGTTGTGACTGTTGGACCATTTAGAATGAGCAACTTGTCTATTTTGATCTCATTTAATGTCATTGGAATGTATCTTATACTTATGAGGTTGTTGTCTTGGGGTTTTTATATGTTGTTGTTCAGCTCTTATTTATGTGTTTATGTTAAATGACCCCTTTGAACCAATTTTATTTTTGGCATGCATATATGCATGGAATTGTGTATATATGCATGCATGTATTTAGTTGTTTTAGTTTTTCAGGATGTTGGATTATCCCTTATATGTATTGCATGTTGGATATCCACTAATATACACGAATATAATAATATATTTATAATATTTACTAATATAGTAATATATGTTTACTAATAAATAATATCTTTAATAATAAATAATATACATGTCTCATATATTTATAATAAATAATTATATACTTATAATAAATAATATATTTACTAATATACACGAATATAGTAATATATTTATACTATTTACTAATAAAAAATATACACGAATATAGTAATATATATTTATAATATATATCAAGATAGTATATTCTCAAATTCATAGTGTTCTAGAACACGGGAAAAGCTTTCGGATGCATGTATAGTATATATTCATGCATATATGCATGTTCACATGCATAAGTGCATGTCAGATTTGTCCAATTTCCCATAAATAAAGAACACACACGTGTCTGATTTTTGGACTAAAAATGACCTTTGTAATTCGACCGTTTGAGGCAGAAAGTGATGTTTAATGCCACTTACACAACCTTATAAATAGAGGGTTCTTTACAAACCAAAATATAACTTTCACAAAAAATTAATATATGGCAAGCTCTAGTCAAAGCACAACATTTGGTAAATATTTGAAGTATAGAGCTGAAGATTGTAAAAAATGTGGTCGAGCAGCAAGAATCTATGTTTCGGCATCGGCTCACAATCCCGGTAGGTTGTGTTATAAATGCGAAGGATGTAATTTCTCCCATTGGTGTGTGCCGACCAACTACTTCATTGTGGAACCTGATCCCAAGAGGTTAATATTGCAGTAAATTCATCGTCGAATCTTAATTCAATCAATCGTAAGGCGATTCCGCCATGTGAAGATTAGTACTATAATGCTTGCAAATATGATGACAATTGGTTTAATTTTCTTGTTTTGGCAATTGGTCATTAATTTGTTTAAGTAGGAAAATTAGTACTATATCATTAACCATATTTTTGGTTAAAGTTATGCTATTATGTAACGTATATCTTCTTTTATAGCTTGTTTTGTGACGCCTCTACAAATGTTCTATGAAGCTTTATAAAATTTAATTTATTTAATGTTTTTAGTTTATATAAACTCAATTTAGCATATATATTGTTTTTTATATACTAATACTTTTGGACCTGCATGCATCAACATATATACATAAGTGTGTTTTATACACTAATAATTTGGGAACTGCATACATGCATGCATTTATATACTTAAATGGAAAAAATGGCTCGTAAAAAAGGGTTCACATTCAACCAAAAGTTGATATGTCATTGTTTCACACCATTCCAACACTTTGCATACCAAAAAAACACCATAATTAACAAACATGTAGCAAAAAAGGTGAGTTTTTCCACAACTGAGGAAAAATATGTGTCTTATATATAGTCAACATACTGAAACTTGAATAACAAGGTGTGAATTATCAAGTTTCAGTTAGTTGAGTCATGATTTCCCAAGTATGTCCTATGACTAACCACAAAAGTTAACGAACTTCGTATGTATCATCCGGTTGTAATAAACATGTAGTAGAGTCATGATTTGCCAGTGTCCCACATCTGGAGCATGCCACAGAGGGTTTCTTCTTTGGGAACTCACCAAATGATGGCTTCTTTTTTTCCTAAGACGGCCTGGTTTTTTCTTTAGCACAGGTGGGAGAATCTTGATTTTGTTTTGATCATCGGGCTGAAATTCAAACTTCTGGGTTTCTGGTATTGCATGTAGGTCGTAGTTGTAGCATTCACGGTAGTTCTGGGTGAAAAAATAATCCTCGATATGGGTGTACACAGTTGGACATTTCCTATCAATTACGGCCACTGTGTGCGCACACGGGAACCCTCTAACTTGCCATGTCTTCTCTACCAAATTAACTTCTGTTGATGGGTGAGACATAACCAAATAATTACCACTTGGGCAATGGACGACCATCCATGATCGAGAGATGTCTTTTAAAAAATTCCACAAATTCTCCTTCGTAGGACACAATGCACCGGTCCACGAGCTGCATTCTTTTCTCCTATCAACTATCCACTTTGATATACCTATTAGATTAAAAAAAACCAATAGTTATTGGAAAAATTGATATACATTAGGAAGAACGAAAAATCCTATTACGAATCAGAAGACTACAAATCACATACCTGCACGAATTTGGTCTATCATGTGTATGATTGGAAGCGATCTAGCCTCCTTTATCCATGCATTGAACTGCTTAGCTGCATTCAAAGTCAATTCCCCGTATCTTTTGATATGCGGTGAGTGAGCAACTACCCACTTCTCAAATGGTAAATCTTCAATCCATTCTTCGGCCTTCTTCCCGCCTACGTCTTTAAATACAACCAACATCTCATTAAATATGCACACATTTGATGCATATGCTCAATTTTTGAAATGAACCCCTAGATTTTCTCGTTGCTCGTTCGAATAACCCTTTGTAAATCGTCCCCTCAAGTTAGCTAATAGATGATACAAGCAGAAATAGTGTTGTGGTTTGTCAAAAACCAATGGAAACGCTGCCATCAATCCCGTGTTCCTATAGGATATGTAGCAAATCTCTCTTTCGTGATGTACGTTATCGCGTAGCTTCTCGAGGAACCATCTCCAGTTGTTGGTATTCTCAGCAGATACAATGGCATATGCAGCAGGGAACATACCTAAAAAAATCAAATTCGCGTGTCACTTGTGCAGAAACTAAAAATATTCTGCATAATATGATACTGAAAAATGCATAATTTGGATAATATGTGTAATCTGACAGCTGAAAACTACATAATCTGATACAAAAACTTGGTATACATAATCAACTTTTTCATTATTTAAACAACAAAAATTGGTTAAAAACAGAAATCAATAGTATAACACTGGACAAAAAACAGAAAGCATGCATGTGATTCATTATAAAGCAAAAAAATAGATTTTATGGTTTTTGATTTTTCATACTATAAAGAATTATGGGGATTTTAGAACACATCATCGTTGTTACCATCCTTCGCAGTTGCTATTAGTAGAGTACCCTTTGCACGTCCTATCATGAATGTCCCGTCTATAAATAGCATTGGACGGCACTTTTTGAAGGCATCTAGACACCCCATAAACGCGATGAACACACGTTCAAAAGCTTGCGTTTTGGGATGGCTCTCTATTGATACAATACTTCCTACAAACACATATCCCAACCACGAGTACTTATCAATATGTTGGTGGATTTCAGAATGTACATCTCAAAAAAGATTATCTTTATACATTTATAAGTACTTATCAAAAGTACCTTCATTTGTTCGTACGACAGCGTGGCAGTACCAACGGAGCATCATAGCTCCCGAAAATTTCTTTCATTGCAGCTTCATACGTGCGCCATGCTTTCCAGTATCGGAGGTGTAAACCATAACTTAATTGAAGTGTGTTCATGATATCCTTCCCACTAGTTGAGGTTTTACCCTAACATCTTGTAACACAATATTCCATATTATCTTGGGGCCCAAACTTCTATTCTTAACCCCAAACAACTTACCGATGCATGAGTGAGCTAGATCGGCTTTTCAAATAATGAATGAACCATCCACTTTTTGTAAATTTGCATGTATGAACCAAGCACAGTTACTAGTATCCCTTTCGCTGCAGATGGCATTTATGTATATTCCAGTGTTTTTTTTATATTTATACCTAAAACCCAATTGAGACGAGTACTTAATGAGTAAAGTCCTAAACTCGATCGCACCACCCTTAAACATAGTCCCAACACCTCTATCCATGATGTGTGCCCAATGATCAGACAAAAGAGGTTTTTTCGTCACATTGGGACACACATCGTAAGATGCCATACTACCTACCCCGTCTTCCCTAACAGATTCTTGATCATGATTCCTTACACGTATCTTAGCCTGCTTAATGGAATTTTGTTCCTAATGGGATTATTAACACCACAATTACTATTATCATCTTCACTACATGCATCTTCAAAGGACTTAGATTCTGCACTACTGCTAATATGCACATATGCATGTTCAGCAAAAATTGGGGGAACATGCATGTCAGAATCTATTGTGTTGCTAACAGACAAAGATGAACTTGAACAACTTTTTTTGATGAAACTTCACAAAGGCTAAACAAATTTCTCAAATCACTATCATTGTCTAGGCTGCAATTTGAAACTGATCCAACATAATAACTAAATGAAAAGGACAAATTTCTAACATCAAGCCACTTAGAAAATACTTGAAAAAGGATTTCATTGTATGTTGTTGATGAATCGAAGGCAATAAGTTTGCTTACCCCCTGATAATTCAGCGAGAGAAGAATTTGTGAGATTAACATCGCCCAAATTGACCAACACCTATTCGACAATAATCCACCAAAATCACCCTTCTCTCTCTCGCCAAAAATCAACCCAAAACGCCCAACAAGAAATAGCCCAGGTCGACCTTACCCAAAATCACTGTGAAAATTGCCAAAATTTGACAAAAATTGGAATAGCCAGTAAAAGTCGCCGCCGACTTCCCCCAATTTTGCAAGAAGCAACTCCAAAAAACAAGAAATAAGAAATACAAAGGATTCTGCAATACATACCCACAAGAAATTTGAATTTCAATTTAATCTTGGGAATGTGAAGCTTCGTACGCATTGTCTATCAATTCCGGTGATTTCTTTCTTGTTTAGGTGAGAGAGAAGCCTAATTCTGAAGAAAGTAACCACTCCCCTTATTTTTCTAAAACGGAAAACTCCTGCAACAAAAAGTACTTACTCATCTAAATAAATTAATTGTATTTTTTATTAGTTGTCATATAAGTGGGGGCAATAAAGTCATAACATTATAAATTGGAACCTCCTAGTAATTGCAAAAAGTCTTGGAACCTCTTAGCAATATTGTGGCCAAATTGAAACCTTATTGTAATTTTCTCTATTTTTTTTTTATCTGTAATTATTTTTATACAATATTTTTAAATTAAAATAATTAATATAATTTCAAAAATAATAATTGACAAAAAATAGTATAAAAAACTAAAATCAAATGATCTAATGAAAATTAAATTAATAAAAAAATATTATGTAAAAAATTATAATTAATAAAAAAATAGTTTTAAAGAAATTAAATTAATAAAAAAAATTATTGTTAATTATTATTTTAATTATTCCAATGTTCCTAAGTGCACTAAAAGATAAATGTTTTTATGTATTAGTTGAAGGGTTTAAATATGAGTTGGAATCAGAATAATGTGGATTTGAATTCTAGAGGTTTTTGGTTGTACTGTTTTATTATTATATACGATACAAAAATTTACTCAATATGCTTCCTCATGTTGGGATTATACTGGAAAGTATGCTTTTACTTTGTATAATCAAAACTAAATTTCGGACTTATTTACTGAAATAAATTGTTTATCACTGATGCTTTAAATATCATCGAATGTTACATATATTTCTTTGCATATAACTGTTTCAATAAATAAGACGCGTTACATTGTAGTTAATTTAGTGATACCGGATCACGTAAGATTAAATTAACAGTCCCTTGTAACTAAAAGTACAACATTCACGACCTAGATGGAAATGAACAATCCATTGTGAAAGGTTGAAGTGTAAGGCTCAGATTGGTTTGTCTTGACCAAGAGATTACACTAGTGCATGACTGATGCACTGAAGAGGACCTACAGGAGGATAAATTCTTCAGAACTGAACAAGAAAGAATTAGACCTCAGTGGTTCGTTATTTCTTAATCTTCGTTCCTTAAATAGGATCGCTTGTGGTTAGTAATTATTGCTTTGACTTATTACTGGTAGAGAATCAACGAGATTCAATACTTTATATCTTGGGCAATATTATTGGTCACATGCGATTGCTAAGATTTAATCTGAAGAATCGCGGTGCAAGCACGCTTGTTCGATTTTCTGGGGGAGGTTCATAAGATTTATCATACCAAATCTTGCAAGTGGAACTAGTTTCCGATATGTATAATAATGTTGAATCGTTCCTTAACCAAGGACAAAAGATATTAATTAATGGAAAACTATTTCAGTGGCTTGAATTAATTAATGGGCTAGATAATCTTAAACACGGGAAATAATAACCGGGAGCCATATTGACTGTAATATGGGTTAAGATGGATAGTGCAATATTAATTATGTAGTGGGATTAATTAATATTTATGGGCTTGAATAATATTGTGGCTCAATATTGATAATTCAAGGTCCATTGGAAGGTCCAATCTTAATTCTCCTAAAGGCCCCCCAAGTAGCCCAACATAAAGTCCAATAACTGAAAAAGGTGTTTAAAAATAAAATAAATTCTTGTTGCTATTGTTCCTAAGAATTTCGAAAATAGTGAATAAAAGGGGAGAAAGATTTTCTTTGAATTTTGTTATGGAATGAAGATATGTATTCTTGGAATACAAGATTATCTCATTAAATTCAAGAAATCTCCCACTTGGTTATTTACTATGAAATTTCAAAAAATTTGAATAATTAAGGGAAATAAAGATTTTCTTGAAAAGATATTATGGAAGATATGTATTCTTGCAATACAGGTATATCTCATAAATTCAAGAAGATCCAAATCTTGGAATCTTGATCCTTATATTTTTCGAAATACACCATAACAAGAGGAGTTGAGATTTTTATGGAATATTTTAATTATGGAGAAAAGAATATATGAGATATATTCAAGATTTCTTGGAGATCAAGAAAAAGATTTTCTTCCTCTTATTCCATGCAAAAATTTCGAGCACCCCCTCAGTATAAATAGGGGATGAATGTTTCATCCCCAAGTGAACACGAAAATTGGTTTTTTGGAGAAATATCAGCGTCGATAAAATATCAAATATTTTGAAACGTCGATGATTGTGTATTTTAAAAAACGTCAATTGTGAGTGTACAATTCCATGTCTTTGGAAAAAATTAGTAAATCCACAAAGGTGGTGCAACAATTTTTTATTTTTCCTTTTGTTAATTGTTCATGAAGCTTCCTTCCACCGGATTGACGAAAGCAAGGACTAGGAATACTTGGGAAGGCTTTTTGATGTGTTTTTATCGACGAGACCATTGTCACTCCAAGAGGTTAGTTCACGTAAAAACCCGTAGAATTCCGCATGCCGTAGGATTTATGTGAATCCATTTATATGCATGATTTGTTGTTGAATTATTATTTGAATTAATATAGGATTAATTCATGCTAGTAATAATTGTTAGAATTAAATTTGTATTTAAATATTCATCCCGAATAGATCCGTGCAATTAATTCCCCAACACCTCATATACTGATGATATAGATTCATAAAAAGAAAAAACTTTAATTTTGAATAAATGGAAAATCGAACATTTCTTTTAAAAAAATTCAAATGAAACCTAATCTATTGAAAAGAAAAAGTTATAATGCCTCGGCCATATCCAAATCTTGTGGCTTCAATGTATTCAGAAATAATAATAATAATAACAATAACATCAAAAAAATAGTTTTAAAGCAATTAAATTAATAAAAAATTATTTAGATTTTACTATTTTTACATAATATTTTTTTGTTAATTTAATTATGTTTAGACCAATTAATTTAATTTTTTATATTAATTTTTGTCAAATATTATTTTGAAACTACATTAAAACTTTTAAATTTAAAATATATTGTATAAAAAAATTACAGATTAAGAAAAACATATTATATAATTTTAAAAATATTTATTTAAAATTTAATTATATTATTTTTAATTAATAAACATAAATTAAGACTTTAATTTATAAATAAAAATAGGAAAAAAAAAGAAAGAAAAAGCCAAATATTACATAAAAGAAAAAGGAAAACGAAAAAAAAATTCACATGGACGTTGACCTGAATGTGACCTTCTATAGCAGGTAAAAAAGACCAATTTCAAAATCGTTGGAAAATTATAGGACCAAATTCAAAAAGTCAAAACCATCGGGACCAATTTCAAAATTATGACAAGTTATTGGACTACAAAAAATATAATCCCTTTTAAAAATGAACATAACTACAAAAGAATCAATTGGAAATAAATTTACATATATTTATCAATTTACTCCAACTTAAAGTTAGAACTTAGAAGTAAGAGTACTGACACTGCATTCCGACTTTGTTGTGTAATGTTTCAAATTTGAATTTTTTTTAAAAAAAATTATTGAATGTTGGTCCTTAATAAAAAATTAAAAAAATTGAAAATTCGCCTAGTCGACTTGGCTGTCTAGGCGGCGGCTATCAGAACAAACGCTTTTTCTCGTCGACTTTGCCAAAATCGGATCGACTGGCGGCCGCCTAGCTCGTAGGTCGATTGTTGCATTCATGCTTATTTATACAAAGTATTGTTTGTTAGTTGAAGAATCTTAGCCAATCATCTTAACATAAACCAGCTAACACAATTCGTATTGACTAGAAATTAATATAGTATTGAATATATTTATTTTAAGAAATTATTATTATTTGGTGTTGAAATTATTATTATTGATTGTTGTTATTAATAATATATTATTCAATCCGTCCTATTTTAGATTTGTCATATTCGTTAAATGAACATCCTAATTTAGATTTGCTAAAGCAACTTTCTTAACAAAATAATATCTCTTATAAACAACACTTATTTACAATACATGTCACTATATTATACTCACTAGCACACACTTTACATCATTTAATACTAATAAACATAAAGTTGAATTGACATCCATACTCCTCCACCAAACCCACTTTACACCATTTAATACTAATAAAAAATAATTTTCTTAAAACTTGTGCCAATAGTAAATGATAAATCTAAATTAGGACGGAGGTAGTATTATTTA
This sequence comes from Stenogyne calaminthoides, assembly GCA_037126765.1. Classification (NCBI taxonomy): domain Eukaryota; kingdom Viridiplantae; phylum Streptophyta; class Magnoliopsida; order Lamiales; family Lamiaceae; genus Stenogyne; species Stenogyne calaminthoides. The sequence continues at coordinate 6,792,736 of JBBCBC010000010.1, forward strand.
TGATATGAACTAGGTTAGAGCTAACCTATTTTATGTTGAAGCCCAGAGCTGGGAGCGAATGCGAGAGGTCCTACGGAGCCCAATAACTCAAGGTCAGAGGAGATGAGATTAGGTTAGGTCCAATCAGTTATTCAGAGGAATATATTACTGTACAGTTCTAGAATTTTTGGAGTTGATTTATAGTTAGAGCTGATATGTGTTGGGGAATAGTGTGTCCGGATCTATTCGAGATAAAATTAAATACATATTTAAATTGAACAAATATTTCTAACATGAATTAACCTATTAAATCAAATAGCAAATACCAACAACAATCATGCGTACAATTTATTTCACGTAAAATCCTACACATGTGGAATCTAGGAGTTTACGAGAAATATTCCTCTCTGAGTGACAACCTTTGAGTAGATGGATCAACCTAAATTCCCTCTCAAGTATGTCCCACATCCTTGCTCGTAATCCGGTGGAAGGATTCTCACGAACAATTATAACAAAGGAGAAAAAGAAAAAATATTGCACCACCTTTGTAGATTTCTAATTTTTCCAAAAATGGAATTGTGTCGGGGTTGAAAAATTCATCTCCTATTTATAAGACAAGGGGGGGGGACGAAAATCTTGAGTAATTAGGGCTAATGGGAAATTTTCTTGTATCTTCTCCATGATACAATCTTGAATATATCTCATATATTCTATTTTCCATATATAATCACAAAAGATCTTTTTCTTCCTTTCTTATATTATTTTAAAAAATAACAAGAAAAAAAAAAGAATCGCGATTTGATTTTTTTTTGAATTTATGGAATAATCTTGTATTCCAAGAATACTTATCTTTTTCCATAAAATCTTTTCAAGAAAAATCAAGAAAATCATTTCTCTTCTTTTTCCCTACATATTTCGAAAATTATGGAATAATTTAGGCAATAATATTTTCTTCTCCTTTTCATTAATTGGACTTATCTTGGGCTACTTGAGAGACCTTTAGGAGAATTAAGATTGAACCTTCAATGGGTTCTGAATTTCTAATATTGAGCCACAATATCATTCAACCCATTAATATTAATTTACTTCATTATAAAATTAATATTGCACTATTCATCTTAACCCATATTACGATAATATGGCTCCCGCTTATTATTTTCCTTGTTTAAGATTATTTAGTCCATTAAATAGTTAAGCCACTGAAAAGCTTTATATTAATTAATATATTTTTCCTTGGAGTAAAGACAGCTCAACATTATTATCCATACCGGAAACTAATTCCACTTGCAAGATTTGCTATGATAAAACTTCTGAGCCCACCAAGGGGACAAATTGTTGGGATACGTTATGCCAGGATCTATCAGGATGACCTCATAAACTGTAGGTCCCGAACGGGTTTTGTGAGGGCAGAAGTCTAGAGGGGGGGGGGTGAATAGACTTCTGAAAAACTTTTTGTCGGATCGTGTGAAAGAATTAACTTTGATCAGAGTGCGAGTGAATCAGTTTGGACTGATAACCAACTTACCAATCGCCTGAAGGCAGATCAGTTCGGTAACTATCAGTTTAACTGATGTGCGGAAGCTAAGTTTTACCCGTGTGAAAAACCAGTTTTGATAAATCAGATTCCAAAGTCAGTCTTTTAACCAGTTGACTAAAGTGTCAAACTTGATCAGATCAGAAGCTTGGTGCTAGCTGATCTTAACTTAGAATATGTATGCTGCTTTAATAGATGTGTGCGATTGTGTAAACAGTTAATCAAAGCGGTAAAGGCACACAAGATTTATAGTGGTTCGGACAAAACCGATCCCACGCCCACTCTTCCCTATCACAAGGGCACCAACTAAACCAACCGGACTTAGATTTTTGTGTTAGTCCAACACAAGACAATCGACAGATATTTAAAGAGTTCTCATTCAACCGATCCCGTAAATCGTAACTAGAAACCCTAGTTCGAATCTTGCTAAACAACTTAACCTAACTTTGGGTTTGGATAAGATTGTTTTGGTTCCAACTATGAAATCTTTTCTAGTGTTTAAGATAGCCTATCGCCTAGATGAAAAGATTTCTATGCTAAGAACTTATGGGATGAACACTTAATAAAAAATAATCTTCTTGTTCGTGTTCTTCGTGCGGAAATCGATAATTGCTTGAGCTTCTTGATTGTTCGGTGTTTCCGTGTCTTCACTGAAGTGTGATCCCATATTTATAGACCTTGAAATCAAAGAGCCGTTGGAGAGCAATTCGAATTTCGTGCTATATTTGGTAGACTTGCGATTGATTGATGTGGCGTCTTGAAGGCAGCATGGCGAAAAGCGTGAATTTGTATTTTATAGCCGTTAGAGAGAAAGCAAAGACCAAACCCGTAATTACCGGGCTCCGATCATACGTGTCTCGTTCTTATTGGTTAATGACGACTTTTCAAATGTTGTTCTTCCAACTAAGGTTGACATTCTTCTTGTTCGGATCATCGACGATGACTAAGTGAAACATCGTTTTTCACTGGTGAGTCGACTTTGATCGGTCAGAATCCGATCGGTCTACTCCGATGGAGTCTTCTTACGGTGCTGTTGACTTAGCTTCAACTAGCAGACTCGGTGATGTAGGTCTTTCCGGGTCCGATCTTCGGAAGTCATCTAATATTCAAGTATTCGAGTTTGAGCTTTATGACTTCAAATTGGGATATCGACTAGATCGGATCGATCCGATCTTCGATTTCTTCTCTTGCATTTTGGCCTCATCTTGATATCAATTTGTTCTTCATATCTTCAGATTCGACCTATACATATTGAGGTTCCCCCCTCAATATGTGACCTATCTATTACATCGGTTGTTCTATATAGTAATTATCAACCGGTATTCTATAAACGGTAATATAAACATCGATACCTAATGTGTCCGACCGGGTCCTATTACATGTGTTTTTGGAACTTTTATCAAAACTCTAAATTTCCCAACAATTTCCCTTTTTGATAAAAAAAAAAACACCGAGAACCCAAACACAGTTGATAAATATAGAATAAAGAAAGAGCACATAATCGAAGACAATGAGATTTTGTCTTAGGATCGAAAAAATAAACTTTTCTCATTAGATATGTCGATTACATGTTACATCGTAAAAGTTTGAATTTAAAAACAAATTGATCCCGAGAAGTCTTTCGATTCTTCACTCTTTTTTAGGCTTGTATCCTTTCGCATCTCTCTTTGATCTTGAGGTACGCGTTGAAAATCGATAAAGTTTCCATTTGACATCATTGGTCCGCCGAGGATCGGTTATGTGTTTTTTGCTCGGGATGTCAAAATAGAATCTCGAAATGCCATCATCAAATGAGCCATCTGTCTTCTTCGAGTAATCCAACAGATCATACTCTTGGCGAGATATTTTTACGTTGATTATCTTGGCCTCATTTTCCAGATACTTCAGAAAATCTGGATATTTATTTTCTAACCAGTTGAGGAATTCATCATCTGGAGATTCTTCTTGTGGAACAAGATCAAGAACAAAAGCATCTAGAAGTCATTCACCGATCTTATTCCATTCCTCAAACCTCTTAGCATGTGCAGCAGTTTTTGGAATGATCTCATCAATTCTTGCTGGCAGCGCTCTCGATCTGAATCTCTTCTTCAGATTTTCTGCCTCTGTCAATTTATCTGCCCTTCTTTCTTCTTCGCTTTTTCGGGCCTCTTCAGCAATCTGCTCTTTGGAAAGTTTCTCGGCCGGTTCCTTATCGGCTGTATATGTCTAGATTTGTGCTTCTTGTGACTATCTTAAATGCGAGTGGTCAGTCACAGACATTGTGATGTCCCGGCACCCGCAGTTAGCCTTCTTTCTTGCCTTTGGCTTTTCCATCTTTTCAGAGACTTAGTTAGCAAAGATCCAGATGATCTAGTCTTTGTCCATAGGCTTCATTTATCGAATCGGTCTTCATTTGTTCGATCATGTCGGTTGGTTTCTCATCATCCTTCCCTTTTTTGGTTTGATCAAAAAAGAAGTAGTGAGTGGGAAGTCGAGATCCAAAAGTCGATCGATATCGCCTGTTGAGATCTGCAACAGATAAGCCTTGAGCTTGAGCGGTTAGATTTTGAACCTTCGAGATCATTTCGGTCTTGACAGATTCCATGGGCGAGAGAGTGTAATAATCGGTTTGTCAAGTTTCTCTTCTGTCAATTCTAGCTTTTCGGTGAGCATCGTAAAAGAAACTTGTTGTTGATCCACCGAATCACTTGTCATCAATCGATTTTATAAGTTCGGCGGAACCACGGTGGTCCTGATTTGGGAGAATCGATCTTTGATTGCCTCAATGGGAAATAGCTAATTCACTTTGATTCATTATTTCTTTGAGGCCAATCCTCCTCGATCGCCTATCACTCCTCAACTTCTTCTTTTCAGAGATCTTTGATACAAGATCCGATCTCCGAGGTTGATCGCCGTGATGTGAGATGTTGGAATGTTTTTGCGTCACCAGATCTGTTTGATTGTTTGCGCCTCCGGTGGTTGGTCATGAACTGCAAGACACAGTTCCACTATCATCGGCACTCCTCTGATCCTTCATTGTAGCATCTGCCGGGGAGCTTCTTCAAATAGCCTCTCGGTTCTCCTTGTTCAGCAACCCCAACTTTTCCGTGGATCGAGCTTTGATAGATTCAAGAAGATTATCGGCTCGGTGGTGATCCTACTTTAGCAGATTTCCACATATCGAAATCAAAATCGCAAACTCATCAAGACCGCCCATCTGTTCAATAATCATTATAAAATCTCGAGAAGCTTTTTAATCGAAGATCTCTCCGGTGAGGATCTCCATAACTTCCTCTCTAATAGCGGGATGGGATACGATTCGGATACATCTCATCAATTTCGCGTTCGATTTGCATTTCGCCATTTTCCCTGTGATGGTCTTTGATGACCTAGACTCGGGAATTGTCGGTCGATTCAAAGTTGATGAGATGTGGAGAGTTGTGGTGGTGCTTGAGTAGGTGGAAGTTGTCGATTGGCTCGACTGCAGAGGTTATTGGTGGAGGAAAATGCGCTGGTTCCACAACAGTGTTTTTCGGTTCGCGAACCGATGTAGTTTCGTGTTCGGGCAGGTAGGGGAGAGAAGGAGAAACATGCTCAAGAGCCGGTGGTCCGGCGGTGAATCAGTCGAAGTTGCAGGAGAAAGAGATCGTTAGATCACCGTCTTCTTCCTCGGGAATGTTCTCGCGACTCTCACCTTGAGAAGCCTGCCTGGTTCGATTTTTCACCGATTTTTGTGGTGCATCAGCCGATTCAAGGCTCCTTCTTTATCGACCATCTTCTAGAAGCGAGTCATGGAGGCTCCTTCGCCTTCTTTCGGCCTCTTTTCCTGGGCCTTCACCAGTTTTCTTTTCTTCTTCTGGGGAGCATCTGGTGTGGACGAGGCTGCTTCCTTGCTTTTTCCTTTCTTCACTTTTGGAGGTGGGCGCATATCATCATCAATTTGGCCCATATATGGTGAAGTTGTTGTGAAGGCCTTGTAGGACTTGATCCATTCTCGTCCCATTCGGCGTTTGGCGGTTTGTCTTTCAAGATAATCGCAACCTTGTTGAGATTGCAGATCCTCTTCTTCAGATAGACCTGCCTCCATTCATTAACTCCAAACTTTTCATGTTCTTGGAGTAGAATGGCCTTCAGGAAGCCATGCCAATTGATGTTCTTGGCTTCATCAATTATCGCAGCCATGCAGTATAGTTTGACGGATGTTAGAGCATTCATTTGAACGAAATACCCATGATTGTTTTTGACAAAATGTCAAACAACAATGGTATTTCCTTTTTAGCATCGGCTCGACAAAACTCAAGGGTCTCGATGTTTGTCGGCTTCCCGAAGAGTTCCTTTTCGATCACCATCTTCATCTTCATTCTCCTGTAGTGAGCAAAGCGAGATTCGACCTTTGGGTAGGTCGAACAGACGTGTTATGTCGCGTTTCGTCGGTCGATCTCTTCTCCGTTGATCGACGAAAGTAGTTCTTCTCCGGAAGGCGTCAGATTCACTCTTAAATTCCTTAGGAATTGAGTGCTTCATCTTTGCATCCTTTGGATTGCGCAGTGGAGCAAGTATAATATTTCTCAAGACCCTTTCTTTCTTAATTTGCTCCACTTCCATCGATTAGGATCCGAAAGTGATATCAAATCGCATTTAACTTGTCATCGACAATCTTCGTTGCCAGTTTCGCATAATTGCACATTATCTTTCCCATACCGTGAGTGGCCATCTACAATAAGATAGACTTGATTAAAGTTGTGCATAAACATGAAGATATCATATATTGATTATCAGACCTATACACAGGCCTAATAATCGATAATCGCATGCGGATACCAAGAAACAATAAAGCATAACACAGGATACCATCGATTGATAAAATCTTTAAGATCAATGGATTTTAAGGAAAAAAGATTCATCAAATAATCAGAAATTACCAGATTCTGTTTTTCGGGAAGATAATTTTGAAACTTAAGAAAAACACTTTGAATCGCAGAGAAGTAATCTGGAGAGTTTTCAGAAAATAAATCGCAAGTTTGTGAATGGGAAAACTCTGGTAGGGTTTTTGATAAACCTTATAAAGATGAGGAGGGAAACAAGACAAGATTTGGAAGATCAACCGTTTGAAAAGATTAAATGATCCAGATTAAACGGTTTTGATCGTATGGTCGGGAAAAGCACGTACGAAAACCTTTTGGATTTAAAATCGCATTTTGTAGCAATTAATACAGGTACCCCACGTCCGCATTAAATGTTTTGCAGGGAATACGTCACAAAGGTAATGAGTACAGTAAGGCAAATAAAAACAGATAAGATCCGATAAATAAGCAAATAACAAGGGAAAAGAAAAGCGTATCTGGTGGACTGATATTGCAATCAGTCAATACCACTTGAAGGAACTTGTAGTTGATTTCACTTTTTGATCTTAGTTTTCTGCCTAAACCTTATAATTTCCCAACTGTTCTTTTCAACTGATCTGTTTCACTATGCGTCTGATTTCCCCTTTTTCTGATCCTCCTCGATCAGTTGAAGTTCCCCCTTCAACTGATATTCCAGATCTTTCCTTGACTGATATATCTGATTTGTTGAGATATTCAAGCTCAACTGATCTTCCTCATCTGATCAGTTTCGTATGTAATCAGATTTCTGTTGATCTAATCTGAATCTTCTCAGATCAAGCCAATTCTTGGGATAAGTGTTACCGCCAAAACTTAGTCTAGAATAGTAGTGTCTATTCCCTAAGTTGGCACGATTTGACATGCGTAATTATAGTCTGAATATTTCGATATGCCAATCCACCGTAAATTTATCCAATTATCAGTCGCGTGATTCATACACGCTGTCCTTGTGATGCAAATTTCTCTAAGAGGCTTTTTGAAATCAAATTTGCATTTGCACCCTTGCTTGGCCTCTATAAATTGGACCAATGTTTTACACAACATAACCCATTCACCATACTTATCTTCTTTGTAGAATCATGTATCCTGGTGAACCCTTATTTCCGGTGAGACTTTAGGCAAAACCTTTACCCCTTTTTTCAATGATTTTGACTTCTCAAATCAACCCCTGTGTGTCCCTTATCGCATTTGTTTTTTAAATGCGTCATCAAAGATTTCACATACAATTGTTGCCAAGCTTCTACTACCACCAAGGCGGCGGGTCTTCGTCGCATGGCCCGAGAAGACACTTCTCCTAACCAGTATGCACCTTGTGTGTCTATCGAGATAACGGAACTAGCATCAACAGACTCGGTCGATATAAAACATGAGTTTTATATACGGTGCGGATCGATAACAACGGTGATCTTCAGATATCAACTCAATTTTTGCATGCAACACATGTGCCCATAAGGTCTTTGAACCACTTTTTTGGCACATGTGCTCCATTTAACAAAATTTGGAGAGCCCATTGACTTTGGTCTAAGGGCTCTCGCTTAGAAATCCTATCAACGCCGCTCTCGCTCCAATTGGTTTTAGCTTGACTGGCGGCTTTAGGATTATTTCAAAGCCTCTCTCACCCTTGTTAAGTGGGGAAAATGAGAGCATCGATTTAAAAAATCTCTCTCTCCCGCTTCTTCTTGGGTTAGGATGAGGGTTTAGGGTTATAGGTTTAGGGTTTTCGGTTATGACTTATGTACTGACCTCCGGGTCCTTTGTACTTGTAACTTGTAATGTAACCTGACCTTTGGGTCTTTATCAATGAAAATTTCTATTATTCCATTGTTGTGTAAATTTTCTGCTTTCTTATGCGATTGTAGGCTTTAATCTGTGAATCTTGTTTGTTGAATATCAGCTTAATCGACTTACAAAGATGTAAAATAACCAAACTGATTTAATCAGATAATTCTTTAAACTGAGTGTTTCCTTTAATCTGATAAATCTTAAACCGATCGATTCCTTTTAATCGATAACTTGTAAATCGATCGATTTCTCATATCGGTTCCTTGATCGATCTTCTTATCGATTGAGATACCAAATTCAACCGATTCCTCTCAACTTTGGTTAGTCTCTTAACCACCGGTTTCGAGAACAATCCATCAAGCATTTTAGGTGCCTTTTCTCCAAGATCCGGAAGCCCTAGCTCATCATTGCATAATTCTCTGAATCGATCTCGCCTAGTGGCTTGGTTAGAATATCGACTTTCAGAATCGGTGTGAATCTTCTCCATTCGATATTCTTCTTTTCAACATGATCTCTTATAAAATGATGTCGACATCCACATGCTTGCATCTTGTATGTAGAACAGATTACGAGTGATTGCAACAAGACTATTATCGTCACGTAATATAGGTACATTCTTAGCTACAATGTTATAATCCTCACAAGCCGACTAAGCGAGAGCGGTTGGGAGCAACTTCCTCGCGGCCATATATATTCCTTTAGTAGTAGATGTGTCGAATCGATGTCTCGCTTTTTGAAAAACCACGAGATCGGTTTTCTTAAAAAACCGACATGTTCCCGAGGTTGATTTTTCATCAATCTTGCAACCTCCATAATCGTAATCGAGAATACCCACTAAGCTCTAGATTATCATCGATGGGTAAAATAAACCAAGGTTTATCGTCCCCTTCAGATACTTAAGAATCCGCTTAGTCGCTTTCTAGGTGGCTTTGCATTGGATTTGCTCGAAATCGCACATACACCTATTTGCCAAAGGTGATATCCGGTCTGTTTGGCGGTCGGGTATAATAGAGATCCAATGAGAGCCCTATATTCTTTTCGATTTGTTTTCTAACCATCCTCATCTCGGATCCATCTTGAATCCGGTCATCATAGGAATTTTGGCTTCCTTACGGTTTTGAACTCCAAACTTAGCCAATAAATTCCTAGTGTTTTTTGGCGAGATGAATATCCCTTCAGACTTTGCTTCACTTGTAGACCCGAAAATAATTCATCGACCCATCATGGACATCTCGAACTTCCCTTGCATCGGTTTTTTTGAATCTTTCACATAGACTCTTGTTGGGAGATCCGAAGATGATGTCGCCCACGTAGATCCCGAACCATCGTAATATCTTCTCCATCTTCTATTCTCGAATAAGGTTTTGTCCATTTGTTCTTTAGTGAACCCAATGTCGATCAAGAACCGAGAGGGTGTATCATACCGTGCTCGAGGAGCTTGTTTCGTGCCATAAAGAGCTTTTCTTAAATGGTACACTTGGTTGCTCTTTTTGAAGCACGGAGGTTGTTCGACATAAACTTCCTCTGCTAGTACCCCGTTTAAGAATGCACTCTTTCGTCCATCGATACACAAAGTGAACCCTCTGTGGGAAGCATATGCAGCTTGACCCGAATGGCTTTTAGGGGGCGGCCGGGTGCAAAGGTCTCATCATAATCAATTCTTCGATTGTGAATACCCCTTAGCAACAAGTCTTGCCTTATTTCGTGATGACATTTTTCATCTCTCTTGTTCTTGAAAACCCACTTCGTGCCAATTACGTCTTGATGATTTGGTGCGTCCACCGGTTCCCAAACTTGATTTTCTCGAATCGCTATTGTTCGGCTCCTCGCATGGCTAGAATCCGGCTTGCGTCTTGTAGAGCTTCCTCTATTGTTGTTGGTTCCTTCATAGAAAAATAACAACAATACATGGCACTTTCACTGTCGATGTCTAGTTTTAACTTTATCGGATGGGTCTCCGATGATCGATCGGTTGGATGATTTGGTTATCCGTGTCCTTCATTACGATTTGCGTCGGTTTGGAGAACATCATCCATTTTCGATAAAGGTTAATTACTAGCGGATTTGGGAGTGGTGCGTAATTATGATCCACTTGATAAGAACATGTCTCGGTGATGTTGGACTCATCATGTGTCGATGCATTCGCTCGCGGGAACTTCAGTGTTCCCCCGGCCGGATGGTTCGGTTGATCTTTATCTCGGTATTGGCTTCTTCTTCATCGAGTTTTTTTCGTACCTTAGGATCCGAATGATCCGGTGAATCACTAGATCCGGAATGTATCTTTGTTACGATTTACGATCCTTTTTCCTTGATCGTTAGGTGATCCATTTTCCGAGCATCAGTGCAGATTGATCAGTACGCCTTGTTCGAGGCGGATTTCTCTTGTTGGATGATGCTTCATCAAAAGACTACACGGGTGTTTCTTCCACAACTAGGGTTAAATCTATTGTAAACCCGAAAGCCTTGCTAGATGAGGAATATCCTAAGAATATACTCTCATCCGACTTGGCCTCAAAAGTCTTCAACCCGACTCTTCCCATTGTTGTGTATGAAACACTTACACCAAAAAAACATGGAAGTAAGAAACACGAGGTTTTCGCCCTTCCACAGTTCATAAGGGTGTTTTGTAGTGAGCCTTAGTCGAAGACATCTCGTTATGAGTATGACATGCGGTGTTGATTTATACATTTTAAAACTGGCTAGGTATCGCATGTTCACTAACATCGCATGGCAAACTTCTTTGAGAGTTTTGTTTTCTTCGCTCGCTACTCCATTCGTTGTGGCGTTCTTGCGGTGATGTCTCATGTTGTATACCAAACTTAGAGCAAAAATCGGTTATAAAAGAGTTGTAAATTATGTACCTTTATCTCGATCGATTTTTACTACAATCGACACCCCTTCTCATTTTGTAATCTTTTTTAGCATTTCTCGGGTATCTTCGTTGTCGCTCTCATTCTTCTTATGTAAGAATATAACCCGTAAACTTGGAATAGTCATCCACGATTACGAGTATATTTTCGTCACCGAGACCGATTGGTGTAATCGGGTCCGAATAGATCCATATGAAGAGCTGAAGATTTCATGGATGCCGGTCCAGAATTCCTTTGAATGAAGCTTTGATTGTTTTTCCGACATGCAAAGACATGTTTGATCCTTTGAAAATACTTCATTCGGAAGTCCTTCCACTAGAGACATCCTTGCTATCTTATTAAGAGTTTTAAAGTTCGGGATGGCTCATTCTTTTGTGCAGAGCCAACGCTACTTTTGGAACTCTTGACAATCAGCATGCATTTCTTGGGCAACTGTTCCAATCACCGGGTAGATCGTCCCTTTCCTTGAACCGATTAGCAAAAATGTTGAGTGGCTCGATTCTTGATAGTGCATTGATCGATTCGAGAACTCTTCCTTTGAATCGATTGTCGCGAATTGTGAAACCGATAATAGGTTGTGCTTCGGACCTTCGACATACGAGACTCCGATTATTTGTACATCATCATTCTCAAGGTTAGAATCCTTTGGTGTAACCAAAGTTATCATCACCGAAAGAGTGCACGCGGGCCTTTTCGTTTCTATGTAAGAGCCGAGGAGGTGTTTGCTTCAATCATGTGCCTTGAGCATCCACTATCGATGTACCGGATAGTTAGTTCGTGACACCCCCTTTGTTGGCCGGACCCACACTAACCCGCAATCAAATCGGGCTTTAGGTACCCCTTTTGGATTGGGTCCCGAGGGGTTAGGTTTGGTTTTGGGGATCCATAAAAACAGAAAGCACTTCTATTGAGATCGGTTAGATCGAAGGCCTGATTTGTCTCCCATACCTATCAACATAATCATACGTCTCTTTATATGCTTTTCGATTAGTATGATTATTAGTGTGAACCTTGGGTGACTTAGAAGACTTGGGATTTATCTTTTTCATTTGTCTTCTTTTCTTTCGGTGTGGCTCAAAAGTCGTGACCCTAGATTTACGATTATAGGGGTAGGTACGATCGCTACCATCAAAAGATTCATATTTTTTGGCATAGGTGGTTTTTGCGGTTTACCTAAAGCATGCTTATTAGGCGGTGACCTTGATTGGGTCTCGAGATTAGACTTCCTTTTTGCTAAAGTTGTTTTTTTCGATACCGATCTGTTGATCAAGTTGAGGTTTCTTGGAAGAACGGGTTCTTTCGTTGATTCTCGGTGATGCTTTACCGATTGAGGTCCATTTTTTGTTCCCTACGGTTAGGCACTTTTGCCTTACCCGCTCAACCGGTCTTTTTTCCCTTATTAGATACAAGTTTGGCTTTTGGTGTATCTTTTGTCGAAACTCAAATGCGATTACACCCTTTTGAGATGAATCAAGGGGCTTTTGAGGATGTGGAAGGGTTCTCATACCCAAGTCCCTTCTTGTTAATCGTTGTTCAAAAATAGGTGTTCATGTCTTGAACAGTTTTAGATGATTTTGTAAAAACTTCTATTTTCTTGCGCAGATTATCCTCAGATGATTTTAGACTCTTATGCATTAGGAACAACTCATCAAATTTCGCTTGCAGGATTTTGAAGTCATCACTTTTTTGTTTTGTTAATTGCTAGCTGATCTTTGATCTTCTTCTCCTGATCAGAAGTTTTAACTTTCAGAATATTAAGTTCCTCAGTTGCCTTCTGAGCAGTTTCAGCAGATTTAAGTTCAGAAGCTTTACTGAGATCTTTCTCTTTAGCAACCTGATTATTTCTGATCCTCAGCTTGTCATTCTCAGCTTCCACTATAGCATAAGTGTTCTCTTTGATTGGAGAGATCCTCAAGAAATTGCTCGAGGTAAATTTGCAGTCAATCTCCCCCGGTGTGCTAATGATAGCAGGTGTAGAAGCGAACAAAGCAGGTTTGGAGGTTACCTCAGATTGGTCCTCCTTGGCCATCAGGCAGATCTCATCATCATCTGAAGAGAATATCAGATCTTCATTTTCATAGAAGTCAACATCACTGCTGATTAGACAGAAATCTTCTACAGAGGAGTATCCAGAATCCTCAGAGGGCAGATAGAATCGTCAATTCGATGTGTAAAGAACCATGGCTTTTTTCCTCCCCGTTGCATCAAGGTTCTCTTTTGTTCCTCTTTTTCTTCCCTTTCTCTTGGCGTCGGGCAGGCGGTCGTCTTTGTAGTGACGGCTTCTCCATGAGCTTGAAGCACTTATTTCCTTGATCCAGCTGAACCTTTTTCTTCGGGTGAATCACTCCGTCGTATGATCTATCGGTGACTTCCCTTCGATAGTAGTCTCGAGCTTCTTACAATCGATTGGTTATCTCTTCTCTCATCATTTAGATTATCTCTTTTCCTTTCATCTCTCGCGGATCTCTCCGATCATCGATTCGGTTCTTTTTCGGAGATGCATTGGCTGATCTCCTATCTCTTCCTCGGCTATGTTGATAATCTTTATAAAATCTTCGATACTTACCAAGTTGAATATTTGATTTTTCTAGTTTCCTGGTAAGCAGAGCGATCTGTTCTGCCTGACTTATGATGTTTCCAATGGGTTCATTGGTCTTTGATCTGCTAATGGTTGCCTTAAAAGCAACTGATTTAGAAGTTGAGGCTTCAGCGGGCACCTCATCTTCATCAGCTTGTCCTCTTTCAATTAAATCAAACTCGTGAGCTTTAAGGCTCAAGAACAAGCTACTTGGCTTCATCTTTGAAATGTCTTGGCAATCCTTGATTACCGTGACCTTCATGTCCCATTTCTTGGTAAGAGATCTTAATATCTTGTAGTTGATATCTTTATCAGACATCTCTCTACCAAGTTCTCGAAGCTTGTTTATTGACATTGTAATCCTTCCATCAAGTTCGTTGATGGTTTCGTTGGGTAGCATCTTCAGTTTTTCGAACTTCACCAGTTTGGCTTGTAGACGGCTGTCTTTTATTTGGTCATTTCCCTCGCATATCTCAGCTAGAGTATCCCACATTGCTTTTGCAGTTTTGAGATATTTAATCTTTTCCTTGGTGACCTTATCCATTGTTTTCATGATAATATGCCTTTCGATAGTATCTAGAGTGTAAAAACTTTCTTTCCTCCGTGATCCATCAAGGCCGGCTTTTTTCGCACAAGACTTCCGGGGCAAAGTTCGGATCTCCTCCAACCTGCAGGGTTGTCGAATAAATGATGATGGGTCCTCTTTCGATGACTTCCATCATTCTACCGCTTATCGAACCTAGATGGTTGGACATATATATGGCCCAATCTGCATACTCATCGATTGAGAAATTTGGCAGATCATGATACATACCTGAGGTTTTATCCATGCTGAGTGATTTTGGAAAATAAATGAGTTTTAAGAAGGTTTTTCAAGATCTGCTCATTGACCACAAAGATTCTTCCTCAAGAATCGATGATACACAAAGTCGATTGGTCTCAGAGAACCAATCGCCTCGATACCACTTGTAGGTCCCGAACGGGTTTTTGAGGGCAAAAGTCTAGAGGGAGGGGTGAATAGACTTAAAAAAACTTTTTGTCGCGGATCGTGTGAAAGCAAAGTTAGTCCGATCAGTCTTGCGGTGAATCGGTTTTGATCGATAACCAACTTACTAATCTCAAGGCGATCGGGTTCGGTAACTATCGGTTTAATCGATGTGCGGAAGCTAAGTTTTACCCGTGTGAAAAACCGGTTTTGATAAATCGATTCCAAAGTCATCTTTTAACCGGTTGACTAAAGTGTCAACTTGATCGATCGAAGCTTGGTGCTAGCCGATCTTAACTTAGAATATGTATCTTCGCTTTAATAGATGTGTGCGATTGTGTAAACAGTTAATCAAAGCGGTAAAGGCACACAAGATTTATAGTGGTTCGGACAAAACCGGTCCCACGTCCACTCTTCCCTATCACAAGGGGCACCAACTAAACCAATGGACTTAGATTTTTGTGTTAGTCCAACACAAGACAATCGACAGATATTTAAAGAGTTCTCACTCAACCGATCCCGTAAATCCTAACTAGAAACCCTAGTCGAAATCTTGCTAAACAACTTAACCTAACTTTGGGTTTGGATAAGATTGTTTTGGTTCCAACTATGAAATCTTTTTTCTAGTGTTTAAGATAGTCTATCACCTAGATGAAAAGATTTCTATGCTAAGAACTTATGGGATGAACACTTAATAAAAAATAATCTTCTTGTTCATGTTCTTCGTATGGAAATCGATAATTGCTTGAGCTTCTTGATTGTTCGGTGTTTAGTGTCTTCACTCTGAAGTGTGATCCCATATTTATAGACCTTGAAATCAAAGAGCCGTTGGAGAGCAATTCGAATTTCAGGCTATATTTGGTAGACTTGCAGGATTGATGTGACGTGCTTCAGGAACGGCATGGCCGAAAGCGTGAATTTGTATTTCTGTACCGTTAGAGAGAGCAAAGACCAAATCCCGTGATTTGCGGCTCCGATCATCGTGTCTCGTTCTTATTGATTAACAGACGCACTTTTCAGTGTTGTTCTTCCAACTAAGGTTGACATTCTTCTTGTTCAGATCATCGACGTATGACTAAGTGAAACATCAGTTTTCACTGGTGGTGACGGTCAATCGAAGCGATCGGTCTACGATGGAGTCTTCTGGTTCCGGTTGACTTAGCTTCAACTAGCAGACTTGGCTGATGTAGGTCTTCTGGTCTGATCTTCTGGAAGTCATCTGATATTCAAGTATTCTGAGTTTGAGCTTTATGACTTCAGCTGAGATATCTGACTAGATCAGATCGATCTGATCTTCTGTTCTTCTCTTGCATTCTGGCCTGTCGGATATCAGTTGTTCTTCATATCTTCAGATCTGACCTATACATATTGAGGTTCCCCCTCAATATGTGACCTATCTATTACATCAGTTGTTCTATATAGTAATTATCAACTAGTATTCTATAAACGGTAATATAAACATTAGTCAGCTAACAGGTCTGACTGGTCCTATTACATGTGTTTTTGGAACTTTTATCAAAACTCTAAATTTCCCAACATAAACACAAATTTAAATTATCGATTATTACTAGCATGAATTAACCTACGTGAATTCATATAATAATCAATCCAACAACAACATGCAAACAATAATTCACGTAAAAGATCCTAGCATGCGGAATTTCTAGGAGTTTACGTAAACATACCCGTTGGAGAGACAATCTGAGACAGTCGGGATCAGGTATCTGGCTATCAACCAGAAGTCCTTCTCAAGTGTCCTTGCTCAACAACCTTGGTGGAAGGTTCTCCAATGAACAATTATAAAACAAAGGAAAAATAAATAATTTGTTGCACCACCTTTGTGGATTTTTAATTTTTCCAACTCATGAAATTGTTGTGGGGATGAAAAATTCATCCCCTATTTATAATAGAGGGGTTGGTCAAAATTTTGGTTCATTAGGGTTAGGAAAGATCTTTTCTTGATCTCCAAGAAATTTTGAATATATCTCATATATTCTTCTTTCCATGTGTATTTTTCCACAAAATCCCACACCCCAATTTACCTAAATTTTCGAAAATAATAAGTAGGGGATTTGCAAGATTGGATATTTCTTGAATTTATGAGATATTCTTGTATTCCAAGAATACATATCTTTTTTCCATAAAATATTTTCAAGAAAATCAAGAAAATCTTTTCTTCCTTCTTATTCCCCTAATTTTCGAAAAATACAATTAAAGAGGCCAAGTGGGAGATTTCTTGAATTTATGGGATAATCTTGTATTCCAAGAATACTTATCTCCTTTTCATAAAATCTTTTCAAGAAAATCCTTCTCCCTCTTTTCTTTAATAATTTCGAAAAAAATCAAGGAAAAATAACAACAAAATATTTAATTTATTTTATACACCTTTTCAGTTAATGGACTTTAATTGGGCTACTTGAGGGGCCTTTAGAAGAATTAAGATGGACCTCCCAATGGGCTTCTGAATTCCAATATTGAGCCACAGTATAATTCAGCCCATTAATATTAATTAATTCCACTATATAATTAATATTGCACTATCCATCTCAACCCTTATTACGGTAATATGGCTCCCGGTCATTATTTCCCGTGTTTAAGATTATTTTGTCCATTAATTAATTAAGACACTGAGAAGTTTTATTTTAATTAATATCTTTATCCTAGGAGTAAGGACAACTCAACATTATTATCCATACCGAAAAATTAATTCCACTTGCAAGATTTGGTATGATAAAGGTTCTGAGCCCACCAAGGGGACTAATCATGCAAGACTCTCCAAGCACACGATTCTCTGTATTAATTTAGCAACTATCATGTAATTAATATTATTGCCAAGATATAGGGTATCGAAGTCGCAATTATTCTCTTCCCATTATAAGTCAAAACAATAATTACTAATCGCACACAGTCCTTATTAAGTGACAGAGATTAAAAAATTAACAACTACTGAGGTCTAACTCTTCACCCCATAAGTCAGTGCGAATGATTTTATCCTCTCTGTACGTCCACTTCAGCGCATCAAATGCACTAGTGTAATCTCTCGGTCAAGACAAGCCAATCTGAGCCTTACACATCAACTTCTACCAATAGATTGTTCAGATCTGTCTAAGTTGTGAAACACGCACTTGTTTACAAGGGACTATTAACGTGATCTTCTGTGATCTGGTATCACCACGTTAACTACAATGTAACAAGTGTTATTCTATGAATGGTTTGCAATAAATATATATAACATTCAATCATATTTAAAACAACAGTGATAAATAATTTATTTCAGTAAATAAGTATTTAATACATAGGTTATACAAAGTAAAAGCATACTTTCACGTATAACCCCAACAATCTCTCACTTATACTCAAAGTCTGCTTTTAAGTATACCACAACATATCGAATGTATTGCTACGTGACATCTGATGTCACCTACACCAACCTAATAACATTTTTTCCACTTATACTCAAAGCAGATTGGCAACGCACTTGACACCCATTCCTTCCACATGTCTCTCGAATGTAAACTGAGGCAGACCCTTTCTGAATGGGTCGGCTAGGTTGTCCTCCAATGCAATCTTTGCCACCTCTATATCTCCTCTCTTAACGATTTCTCGTATAAGATGGTATTTCCTTTTAATGTGTTTGTTGGCCGTGTGGGCTCTTGGTTCCCTTGAACTCGCAACTGCTCCGGCGTTATCACAGAATACCGTGAAAGTGTTGGGCAAATTCGCAACTATGTCCAAGTCCACTAAGAAGTTCTTGAGCCACGCCGCTTCTTTCCCTGCTTCACAAGCAGCTACATATTCGACTTCCATGGTAGAATCTGCGATGCATTTCTGTTTAACGCTTCTCCATGTTACAGCTCCTCCTCCCAGACAAAACACACTACCTGAGGTAGATTTTCTGGAATCTAGGTCCGATTAGAAATCTGAGTCCGTGTATCCCACCGGAAATAAACTGTCTGACTGATAAACCAGCATTATATCCCGAGTTCTCTTCAGATACTTCAGAATGTTTTTAACAGCAGTCCAATGTTGATTTCCTGGGTTACTTTGATATCTTGCTACCATGCCTACGGTGTAGCAGATATCCGGCCTCGTACACAACATTGCATACATAAGGCTTCCTACTGTCGACGCATAAGGAATGTCTCTCATGTCATCTATCTCATTTTGTGTCTTAGGGCACATTTCTTTGGATAGATGGATTCCATGTCTGAAAGGTACAAAACCTTTCTTAGAATCTTGCATGCTAAAATGTTGGGATTATACTGGAAAGTATGCTTTTACTTTGTATAATCAAAACTGAATTTCAGACTTATTTACTGAAATAAATTATTTATCACTGATGCTTTAAATATCATCGAATGTTACATATATTTACTGCATAATTGTTCAATAAATAGTACGTGTTACATTGTAGTTAATTTAGTGATACCAGATCACATAAGATTAAATTAACAGTCCCTTGTAACTAAAAGTACACCATTCACGACCTAGATGGAAATGAACAATCCATCATGAAAGGTTGAAGTGTAAGGCTCGGATTGGCTTGTCTTGACCAAGAGATTACACTAGTGCATGACTGATGCACAGAATAGGACCTACAGGAGGACAAATTCTTTGAATCGAACAAGGAAGAATTAGACCTCAGTGGTTCGTTATTTCTTAATCTTCGTTCCTTAAATAGGATCACGTGTGGTTGGTAACTATTGCTTTGACTTATCATGGGTAGAGAATCAACGAGATTCAATACTTTTTATCTTGGGCAATATTATTGGTCACATGTGATTGCTAAGATTTAATACGGAGAATCGTGTGCAAGTACGCTTGTTCGACGGCCCCTTGGGAGGTTCATAAGCTTTATCATACCAAATCTTGCAAGTGGAACTAGTTTCCTAGATGGATAATAATGTTGAACCGTTCTCAACCAAGGACTAAAGATATTAATTAATGGAAAGCTATTTCAGTGGCTTGAATTAATTAATGGGCTAGATAATCTTAAACACGGAAAATAATAACCGGGAGCCATATTGACTGTAATATGGGTTAAGATGGATAGTGCAATATTAATTATGTAGTGGGATTAATTAATATTTATGGGCTTGAATAATATTGTGGCTCAATATTGATAATTCAAGATCCATTGGAAGGTCCAATCTTAATTCTCCTAAAGGCCCCCTAAGTAGCCCAACATATAATCCAATAACTGAAAAAGGTGTTTAAAATAAAATAAATATTGTTGCTTATTTTTCCTCATAATTTTCGAAATTTATGGATAAAAGGGGAGAAAGATTTTCTTTGAATTTTGTTATGGAATGAAGATATATATTCTTGGAATACAAGATTATCTCATTAAATTCAAGAAATCTCCCACTTGGTTATCCATGAAGCAATTTTCGAAAATATTGAAATATAAAGGGCAAGAAAGATTTTCTTGATTTTCTTGATTTTCTTGAAATGGTATTATGAAAGATATGTATTTCTTGAAATACAATAATATCTCATAAATTCAAGAAGATCCAAATCTTGGATTCTTGCCTAATATTTCGAAAATTCCATAACAAAGATAAGGTGGGATTTTTTGTGGAATATTATAATTATGGGAAAAAGAATATAGGAGATATATTCAAGATTTCTTGGAGATCAAGAAAAGATTTTCCCACATTGTTTTTTCCCTAAAATTTCGACCACCACCCTATCTATAAATAGGGGATGATTCTTTCATTCCCAAGTACAATTCCATGTGCTGGAAAAATTAGTAAATCCACAAAGGTGGTGCAACAAAGTTTATTTTTCCTTTTGTTAATTCTTCGCAAGCGTCCTACCACCGGATAGTCGAGCAAGGATTAAAAGAATACTTGGGAAGTTCTTTTGGTGTGTCTAATCAACAAGACCATTGTCGTCCCAAGAGGTATGTTCACGTAAACTCGTAGAATTTTCGCATGCGTAGGATTTAAGTGAATTGTTTATATGCATGATTTGTTGTTGGATTATTATTTGAATTAATATAGGATTAATTCATGCTAGTAATAATTATAAGAATTAAATTTGTATTTAAATATTCATCCCGAATAGATTCGTGCAATTTATTCCCCAACAACTTATATCAGAGCCACGATTTCGGGCTCTGAATTTTAAATTGTAATTTAATTCGTTGTCATTAAATTTGAAATTGGATAGTAGAATTGCTAGATCTTTTTTGCAGGTATCTAATTGTCATGGAATTTAATGTGTTTATTTATGCATGCATATAAATTGTGGTTTTTAATTCTATTCGTTCAAATTCGTTTTGCCTCGTGAGAAAATCCACGAGTAGATTAGGATTTATTTGATTTGATCAATGTAATAGACTAGTCTAGATCTAGGTTTATTTATTTTTGTAAATAAATTGTAACCGGATCGGAAACGGGCGGGCACATAGGCTCACGCGGCGCCGGATCGGCCGACGAGGAGGAGCGAAGGCGTCTTGGGGTACAGACGGGCGTGGGCCATGACGTGCTACTGAAGTTCCGCGGGCGAGGCGGGGGCCCGGGCGACAAGGAATACGGATATGGTACGCTGTCGCTTGTCGAGCCTCGCCGAGGCCGCCGAGGCCTGCGGCGCGGCTCGGCGAGGTCGCTGAAGCAAAGACTGGCGAGGCGTCTTGCGTTGTGCTAAAGCAAGACGGACGCGGTCGCCGGCCAAGGGCTACCGATGCGGGCGTGATCCCGGGCCGCGAGCTACTTGGCGTGGCATTTTCAGACGGAGTTCTTTTCGAGACGATCGAGTGGGAGAAATTCAAGACGGCATTTCTTCAAAATCAAGTCAAGAAAAATCAAACCATGACAATTGGATAATTTGTGCCCAATATGTTTATTTTTCCGCTTTGCTTGATTTATTATTGTGTTATCTTATGATTTATTTAATTTGTTTAAATGTGTTTGCATGAGAGTTGCCCAATGAAAAATCTCACCTTCAAAATTACTAAGTATGTTTAAATAATTAATTGACAATTTTATTCCAGAAAATAAAATTGAATTAATTTTGTCCTCCATGATTTATTTATTTGTGAATTCTTTTGGAGAAATTCCCCCCACGGGACGGTCAAAAGTTAGCTTTCACATGAATGAATTCCAAATGGATGATTGTGGATTATTACTAGTGGCGAAAATGACCCTCCCCACGAGGCTCGTTCAAAGCGAAATAATAATCATGTATTTAATCATGGTTATTACTTTGGTATAAAATTGATATGCATATACTTCCCCGAAGTCCCTGTCAATTTTATATTGGTCAAGTGGGAGCCAACTATTAATCAAGATATTAAAGGTTTAATAATTGTTCTTGTTTGTAACCTGCTTGAATGTGTTTAAATAATGACCCACCCCACGTGGCTTATTTAAACTGTTTTGAGATGTTGGCTGATGCATGTTCATATTTTTTTTGAGATTTTAATATGATGCATGTGATCGAACCTTGTGATATATTAGTGCTTATGCATATTATTGTTTATTTCAGTTCATCATGTCGAAACCTTTTAATCCACTGTTCAATATACTTAAAGACAATTTGCTTACTGGTGAAAACTTTGTTGGTTGGAGTCGTAAACTTACTATTGTCCTCACTGCACAAAGCCATAACTGGGTTCTCACTACACCTAAACCGGAGAAGCCAAAAGATGAGTCCACTAAAACGGTTAAGAAAGAGTATGCTAACTGGGAGCGTTCCAACGAAATGGCAAAGTGTACCATCTTGGCTTCTATGTCAGATGTGTTGCAAAACCAACACCAGACCATTGAGACCGCTGCAGACATCATGACTAGTCTTAAAGCGATGTTTCAACATCAGAACCGTGTGGCTCGTCAGATCACCATGAGGGACTTGCTCTCTATGAAAATGGTGGAGGAACGCGTAAAGTGGAGCACGTTCTCGGATGATGGCTCACCTTAATAAACTTGAGGTACTTGGCGCTGAATACGACATCGAGACCCAAATCGATTTCGTGCTCCACTCTCGCCGAAAAGTTTTGAGCAGATTCATTTGAACTACCGGATGAATAATCGAAGTTCTCGATGCCCGATCCATTTGTAAGCTTTAGTCTCAGGAGGCGATATTGGGGCAAAAGAGCCAAGACTTGGTGGCAATGGACCCTTCTTCTTCTTCTAGGCCAAGGGTGGTAAGAACAAGAAGAAGGACAAAAAGCCACAAGCAAGTGAACTCAAGTGTTACCAATGGCAAAGAAAAAGGTGAAGAAGGGTGGAGGAGTGAGTAAGTAAACCGGCTAAGGGGAAGTGCTTCAAGCTCCGTGTGAAAAAGGACATTGGAGGTCAGCCTGTTCCAAACCCAAAAGGAATGGAAAGAAAGGTAATTCTCACGCACTAGTTGTTGAAACTTGTTTAGCGGCGTATGCCTCCCATTTATGGGTGGTGGATACGGGATCCACTGATCATGTTTGTTTCACTTTTAAAGGGGTTCAAGCGGACCCAAGAACTTAGTGGGAGTGAGATCCTCATCACACTGGGCGATGCTACGAGAGTGGCAGCTGAAGTAGTGGGAGAAGTGCACCTGTCTTTTGAAGACAAAGTTTTAATTTTAAGAGATGTTCTTTACGTTCCAAATTTTAGAAAGAATTTAATTTCAGTTTCTAAACTTTTTCTTGATGGATATTCGGTTACTTTTAATAAAGTTGTTACCATTTCTCTTTTTGATAAATTTATCTCGTCATGGAACGTTGTTTAATAATCTCTATACAATTAATCGCGGCACACCACTCACTTAAATGCATCCTATAACACATCAACTGCTTTCCGAGAAAAGAAAAACGTTCATCGACGTGAACGAGACACTTCTATGGCATCTAAGATTGGGACATATAAATCCAAAGAGGATCCAAAGGTTGGTGAGAGACGGTTCACTGGAGTTTCTCCAAGTTGAACCAATTCCAACCCCGCGAATCATGTTTGGAGGGTAAAATGACCAAGAGGGCATTTGGAGCTAAGGGAATAGAGCCAAAGAAGTGTTAGAAATCGATTCACACGATGTATGTGGTCCAATGTCAACCAAAGCAAGAGGAGGTTATGAGTATTTCGTCACTTTTATTGATGACTACTCAAGGTACGGTTACATTTTCCTTATGAAGCATAAACCGAGACCTTTGAGAAATTCAAAGAATTTAAGGCTCAAGCAGAGAATCATAGGGAAAAATGTATCAAGTCTCTACGATCCGATCGTGGAGGCGAATACCTCAAGCGATGAGTTTTTGAACTACTTGTGCGATGAAGGATTGCATCCCAAACTAATCGCACCGGAACCCATCAACAAAACGGGTTGCAGAGCGAAGAAACAGTAACTCTTTTGGAAATGGTTAAATCTATGATGAAGTATGCGCGGATCTTCCCAAGTCGTTCGGGGTCATGCCTTGGAAACAAAGAGCCTACATTCGAACTTGGTGCCATCCAAATCGGTTCCCAAAACTCCCAAAGAATTGTGGACCCGGCGCAAGCCTAGTTTGAGACACATGAGGATTTTGGGGGTATCCGCCCACGTGTTGGACAAGGAAGCCAGTAAATTGGATCCTCGATCGTAATTAAGGTTGTTTTGGGATACCCTTTTAGGGAACAAAAGGGTGTATGTTCTATGGTCCCAAGATCAAAAGGTGGTAATAAGCACCCACTTTAGTTTTTTGGAAGAAGACTATATGAACGAAAAGAAAACCCGTATGAGATTACCTTAAATGAGCTAAGGGGCTAACCTCAATGCCAACTGCACAAGATGACATACCAAATGACACACTTACACAACTGGAACCTCGTCGAGTGGGAAGGTTGTGAAAATCCGAGAGATTCATGGGAATAGGAGAGTCCCGGACTTGATTCCCGGACAAAGACTTAATCGGACCCATGGACATATGACGAGGCAATCCAAGACAAGGATGCAGATTCTTGGCAAACAAAGAATGAAAGATTTAAATGGGTTCTATGAATCATAACAGAGTGTGGGAGCTAGTCGAACCACTTAATGGGGTCAAACCCATTGGTTGCAAGTGGGTGTATAAGAGAAAAAGAGGACTGGACGGGAAGGTGGAAACCTTCAAGGCAAGACTCGTGGCGAAAGGTTATACTCGGAAAGAAGGGATCGATTATGAGGAAACTTTTTTCGCCCGTAGCCATGCTCAAGTCCATCCGAATTCTCTAATCGATTGCTACGCATCTCGACTTTGAAATCTGGCAAATGGATATCAAGACAACTTTCCTTAACGGAAGTCTTGATGAAGAGATCTATATGCAACAACCCCAAGGCTTCATTGAAAAAGGCCAAGAACACCTAGTTTGTAAGCTCATGAAGTCCATTTACGGACTCAAACAGGCATCCAGAGCTTGGAACCAATGTTTTGATCATGTAATAAAGTCTTATGGGTTTGATCAAAATGAGTTCAAAAGTTGTGTATACAAAAAGCGTGTCGGAACTGCATTGGTATTCTTAGTACTATACGTAGATGACATTCTGATCATCGGGAACGATGTAAAGGTGTTATCAGACGTAAGGGCATGACTTTCAAAACAGTTTGATATGAAGGACTTAGGGGAAGCCGCACACATCCTTGGGATCAAGATCACTCGAGATCGCAAGAAAAGAATGATAGGCTTATCGCAAGCTTCATACATACATAGACATCGTCTTGAAACGATTCAAAGATGCAGATTCCAAAAAAGGCTTCAGACCTTTCGGACATGGAATCCATCTATCCAAGAAAATGTGCCCTAAGACTAAAAAAAAGGAGATAGATGACATGAGAGGCATTCCTTATGCTTCTACCGCGGAAGCCTTTATGTATGCAATGTTGTGTACGAGACCGGATATCTGCTTTGCCGTTGGCATGGTGGCAAAATATCAAAGTAACCCGTGGAAAGAACATTGGACGGCAGTTAAAAACATTCTGAAGTATCTGAGAAGAACTCAGGATAAAATGTTAATTTATCAGTCAGATAGTCTAATCCCCATCGGCTACACGGACTCAGATTTCCAATCAGACATAGACTCCAGAAAATCTACCTCCGGTAGTGTGTTTTGCATGGGGGGAGGAGCCGTGACATGGAGAAGCGTCAAGCATAAATGAGTCGCAGATTCTACCATGGAAGCGAATATGTAGTCGCTATGCGAGGCAAATGAAAAAAGCGGTTTAGCTCAAGAACTTCCTAGTGGACTTGAATGTAGTTCGAATTTGCCCAGTGAGAATCATCATTTTATTGTGACAATACCGGAGCAATTTGCAAATTCAAGGGAACCAAGAGCCCACAAAGCAAAGAAACACATTGAAAGGAAATACCATCTTATACGAGATATCGTTAAGAGAGAGGAGATATAGATATGGCAAAGATAATACGAAGACAACCCAGCGAGATCCATTCACAAAGGGGGCGCCTCAATACATTCGAGAGACATGTGGAAGGAATGGGTGTCAAGACCGTTGCTAACTGCTTTGAGTATAAGTGAGAGAAATTATTAGGTTCGTGTAGGTGACATTAGATGTCACGACAGAACTACACGAGACATGTTGTAGTATACTTAAAAGCGGACTTTGAGTATAAGTGGGAGATTGTTGGGATTATCTTTCGAAAGTATGCTTTTACTTTGTATAATCAAAACTCAATTTCGGACTTATTTCTTTGAAATAAATTATTTATCATCGATGCTTTTAAATATCATCGAATGTTACATATATTTCTTTGCATAACTGTTCAATAAATAGTATGTGTTACATTGTAGTTAATTTAGTGATACCAGATAATGTAAGATTAAATTATAAATCCCTTGTAACTAAAAAAGTACACCATTCACTTACCTAGATGGAAATGAACAATCCATCGTGAAAGGTTGAAGTGTAAGGCACGGATTGGTTTGTCTTGACCAAGAGATTACACTAGTGCATGACCGATGTAATCGAATAGGACCCACTGGAGGACAAATTCTTGAATCGAACAAGGAAGAATTAGACCTCAATTGGTTCGTTATTTCTTAATCTTCGGTCCTTAAATAGGATCACGTGTGGTTGGTAACTATTGCTTTGACTTATCATGGGTAGAGAATCAACGAGATTCAATACTTTTTATCTTGGGCAATATTATTGGTCACATGTGATTGCTAAGATTTAATACGGAGAATCGTGTGAAAGTACGCTTGTTCGATTTGCCCCCTTGGGAGGTTCATAAGCTTTATCATACCAAATCTTGCAAGTGGAACTAGTTTCCGGTATGGATAATAATGTTGAACCGTTCCTTAACCAAGGACGAAAGATATTAATTAATGGAAAGTTATTTCAGTGGCTTGAATTAATTAATGGGCTAGATAATCTTAAACACGGGAAATAATAACCGGGAGCCATATTGACTGTAATATGGGTTAAGATGGATAGTGCAATATTAATTATGTAGTATGGGCTTGAATAATATTGTGGCTCAATATTGATAATTCAGGATCCATTGGAAGATCCAATCTTAATTCTCCTAAGGGCCCCCTAAGTAGCCCAACATATAGTCCAATAACTGAAAAATGTGATTAAAATAAAATAAATATTGTTGCTTATTTTTCCTCATAATTTTCGAAATTTATGGATAAAAGGGGAGAAAGATTTTCTTTGAATTTTGTTATGGAATGAAGATATGTATTCTTGGAATACAAGATTATCTTATTAAATTCAATAAATCTCCCACTTGGTTATCCATGAAGCAATTTTCTAAAATATTGAAATATAAAGGGCAAGAAAGATTTTCTTGATTTTCTTGAAAAGATATTATGAAAGATATGTATTTCTTGAAATACAGAATATCTCATAAATTCAAGAAGATCCAAATCTTGGATTCTTTCCTAATATTTCGAAAATTCCATAACAAAGATAAGGTGGGATTTTTGTGGAATATTATAATTATGGGAAAAAGAATATAGGAGATATATTCAAGATTTCTTGGAGATCAAGAAAAGATTTTCCCACATTGTTTTTTCCCTAAAATTTTGACCACCACCCTATCTATAAATAGGGGATGATTCTTTCATTCCCAAGTACAATTCCATGTGCTGGAAAAATTAGTAAATCCACAAAGGTGGTGCAACAAAGTTTATTTTTCCTTTTGTTAATTGTTCGCAAGCGTCCTACCACCGGATAGTCGAGCAAGGATTAAGGGAATACTTGGGAAGTTCTTTTGGTGTGTCTAATCAACAAGACCATTGCCGTCCCAAGAGGTATGTTCACGTAAACTCATAGAATTTCCTCATGCGTAGGATTTACGTGAATTGTTTATATGCATGATTTGTTATTGGATTATTATTTGAATTAATATAGGATTAATTCATGCTAATAATAATTATAAGAATTAAATTTGTATTTAAATATTCATCCCGAATAGATCCGTGCAATTTATTCCCCAACATAAAATGCTTCAAAACTGCATCTATGTATGAAGCTTGCGATAAGCCTATCATCATTTTCTTGCGATCTCGAGTGATTTGATCCCAAGGATGTGCCCGGATTCCCCTAAGTCCTTCATATCAAACTGTTTTGACAGCCATACCCTCATGTCTGACAAAACCTTTACATCGTTTTCGATGAACAGAATATCGTCCACGTATAGTACTAAGAATAAATACCAAGGCAGTTCCGTCACACTTCTTATACACACAACTCTCGAACTCATTTTGATCAAACCCATAAGATTTAATTACCTGATCAAAATATTGGTTCCAAGCACGAGATGCTTGCTTCAGTCCATAAATGGACTTTTTTAGCTTGCAAACAAGATGTTGTTGGCCTTTCGCAATAAAACCTTCGGGCTGTTGCATATAGATTTCCACGTCAAGACTTCCGTTTAGGAAAGCTGTCTTGACATCCATTTGCCAGATCTCAAAATCTAGATGTGCAGCTATTTCCAAGAGAATACGGATGGACTTAAGCATGGCTACGGGCGAAAAGGTTTCTTCATAATTGATACCCTCTTTCTGAGTGTATCCCTTTGCCACTAGCCTAGCTTTAAAGGTTTCTACCTTCCCGCCCGGTTCTCTTTTCCTCTTGTAGACCCACTTGCATCCAATGGGTTTTACCCCACTGGGTGGTTCAACTAGCTCCCACACTCGATTATGGTACATTGAGCCCATCTCAGCTTCCAATGCAGTTTGCCAAGATTCTGAATTCTTGTCTTGGACCGCCTCTAGGACCAGGGGTCTGATTCACTATCCCCAGGGATCAAATCCGAAGATTCTCCTATCCCCATGAATCTCTCAGGTTGTCGGACAACCCTCCCACTACGACGAGGTTCTGATTGTGTCGGTGTGACGCTTGGTATTTCAACTTGTACAGTTGGTATTCATCTAAGGTAATCTCACTTTTGGGCTTTCTATTGTTCATATAGTCTTCTTCCAAGAATCTAAAGTGTGTACTGATTACAACCTTTTGATCTTCGGGACCATAGAACATGCACCCCTTCGTTCCTATGGGATACCCTACAAACAGCCTTAACTCTGAACGTGCGTCCAACTTACTGGCTTCCTTGTCTAGCACGTATGCCGGACACCCCCAGATTCTCAAGTGTATCAGACTGGGCATGCGCCCGGTCCACAACTCTCTCGGGGTTTTGGGAACTAATTTGGATGGCACTAAGTTCAAAACATAAGTCGTTGTTTCCAATGCGTGATCCCAAAACGACTTGGGTAGATCTGAATAACTCATCATTGATCTGACCATTTCTAAGAGCGTTTTGTTTCTTGGTTCTGCCACCCCATTTTGTTGAGGAGTTCCGGGTGCAGTCAACTGGGAAACAATTCCCTCGTCTGACAGGTAGTTCAAAAACTCATTGTTGAGGTATTCGCTTCCATGATCAGATCATAGAAACTTGATACTCTTTTCCCTATGCTTCTCAGCTTTGGCTTTGAACTCCTTGAATTTATCAAAGGTTTCCGATTTATGCTTCATAAGGAAAATGTACTCAAACCTTGAGTAATCATCGATGAAAGTCACGAAATACTCATAGCCACCTCTAGCTTTGGTTGATATTGGACCACACACGTCAGTGTGAACGATTTCCAACACTTCTGTGGCTCTAGTCCCCTTGGCTCCAAATGCCCTCTTGGTCATTTTACCCTCTAAACACGATTCACAAGTTGGAAATGGTTCTAAATTGAGGTCCTCCAAATGAACCATCTTTCACCAACCTTTGAATTCTATTTAGATTAATATGACCTAATCTGAGATGCCAAAGAAGTGTTTCGTTCACATTATCTGAACGTTTTCTCTTATTGTTCGAAACAGTCGATGTGTTATAAGATGCATTTTGTGAGTGGTGTCCACAGTGGATCTCGTACGAATAGGAAGCATACGCCCCTAAAAAAGTTTTAACAACTAGTGCGTGAGAATTACCTTTCTTTCCGACCCGCTTGGGCTTGGAACAGGCAGACCTCCAATGTCCTTTCTCACCGCAGTTGAAGCACTTCCCCTTAGGATCCTTCTTGACACCACCAGCATCCTTCATCTTACCCTTGCCCTTGGCAACACTTGAGTTTGATTGTTTGTGGCTTTTGGCCCTTTTCTCCTTCTTACCTTCCTTTGGCCTAGAAGATGAGGATGGACCACTTGCCGTCAAAACTTGAGTGCCCCATCAATGTCTCTGCCAAGACCAAAGCTTGCAACAAGTCAGCTAGCGAGAACTTCTGATTATTCATCTGATAGTTCAGCTGAAAGTGCTCAAAACTTTTGGGCAGAGAGTGGAGTACCAAATCGATCTGGGTCTCCAGATCATAATCTGCACCCAGAACCTCAAGTTTGTTCAGATGAGCCATCATTTTGAGGACGTGATCCCTTACGGGCGTGCCCTCCACTATTTTCAGCGACAACATCTCTCGCAAGGTGATTTGACGAGTAGTGTGATTCTGATGTTGAAACATCTTTCTAAGATTTTGCATGATTTCCGCAGCAGTTGCAAATTCTTGGTGTTGATATTGCAACACATCCAACATAGATGCCAGGATGGTACACTTAGTCATATCATTGAAATGCTCCCAATCCTCATACTTTTTCTTTTCCGCTTTACTCGACTCGCCAGTTGGCTCATCTGGTTTTGGCGTGTCAAGGATCTATAGTTTTCACCAGATAGCTGATGATCTTTAAGTATAGCATACAATGGATTAAAAGGTTGCGACATGTTGAACTGAAATAAATAACAATTGTATAAGCCCAAAATTATCACATAATTTTGATCACATTATTCATATCAAAATCTCAAAACAATATGAATGCATCAACCGACATCTCAAAACAGTTTAAGTAGGTCACGTGGGGTGAACTGTCTATTTAAACACATTCAAGCAGGTTACAAACAAGAACAATTACAAACCTCTAATTCACAATTAATAGTCGGCTCCCACTTGACTAATATAAAATTGACAGGGACTTCGGGGAAGTATATGCATATCAATTTTATACCTAAGTAATAACCATGATTAAATGCAGAATTATTATTTCGTTTTGAATGAGCCTCGAGGGGAGGGTCATCGTCGCCACTAATAATAATTCACAATCATCCTTTTGGAAATTTATTCATGTGAAATCTATCTTTTGGCCGTTCCGAGGGGGAAATTTCTCCAAAAGAATTCACAAATAAATAAATCATGGAGGTCAATATTGACTTAATTTTATTATCCGAAATAAAATTGTCAATTAATAAAACATACTTAGTAATTTTCGAAAGTGAGATTTTCTTTGGACAATTCAAATAACATGCAAACACATTAACAAATAATAATGCATGAAATTAAAGCAAACATCAAGACAAACTAAATCAAGTTGGGCACACATATCCAACTGTCATGGTTTAAATTTCAAGTCTCGATCTTGAGAAATTGTCTCTTTGTTGGCCTTCATTGTTCGTCTCGAAAAGCTCCCACTGAAACCGCAACAATTCTTAAAAAAATGTCCTCCGTCTTGGGTTAGGATGTCCGGTACCTATGCCTATGCCCGAAGGCTTTGGGCATAGGCACCCGTCGTCCAGCCACGTCGAACAGCACGCAGCCAGGATGCCCGCCCGCATCCCAGTAGGCCATCTCGACCAGGCGCCCAGCGCCGTGCGCGTGCTCATCTATTGTCGTGCACTTCCGCCTGCCTTTGCACGTCCTTGTGCGCACCATGCGAGCGCCCATGCAGTTGATCCTGCCCGGCGCTCGGCCCTCGGCCGTGCCCCCGTGCCCATGCACGCCTGCTAGCATCCACGTCGTGCTCGAGCCTCCTTTGGCACATTTCGCGTGACGTACACTACCTGCGCACGGTTCCAGATCCGTCTTCAATCCCTCGTCTCCGTCTTCGATCTTGTTACAATTTATTTAATAATAAAATAAATAAACCTATGATCTAGACTAGTCTATTACATTGAACAAATCAAATAACCTAATCTACTCGTGGATTTTCTCACGAGAAAAATGAATTCGAACGAGTTGAATTAAAAACAAACAATTATTTACATGTAAAAATTCATTAAAATACCATGACAACTGGATACCAGCAAAACAGATCTAACAAATCTACTATCCAATTTCAAATTTAATGAACAACAATTTAAATTACAGTTTAAAAGATCAGAGCCCGAACCAGGGCTCTGATACCAGTTGTTGGGATACGTTATGTCAGGATCTATCGGGATGACCTCATAAACACAAATTTAAATTACCGATTATTACTAGCATGAATTAACCTACGTGGATTCATATAATAATCAATCCAACAACAACATGCAAACAATAATTCACGTAAAAGATCCTAGCATGCGGAATTTCTATTAGTTTACGTAAACATGCCCGTTGGAGAGACAATCTATGACAGGCAGGATCAGGTATCTGGCTACCAACCAAAAGTCCTTCTCAAGTATTCCCAAGTCCTTGCTCAACAACCTTGGTGGAAGGTTCTCCAATGAAAACTTATAAAACAAAGGAAAAATAAATAATTTGTTGCACCACCTTTATGGATTTCTAATTTTTTCCAACTCATGGAATTGTTGTGGGGATGAAAAATTCATCCCCTATTTATAATAGAGGCAAATAAGCAGATTTATTAAAAAGAAAAGAAAATGGGTGGGCCCAAAAGTGACCCGAACAAGAAGATAGTGTCTATGACCCAAAAGTGTGTTGGGGAATTAATTGCTCGGATCTATTCGGGATGAATATTTAAATACAAATTTAATTCTAACAATTATTACTAGCATGAATTAATCCTATATTAATTCAAATAATAATTCAACAATAAATCATGCATACAAATTCATCACATAAAACCTACGCATGCGGAATTGCAAGGAGTTTACGTGAACTAACCTCTCGGAGTGACAACCGTTGAGAAGATGGATATCCCGTTCACACGAACAAACCCAAAGAGCCTTCTCAAGTATTCCCTTGTCCTTGTTCAACAATTCGGTGGAAGGATGCTCGTGAACAATTAACAAAAGGAAAAAAATAAAATTATGTTGCACCACCTTTGTGGATTTCTAATTTTTCCAACACATGGAATTGTTTGGGGATGAAAAATTCATCCCCTATTTATAGAGAGGGGTGTTGGTCGAAATTTAGTGTGTGAATAAGATGGAAATTTTTTTTCTTGGTCTCCAAGAAATCTTGAAAATATCCAATATATTCTTTTCTCCATATTTAAAATATTCCACAAAAATCTCACCTCTTCTTGTTATGGAATTTTCAAAAAAATAAGGCCAAGATTTCCAAGATTGGGATCTTCTTGAATTTATGAGACATTCTTGTATTTCAAGAATACATATCTTCCATAATATATTTCCAAGAAAATCAAGAAAATCTTTCCTTCCTTATTTTCTTCATTATTTTTGAAAATTGCACAATAAATAGCCAAGTGGGAGATTTCTTGAATTTAATGAGATAAACTTGCATTACAAGAATACTTATCCTCATTCCATAACAAAATTCAAAGAAAATCTTTCTCCCTCTTTTATTTATTTATTTTCGAAAAAATAGGAAAAATAGGCAACAATATTTTATTTAATTTTAAGCACCTTTTTCAGTTATTGGACTTTATATTTGGGCTACTTGAGGGGCCTTTAGGAGAATTAAGATTGGACCTTCTAATGGACCTTGAATTTCCAATATTGAGCCACAATATTATTCAAGCCCATAAATATTAATTAATCCTCATTCCATAACAAAATTCAAAGAAAATCTTTCTCCCTCTTTTATTTATTTATTTTCGAACAAATATGAAAATAGGCAACAATACTTAATTTAATTTTAAGCACTTTTTTCAGTTATTGGACTCTATATTTGGGCTACTTGAGGGGCCTTTAGGAGAATTAAGATTGGATCTTCTAATGGACCTTGAATTTCCAATATTGAGCCACAATATTATTCAAGCCCATAAATATTAATTAATCTCACTACATAATTAATATTGCACTATCCATCTTAACCCATATTACAGTTAATATGGCTCCCAATTATTATTTTCCGAGTTTAAGATTATCCAGTCCATTAATTAATTTCAGCCACTGAAATAGCTTCACTTTAATTAATATCTTTTTCCTTGGTTTAGGAACGGCTCAACATTATTATTCATACCGGAAAACTAATTCCACTTGCAAGATTTGATATGATAAAACTTCTGAGCCTCCCAAGGGGACTAATCAAACAAGACGCACTTGCACACCGATTCTTCGTATTAAATCTTAGCAATCGTCATGTAACTAATAATATTGCCCAAGATACAAGGTATTGAATCACATCGATTCTCTACTCATCATAAGTCAAAGAAATAGTTATTTATTCCACACGATCCTATTTAAGGGACGGGGATTAAGAAATAACTAACCACTGAGGTCTAATTCTTCTGTATTCAGTTCTGAAGAATTTATCCTCCTGTAGGTCCTCTTCAGCGCATCATAATGCACTAGTGCAATCTCTTGGTCAAGACAAGTCAATCTGAGCCTTACACTTCAACCTTTCACGATGGATTGTTCATTTCCATCTAGGTTGTGAATTCCGTACTTTTAGTTACAAGGGATTGTTAATTTAATCTTCTGTTATCTGGTATCACTAAATTAACTGCAATGTAACATGTACTTATTATTGAACAGTTATGCAGTAAATATATGTAACATTCAATGATATTTAAAGCAACAGTGATAAATAATTTATTTCAGCAAATAAGCCCGAAATTTAGTCTGGTTATACAAAGTAAAAGCATATTTTCCAGTATAACCCCAACAATCTCCCACTTATACTCAAAGTCTGCTTTTAAGTATACTACAGCACGTCTCGTGTAGAATCTACGTGACATCTAATGTCACCTACACGAACCTAATAATATCTCTCCCACTTTTACTCAAAGCAGATTGGCAACGGTCTTGACACCCATTCTTTCCACATGTCTCTCGAATTTATTCTGAAGCAGACCCTTTGTGAATGGATCTGCTAGGTTGTCCTCTGACGGGATCTTTATCACCTCTATATCTCCTCTCTTAACGATTTCTCGTATAAGATGGTATTTCCTCTCAATGTGTTTGTTGGCCTAGTGGGTTCTTGGTTCCCTTGAATTTGCAACTGCTCCGGCATTATCACAATAGACCGTGATTGTGCTGGGCAAATTTGGAACTACGTCCAAGTCCACTAGGAAATTCTTGAGTCAAACTGCTTCCTTTGCTGCTTCACAAGCATCTACATACTCGGCTTCCATGGTAGAATCTGCGATGCATTTCTGATTAACGCTTCTCCATGTCATGGCTCCTCCCTCCATGCAAAACACAATACCCTAGGTAGATTTTCTGGAATCTAAGTCTAATTGGAAATCCGAGTCCGTGTAACCGATGGGAATCAGACTGTCTGACTGATAAACCAACATTCTATCGCGAGTTCTCTTCAGATACTTCAGAATGTTTTTAACTGCAGTCCAATGTCCTTTCCCCGGATTACTCTGATATCATGCTACCATTCCAACGGCAAAGCAGATATCTAGCCTCGTGCACAACATTGCATACATGAGGCTTCCGACAGCTGAAGCATAAGGAACACCCTTCATGTTATCTATCTCTTTTTGCGTCTTCGAGCACATTTCTTTAGATAGATGTATTCCATGTCTTAAAGGTACAAAACCTTTCTTGGAATCTTGCATGCTAAATCGCTTCAAGACAGTATCTATGTATGAAGCTTGCGATAAGCCTATCATCCTTCTCTTGCGATCTTGAGTGATTTTGATCCCAAGGATGTGACCGGCTTCCCCTAAGTCCTTCATATCAAACTGTTTTGACAACCATGCCCTTACGTCTGATAATACCTTTACATCGTCTCCGATGAGCAGAATATCGTCTACGTATAGTACTAAGAATACCAGTGCAGTTCCGACACGCTTCTTATACACACAACTTTCGAACTTATTTTGATCGAACCCGTAAGACTTTATAACCTGATC
Source organism: Stenogyne calaminthoides (assembly GCA_037126765.1). Classification (NCBI taxonomy): domain Eukaryota; kingdom Viridiplantae; phylum Streptophyta; class Magnoliopsida; order Lamiales; family Lamiaceae; genus Stenogyne; species Stenogyne calaminthoides. The sequence continues at coordinate 6,828,750 of JBBCBC010000010.1, forward strand.
AAAACATTGGTTCCAAGCACGCGACGCTTGCTTTAGTCCATAAATGGATTTCTTGAGCTTGCAAACTAGATTTTCTTGGCCTTTTTCAATGAAGCCTTCAGGTTGTTGCATATAGATTTCTTCTTCAAGACTTCCGTTGAGGAAAGTCATCTTGACATCCATTTGATAGATCTCAAAATCGAGGTGCGCAGCTATCGACAAGAGAATACGGATGGACTTGAGCATAGCTACAGGCGAAAAGGTCTCCTCATAGTAGATCTCTTCTTTCTGAGTATATCATTTTGCCACAAGTCTAACCTTGAAGGTTTCTACCTTCCCGTCTGGTCCTCTTTTTCTCTTGTATACCCACTTGCAACCAATGGGCTTGACCCCATTAAGTGGTTCGACTAGCTCCCACACCTTATTATGATCCATAGAACCCATCTCGACTTCCATTGTTGTTTGCCAAGAACTCGCGTCCTTGTCTTGGATTGCCTCATTGTAAGTCCATGGGTCTGATTCATTTTCACCGGGGACTAAGTCCGACGACTCTCCTATCCCCATGAATCTCTTGGGTTGTCTAACGACCCTCCCACTACGACGAGGTTCCGGTTGTGTAAGTGTGTCGTTTGGTATGTCAACTTGTGTTGTTGGCATTGAGGTGAGCCCCCTTAGCTCATCTAAGGTAATCTCACTTCTGGGCTTTTTATCGTTCATATAGTCTTCTTCCAAGAATCTAAAGTGCGTACTGAATTACCACCTTTTGATCTTCGGGACCATAGAACATGCACCCTTTCGTTCCCTCGGGGTACCCTATAAACAGCTTTAATTCCGATCTTGGATCCAACTTTGGCTTCCTTGTCCAACACATATGCCGGACACCCCCAAATTTTCATGTGTCTTAAACTGGGCATGCGCCCGGTCCACAATTCTTTAGGGGTTTTGGAAACCGATTTGGATGGCACCAAATTTAGAATGTAAGCCGCTGTTTCCAAGGCGTGACCCCAAAACGATTTGGGTAGATCCGCATAACTCATCATCGATCTGACCATTTCTAAAAGAGTATTGTTTCTTCGTTCTGCAACCCCGTTTTGTTGAGGGGTTCCAGGTGCAGTCAACTAGGATACAATCCCTTCATCAGACAAGTAGTTCAAAAATTCATCTCTGAGGTATTCGTCTCCACGATCAGATCATAGACACTTGATACGTTTCTCCCTATGATTCTCTGCTTGAGCCTTAAATTCCTTGAATTTATCAAAGGTCTCAGATTTATGCTTCATAAGGTAAATGTATCCATATCTTGAGTAATCATCGATAAAAGTAACGAAATACTCATAACCTCCTCTTGCTTTGATTGACATTGGACCACATGCATCGGTGTGAACGATTTCCAACACTTCTTTGACTCTATTCCCCTTGGCTCTGAATGCCCTCTTGGTCATTTTACCCTCCAAACATGATTCACAAGTTGGAAATGGTTCAACCCGGAGAGACTCCAGTGAACCATCTTGAACCAACCTTTGGATCCTTTTTGGATTAATATGACCTAGTCTCAGATGCCATAGAAGTGTTTCATTCACATCTGATGAACGTTTTCTTTTATTACTCAAAACAGTCGATGTGTTATAGGATGCATTTCGTGAGTGATTTGCACAGTTAATCGTGTAGAGATTATTCGACAACGTTCCATGACAGATAAACTCATTATTAAGAATAATGGTAACAACTTTATTAAAAGTAACCGAATATCCATCAAGAAAAAGTCTAGAAACTGAAATTAAATTCTCTCTAAAACTGGGAACGTAAAGAACATCTCTCAAAATTAAAACTTTGTCTTCAAAAGATAATCAAGACTTCTCCCATCGCTTCACCGCCACTCTCAGAAGATCGCCCAAAGGTGATGAAGATCTCACTTCCACTAAGTTGTCGGGTCCGCTTGAACCCCTGTAAAGTGAAGCAAACATGATTAGTGGATCCCCGTATCCACTACCCATAAATGGGTAGCATATGCCGCTAAACAAGTTTTAACAACTAGTGCATGAGAATTACCTTTCCCTCCATTCCGCTTGGGTATGGAACAGACTGACCTCCAATGTACCATTTCACCACATTCCAAACATTTCCTCATGCTTGAACTTCCTTTCTTTTTGGACATTCCACTTGGTTTGACCTCTTTCTCTTTTCATCATTCTTACCACCATCTGGCCTAGAAAGAAGAGAAGACCCCCTTTTTCCCAAGTTCTTTTCCTTTTCAACCAATGTAAGTGCATTTACCAGATCATCCACAGTAAAATCTAGATCGCTCATCAGATGCTCTAGATAGTGATGATCATAGCCTTTTGGTAGAGAATGGAGAATGAAATCAACTTTAGTTTTGAAATCACACTTTTCGCCAAGGATCTCAAGTTCCTCAAAGGGAACCATAACCCTAAGAATGTGCTCCCTTGCAGTCATTCCTTTTTCCATTTATAATTCAGCCATTTCACGCTTCACGCTTTGGATTGCCATGTGGGCCGGATGTACAAACATCGCTTCGAGATTTTGCATGATGTCTGCAGCTGACTCAAATCCTTGGTGAAGGCGTCTTAACAAATCTGACATATGTGATTGTAGATCCAACTCCCATTCACCATATTACATCTAGTCCCATATTTTTTTTTCGTTTTTTTGGTGTATCAAGCACCCATTTGGATGGTTGTGCAGCTAGGACAAGTTTCATTTTATAATTCCAATCAAAATAATTTTCACCAGTAAGCATAAGATCCTTGAGTTTATACAAACAGTGGATTAAAAGGTTGCGACATGTTGAACTGAAATAAATAACGATTGTATGAGCACAAAATTATCACATAATTCGATCACATGAATCATATTAAAATCTAAAAAAAAAATATGAACATGCATCAGCCAATATCTCAAAACAGTTTAAATAAGCCACGTGGGGTGGGTCATTATTTAAACACATTCAAGCAGGTTACAAACAAGAACAGTTACAAACCTTTAATGTCCGGATTAATAGTTGGCTCCCACTTGACCAATATAAAATTGACAGGGACTTCGGGAAAGTATATGCATATCAATTTTATACCTAAGTAATAACCATGATTAAATACATAATTATTATTTCTCTTTGAACGAGCCGTGGGGGAGGGTCATAAATCGCCACTAATAATAATTCACAATCATCCTTCAGAATTTATTCATGTGAAAACCATCTTTTGGCCGTCCCGTGGGGGGAATTTCTCAAAAAGAATTCACAAATAAATAAATCATGGAGGTCAAAATTAATTCAATTTTATTATCCGGAATAAAATTGTCAATTAATTATTTTCAAAACATACTTAGTAATTTTTGAAAGTGAGATTTTTCCACAACAATTTCTCATGCATCGCATATTTAAACAAATTAAATAAGCACGGATAAATAAAGCAAACATCAAAACAAAAAATTAAACATGTTGGGATATTTTAGTTTTGATGAATTATGCCAAAACATTATCAACTTGTGTTTTTGAAGCTAATTTACAGATAACAAGGGGGAAGGAAAAGAACAAGTTGAAACTCGTATAAATGAAGTAGATGATCGAGATCGACGAGGTCAGTAGATTTAGACCGATCGAGATCAGATGAGTTAGATGAGTTCCGAAAGTTAATCGATGAGTCATGCAAAATCGTAAGAGAAGAAAGCTAAAGCCACCGATCGTAAGATCGATGACCGTAATGATCGATGATCGGAAGAACAATGAAATGATATGGTGATCAAGAAGAGCGATAAGCCGATCAAAAAGAAATTGACCGTAAGATCGTAAGAGAAGGTTGCAGATCGTAAGAGGAGCAGATGAGATCGACGAGATCGACGCGGATCGAGATCGATATGAAGATGAGCAGATGATCAAGATCGACGTGATTGAGATCGGATGTCTTTAAACCGATATGCTAAACCTAATGTAATCGACTGATGCTATCCCCGAGATATTGATCTCGAAGAAGTGTTGATCGGATCGATCGAAATCCGGATCGATCAAAAAAGAAGAAATCGATAGCTCGAAGTCAAAGTGACCGAGGGTCGATTGTCTAAAGACAAGAAGAATCGAACTCACCAAACTCGAGTGTCAAGATACCCGACGATAAGGTCCGATCAAGAGAAGTCACCAAGGCTCAGATAGACCAAGGCTCGGGATAGACTGAAGGCTCTCGACAGATTCAAGACTCAGAGAATCCTGAATGATTCCTAGGCGAGGAATCTGAGGAATATAGTCGTTAAGATCAGCTGACGTGGACCAATGAGAGGAAGACAACCAGCGTGGAAAAGCTGCAGAACTTACAGAGAATAGTATGGATTTGAATGTGATTCTCTCCAACTGTAACATTCAAATCCACACTATAAATACAAGTTCTTCCTTCATTATCGAAAGTGTGGAAGTGAAGAAGAAGATAGCAACAATGCTATCTGAGCAAAAGAGAGTTATACTCAAAAAGCATTCCCACCCTAGAACATAAGTCTGTAGATATACAAATATATTCAAAGAGTGTTCTAGAACCCAATCTAAGCAACCCACGATGTATCCTAAGCTTAGAGAGATTTTCCCAACCTTAGCATTGAGGCTAAACAAATGTAAGGGAAAATCTCACCATAGTTGGAGACAACACTAACTCCAAACCCCATGGTGAAGTGAGGTAGTTGTTAGGCAATCCCGAGTGAGGGTGATAAGTCCCGTTGGAGTGTGAACTCGTTAAACATCTCAGAGGCAATCCCGTGGAGGGTGATAAGTCCCGAGGCTAACCCGAGAGGGTGATAAGTCCAGTTTGAGTGAGAGCTCAATTAAATATCTATAAGCAATCCGTGGAGGGTGATAAGTCCCGTTTGAAGGAATTTCCCTAGAAAGAGGGAGGGTGGTGTAAGGAGCTTGAGTCTCCGAACCACATTCCATTGTGGGTTGTTTACCGCCTTTATGTTCTTATCTTGTCATATGCATTCGATTATAAGCAACACACAACACATGAGCTTAAAACGCAAAATCTGTAATCACCATTCCTTCACCCCTGTTTTTATATGCATCGCAATGAAATGTTTGCTTCCGCAAGCGCAAAATGGGTTTCTCCCGGGACCATCAATTGGTATCAGAGCAGGAGTTCTAAAGGTTCACTAATTTCAAGAGTGACCACCTGAACTGATCTTTTTAAAAGAAAACCCGTTTCTTTAAAAATGTATATATTTTAATGTTTTGGCGTCATTATCAAAAAGGGGGAAATTGTTGGGATATTTTAGTTTTGATGAATTATGCCAAAACATTATCAACTTGTGTTTTTGAAGCTAATTTACAGATAACAAGTTGAGGGGGAACGAAAGAACAAGTTGAGGGGGAACTCACGAAATCAGAAGTAGGTGATCGAGATCGACGAGGTCAGAGATTTAGACCGATCGAGATCGATGAGTTAGATGAGTTAGAAAGTTAATCGATGAGTTGTGCAAAATCGAAGAGAAGAAAGCTAAGCCACCGATCCAAGATCGATGACCGTAATGCACCGATCGATGATCAAGAAGAAGCCGAGCCGATGATATGGTGATCGAAGAAGCAGATAAGTCGATCAAAAAGAAATTGACCGGAAGATCAAGAGAAGGTTGCAGATCGTAAGAGGAGCAGATGAGACCGACGAGATCGACGTGATCGAGATCGATATGAAGATGAGCAGATGATCAAGATCGACGGATTGAGATCGATGTGCTAAAACCGATATGCTAAACCTAATGTATCGACTCGATGCTATCCCCGAGATATTGATCCGAAGAAGTGTTGATCATATCACGAAATGATCGATCGTGCAAAGAAGAAATCGGATAGCTCGAGTCAAAGTGACTGAGGGTCGATTGTCTCAAGACAAGAAGAATCGAACTCGGTCACTCGAAAGTGTCAAGATACCCGATCGATAAGGTCCGATCAAGAGAAGTCACCAAGGCTCAGATAGACCTGAAGGCTCAGATAGACCTGAAGGCTCAGACAGATCTGAAGACTCGGAGAATCCTGAATGATTCCTAGGCGAGGAATCTGAGGAATATAGCCGTTAAGATCAGCTGACGAAGACCAATGAGATGAAGACAACCAGCGTGGAAAAGCTGCAGAACTTACAGAGAATAGTATGGATTTGAATGTGATTCTCTCCAACGGTAACATTCAAATCCACACTATAAATACAAGTTCTTCCTTCATTATCGAGTGTGGAAGTGCGAAGAAGATATCAACAATGCTACAGAGCCAAAGAGAGTTATACTCAAAAGCATTCCCACCCTAGAACATAAGTCTGTAGATATACAAATATATTCAAAGAGTGTTCTAGAACCCAATCTAAGCAACCCACGATGTATCCTAAGCTTAGAGAGATTTTCCCAACCTTAGCATTGAGGCTAAACAAATGTAAGGGAAAATCTCACCATAGTTGGAGACAACACTAACTCCAAACCCCATGGTGAAGTGAGGTAGTTGTTAGGCAATCCCGAGTGAGGGTGATAAGTCCCGTTGGAGTGTGAACTCGTTAAACATCTGTAGGCAATCCCATGGAGGTGATAAGTCCCGAGGCTAACCCGAGAGGGTGATAAGTCCAAATTTTTGAGTGAGAGCTCAATTAAATATCTATAAGCAATCCCGTGGAGGGTGATAAGTCCCGTTTGAAGGAATTTCCCTAGGAACAGGGAGAGTGGATGTAGGAGCTTGAGTCTCCGAACCACTATACATTGTTGTGTTGTTTACTGCTTTATGTTCTTATCTTGTCATGTGCATTCGATTATAAGCAACACACAACACATGAGCTTAAAACGCAAAATCTGTAATCACCATTCCTTCACCCCTGTTTTTATATGCATCGCAATGAAATGTTTGCTTCCGCACGCGCAAAATGGGTTTTCTCCCGGGACCATCAAAACACATTGGTCACATATATCCAATTGTCACGGTTAATTTTTGTCATGTCTTGATCTTGAGAAATCATCTCCATAGCATTCATCGTTCGTCTCGAAAAGCTCATTTCGGCGCAACATGTTCTTTAAAGCGTCCTCGTCCCCAGGTTGAGGGCGGCGTTAAGCATTAAGGTAGCTCGCGACCCCGAAACCGTATCGCGTGCACCGTAGCCGCTGCCTTTTCGTCGTCGACCATCCCGCCCGGTCGCTCGGAAGCTCTCGGCGTGCACCGCGAATTCTGCAGCGTCCGCGCTTTCGCCGAAAGTAAGCCTCGGCGATCCGTGTTGGCGTAATACGCGCGTAGCGTAGCGTCTTGCGCCAGACCCTCATCCCTGCGTCGACCTTAGCCCTAAGTCCCTCCAGTTGCTCGACCCCGCTTTGGGCTTGCCAGCGTCTTGTAGGAAGTTTTCAAAACGACCGAAGTATCGACCGCCCTAGCACCTCGTGCTTTGGCTCGCGTACGTCCGGGCACTTGGTTTCCCATCTTTAATTATTCGTCTTCGTTCCCGATCCGATTACAATTTATTTACAAAAATAAAAAATAAACTTAGATCTAGACTAGTCTATTACATTGATAAAATCAAACAAATCCTAATCTATTCGTGGATTTTCTCACGAGGCAAAATGAATTCGAATGAATCGAATTAAAAACCACAATTTATATGTATGCATAAATAAATATTCATCAAATACCATGACAATTGGATACCTGCAAAAAAGATCTAGCAATTCTACTATCCAATTTCAAATTTAATGAAAAACAAATTAAATTACAATTTAAAACTCAGAGCCCGAAACAGGGCTCTGATACCAGTTGTTGGGGAATTAATTGTCCGGATCTATTCGGGGATGAATATTTAAATACAAATTTAATTATAACAATTATTACTAGCATGAATTAATCATATATTAATTCAAATAATAATTCAACAACAAATCATGCATACAAATTCATCACATAAAACCTACGCATGCGGAATCGCTAGGAGTTTACGTGAACTAACCTCTCGAAGTGACAACCGTTGAGAAGATGGATATCCCGTTCACACGAACAAACCCAAAGAGCCTTCTCAAGTATTCCCGCGTCCTTGTTCAACAATTCGGTGGAATGATGCTCGCGAACAATTAACAAAATGAAAAAAATAAAATTATGTTGCACCACCTTTGTGGATTTCTAATTTTTCCAACACATGAAATTGCTTGGGGATGAAAAATCCATCCCCTATTTATAGAGAGGGGTGTTGGTCAAAATTTAGTGTGTGAATAAGATGGAAAAATCTTTTTCTTGGTCTCCAAGAAATCTTGAATATATCCAATATATTCTTTTCTCCATATTTAAAATATTCCACAAAAATCTCACCTCCTCTTGTTATGGAATTTTCAAAAAAATAAGGACAAGATTTCCAAGATTGGGATCTTCTTGAATTTATGAGATATTCTTGTATTCCAAGAATACATATCTTCCATAATATCTTTCCAAGAAAATCAAGAAAATCTTTCCTTCCTTATTTTCTTCATTATTTTCAAAAATTGCACAATAAATAGCCAAGTGGGAGATTTCTTGAATTTAATGAGATAAACTTGCATTCCAAGAATACTTATCCTCATTCCATAACAAAATTCAAAGGAAATCTTTCTCCCTCTTTTATTTATTTATTTTCGAAAAAATAGGAAAAATAGGCAACAATATTTTATTTAATTTTAAGCACCTTTTTCAGTTATTGGACTTTATATTTGGGCTACTTGAGGGGCCTTTAGAAGAATTAAGATTAGACCTTCTAATGGACCTTGAATTTCTAATATTGAGCCATAATATTATTCAAGCCCATAAATATTAATTAATCCCACTACATAATTAATATTGCATTATCCATCTTAACCCATATTACAGTTAATATGGCTCCCGGTTATTATTTCTCGCGTTTAAGACTATCCAGTCCATTAATTAATTTCAGCCACTGAAATAGCTTCACTTTAATTAATATATTTTTCCTTGGTTCTGGAACGACTCAACATTATTATCCATTCCGGAAAATTAATTCCACTTGCAAGATTTGGTATGATAAAACTTCTGAGCCTCCCAAGGGGACTAATCAAACAAGACGCACTTGCACAATCGATTCGATTCTCAGATTAAATCTTAGCAATAGTCATGTAACTAATAATATTGCCCAAGATACAAGGTATTGAATCACATTGATTCTCTACCCATCGTAAGTCAAATCAATAGTTATTAATTCCACACGATCCTATTTAAGGGACGGGGATTAAGAAATAACTAACCACTAAGGTCTAATTCTTAGCAATCGTCATGTAACTAATAATATTGCCCAAGATACAAGGTATTGAATCACATTGATTCTCTACCCATCGTAAGTCAAAGCAATAGTTATTAATTCCACACGATCCTATTTAAGGGATGGGGATTAAGAAATAACTAACCATTGAGGTCTAATTCTTCTGTATTCAGTTCTGAAGAATTTATCCTCCTGTAGGTCCTCTTCAGTGCATCATAATGCACTAGTGCAATCTCTTGGTCAAGACAAGCCAATCTGAGCCTTACAATTCAACCTTTCGCGATGGATTGTTCATTTCCATCTAGGTTGTGAATTCCGTACTTTTAGTTACAAGGGACTGTTAATTTAATCTTTTGTGATCTGGTATCACTAAATTAACTACAATGTAACATGTACTTATTATTGAACAGTTATGCAGTAAATATATGTAACATTCAATGATATTTAAAGCAACAGTGATAAATAATTTATTTCAGCAAATAAGCCCAAAATTCAAATATAACGAAAATGTACATTATAAAAAGAAACTAGCCGTCTAGAGCAGCTGTATTTCCATCAAGGGAGGTGTCTAGGGCTTCATGTATCTTATTTGCCTTCAGTCGTGTATTGTATTCCTGTCTTCTCATGTTATCCTTCGTTCCGGCCCTTTTTAATTTTGCTTTGATCTGCTTGCCCAAGGGATCTTTCGGAGACAGCTTGCCCCCAGAGGCCTCAAAGTATCGTTGTTCCGCTGGGGTTAGCACCTTCTGATAATCTATGCTCGTCGTCTTGTTCTCTATGTTCTGCCTAGACTTCTCTATCCCCAGAGCTTTCTCAGTATCTTCATCTAACATGTCTGACCATCTAACGGAAGTAGTGGAGGCTGTAGAATCCGAGTCCGAAGCTGAAGTGCCCTCGACTAGATTGTTGAAGGAGTTGGTAGTAGCGGGCTCGGGAGAAGCCGAAATGGCCCTAGCCGACAAAGCTACTTTCTTTGGCAATTGCCAGTCCTCGTCCGTCTTCTCCTGCTCGGGCAAACCTGTGTCAGTCTGTGGTGTCTGCCAGTGCACGTGCCCTATGATATTCTCATTAACTGAATCAATGACCTCGCCCTCCCCCCTGTCTCGCAGTTCTGCGTTGTTCACTATGTCTTAAGTACCTATTTTCGTATGCTCCTTCCCAGCAGTTGCTTCCGCTTGTACCTTTCTAACCCAAGTGTTCTGCATTGTATCCTTTCCAGGGCCATGCCGGGGGGGGCTTCGAGCTGTCATCCGGTCTATCATCATGTGGTTTTTCTCCCAAAGAACGACAGTTATCGAAAGAATGGCCAACAATCTGGCAGCGAGAGCAAAATTCTGGATGTTGTTCATATCCCACTGAAGCAGTCGAGCAATGAACGGACCTTTCATACATAATCTTATACTCCTTTTCCATACAGAGGTCCAATTCAATGAGTACTCTAGCATAGTGGCACATAGTTCGATTCCGAGTACGTTCATCTACCCCCACAACAAGACCAATAGCTGATGCAATACGCTCAATAATTGGCACATAGAAGTATTCCATTGGTAATTCAAAAATATGAACCCATACATTGACAATCAGAGAACTAACCTTGTACGGATTAAATTATGGCACCCACTTTCGAAGTCTCATTATCCCAAACTCGGAGGGTCAAGCACGTCTTAGAAAGATTTTGTCCCTTTCTTTGAGGTCTGCAATGTGAATATTGAAATATCCTTTCCCCAAAGTTATGAGTTTCCATTCACCTTTTATATTCCAAACCTTGTCAATAGAGGGGTTGGTCGAAATTTTGGGTTCATTAAGGTTAAGAAATATCTTTTCTTGATCTCCAAGAAATCTTGAATATATCTCATATATTATTCTTTCCATGTGTATTTTTCTACAAAAATCCCACACCCCAATTTAACTAAATTTTCGAAAATAATAAGTAGGAGATTTGAAAGATTGGATCTTTCTTGAATTTATGAGATATTCTTGTATTCCAAGAATACATATCTTTTTTCCATAAAATCTTTTCAAGAAAATCAAGAAAATCTTTTCTTCCTTCTTATTCCCCTAATTTTTGAAAAATACAATTAAAGAGGCCAAGTGGGAGATTTCTTGAATTTGTGGGATAATCTTGTATTCCAAGAATACTTATCTCATTTCCATAAAAAAAATTCAAGAAAATTCTTCTCCCTCTTTTCTTTAATAATTTAAAAAAAATCAAGGAAAAATAGCAACAAAATATTTAATTTATTTTATACACCTTTTCATTTAATGGACTTTAATTAGGCTACTTGATGGGCCTTTAGGAGAATTAAGATGGACCCCCAATGGGATTCTGAATTCCAATATTGAGCCACAATATAATTCAGCCCATTAATATTAATTAATTCCACTATATAATTAATATTGCACTATCCATCTCAACCTATATTATGGTAATATGGCTCCCGGTCATTATTTCCCGTGTTTAAGATTATTTCGTCCATTAATTAATTAAGCCACTGAAAAGTTTTATATTAATTAATATTTTTATCCTTGGAGTAAGGACAACTCAACATTATTATCTATTCCGAAAAATTAATTTCACTTGCAAGATTTGGTATGATAAAGGTTCTGAGCCAAGGGGACTAATCATGCAAGACTCTCCAAGCACACGATTATCTGTATTAATTTATCAACTGTCATGTAATTAATATTATTACCCAAGATATAGGGTATCTAAGTCGCAGTGATTCTCTTCCTAATATAAGTCAAAGCAATAATTAATAATCGCACACAGTCCTTATTAAGTGACAGAGATTAAGAAATCAACAACCACTGAGGTCTAACTCTTCATCCCATAAGTCAGTGTGAATGAGTTTATCCTCTCTGTAGGTCTGCTTCAGCGCATCAAATGCACTAGTGTAATCTCTCGGTCAAGACAAGCCAATTTGAGCCTTACACATCAATTTCTACTAATAGATTGTTCAGATCTATCTAAGTTGTGAAACACGCACTTGTTTACAAGGGACTGTTAACGTGATCTTCTGTGATCTGGTATCACCACGTTAACTACAATGTAACACGTGTTATTCTATGAATGGTTTGCAATAAATATATATAACATTCAATCATATTTAAAGCAACAGTGATAAATAATTTATTTCAGTAAATAAGTGTCTAATACATATGTTATACAAAGTAAAAACATACTTTCACGTATAACCCCAACACAAATCAGATAAGACCTTCCTTGCACACGTTGCTCTGTATTAAATCTTAAAAATTGTCATGTAATTAATAATATTGCCCAAAATACACATTACAGAATCACTATCTGATTCTAAACCCAACGCAGATCAAAGCAATAAATATTAATTACACACAATCCTATTTAAGTGACAGAGGTTAAGAAATCAACAACACTGAGGTCTAATTCTTCATCCCATAATTCAGTACGGAAGAATTTATCTTCTCTGTAGGTCCTCTTCAGCACATCACAATGTGTTAGTGTAATCTCTTGGTCAAGATAAGTCAATCTGAACTTTGCACTTCAACCTCTTCCAATGGAGTGTTCAATTCCATCTAGGTTGTGATGATTTACTTTTATTTACAAGGAACCGTAAATGTGATATTCTGTGATCGGATATCACGTCATTACTATAATGTAATATGTACTTATATTGAACAGTTTGCAATAAATAAATAACATTCATTCATATTTAAAGCATCAATGATAAAACATTTATATTCCGTAGATAAGAGTACATTAGTCTGTTATTACGTAAAAGCATACTTTCACGTATAACCCCAACAATCTCCCACTTATACTCAAAGTCTGCTTTTAAGTATACTACAGCACGTCTCATGTCCTACATGAACCTAATACCATTTCTCCCACTTATACTCAAAGCAGATTGACAACGCATTTGACACCCATTCCTTCCACATGGCTCTCGAATGTTTTCTGAGGCAGACCTTTTGTGAATGGATCTACTAGGTTATCTTCCGATGCGATCTTTGCCACCTCTATATCTCCTCTCTTAACGATTTCTCGTATAAAATGGTATTTTCTTTCAATGTGTTTGATGGCTTTGTGGGCTCTTGGTTCCGTTGAATTTGCAACTGTTCCTACATTATCACAAAAGATAGTGATGTTGGAATATAGAGGCACGTAAACACGTAATACATGCACAACAGAATTAAACAATTCACCAACAATGAACATATAATTGCATAATTAAGTACGGATAATCGTAAACAGAATCCTTTCATTCGCGATAACTTTCTTTCATTCGCGAACACTCGATTAAGTCTTGAACATGATGAAGTGTCTATTCAAATAACTTAATCATATTATCTCTAATCACTAATTGATCATGTATGTCACACTTGGCCACAAAGTCCAAGTTGACGTGCATCGGCCATTGACTTAGATCCAATTATGATGAGAAGATGACTATTCTCTCTAAATCCACTTTGAGGAATGAATCCTATTCTTGGCTCAACTATCATGCACATGCACTTCGTGATGAACCCAATCCAAGCAATATCTACCCATGGAATGGTGCAAGCGTCGGTCATGGTCAAAGTTCATCACTCCACACATTTTGTGCGTATTGACCTCAAGTTAAAGAAGTATCGCATCGCTCCCACTAACTGAGACTCCCATAGACACATATTGTGGAACTACATCACACAGTTTCTCGAATGGGTATACCAATACCCTCTAAGGTATCTGTGCATCCATCGTGAGATACCTAGTATCTCGTAGTAAGTGAGATCTTACTACACTCTCTAAGAGTATGATGCAGATCGCACACCAATCTCAATTGCATCATCAATATCCAATTCATGATGATCCTTGATCGGGGCTATTTGAGAATCATGCTTAAGTCATTTGAGTTCTCACCATCTCAATGACAGCAATGATTCATGGGAACACAAATAAGAATAAATGCAAACAACCAAACATAATATTCAAACATGTGTAATGCCATACATTTAATACTAAACAAACAGTAATATTAAAACCAATACTGAATATTATCTTAGCATTATGTCCTTACAATAGGATTGTCTCTAGGACACTAACACTAACAAGTGATAGTGCTGGGCAAATTCGGAACTACGTCCAAGTCCACTAAGAAGTTCTTGAGCCATACCACTTCTTCCGCTGCTTCACAAGCAGCTACATATTCGGCTTCCATGGTAGAATTTGCGATGCATTTCTGCTTAACGCTTCTCCATGTTATGGCTGCACCTCCCAGACAGAACACACTACCTGAGGTAGATTTTCTGGAGTCTATGTCCTATTGGAAATCTGAGTCCGTGTATCCTATGAGAATAAGATTGTCCGACGGATAAACTAACATTCAATCTTGAGTTCTTTTCAGATACTTCAGAATATTTTTAACAGCGGTCCAATGTTCTTTTCCTGGACTACTCTGATATCTTGCTACCATTCCTATGGTAAAGCAAATATCCGACCTCGTGCACAACATTGCATACATGAGGCTTCAACTGCGGACGCATTGGAATTCCCCTCATGTCATCTATCTCGTTTTGTGTCTCAGGACACATTTATTTTAACACATGGATTCCATGTCTGAAAGGTAAGAAACCTTTCTTGGAATCATGCATGTTGAATCGCTTCAAAACAGTGTCTATAACTGATTTGACAGCCACACCCTCACATCTGATAACACCTTTACATCATTTTCGATGAGAAGAATGTCATCTATGTACAGTACTAAGAATACCAAGGCAGTTCCGACACACTTTTTGTATACACAACTCTCGAACTCGTTTTGATCAAAACCGTAGGATTTTATAACTTGATCAAAACATTGATTCCAAGTTCGGGATGCTTGCTTTAGTCCGTAAATTGACTTCTTAAGCTTGCAAACTAGATGCTCTTGGCCTTTTTCAATGAAACCTTCGGGTTGACGAATATAGATTTCCTCTTCAAAACTTTCATTTAAGAAAGTTGTCTTGACATCCATTTGCCAGATTTCGAAATCTAGATGTGCAGCTATTGATAAGAGAATACGGATGGACTTCAGCATGGCTACAGGCGAAAAGGTTTCCTCATAATCGATCCCTTCTTTCTAAGTATACCCATTCGCCACAAGCCTAGCCTTGAAGGTCTCAACCTTCCCATCTGGTCCTCTTTTTCTCTTGTAAACCCACTTGCTTCCAATGGGTTTTACCCCATTGGGTGGTTCAATTAGCTCCCACGCTTGATTATGATCCATAGAATCCATCTCGACTTCCATCGCTGTTTGCCAAGAATCTGCATCCTTGTCTTGGATCGCCTCGTTGTAAGACCATGGGTCTAATTCTTCTCCTGAGATCAAGTTCGAAAACTCTCATATCCCTAAGAATCGCTCGTGTTATACTCTCCCACTGTGATGAGGTTCCGATTGTTTAGGTGTGACGCTTAGTATATCGACTTGTACAGTTGGTGTTGGAGTTGGCCCTCTTAATTTATTTAAGGTAATCTCACTGTTGTGTTGGGAAATAAGGGGTGCCCGGATCTTTTCGAGATGAATTTAAACACATATTTAAATTAATCAATTAATTACTAACATGAATTAATCCTAAATCAGTTCAACATAATAATTAAACAAGCAAATAAGCAACATGCGTACATGTAATCCACGTAAATCCTAAGCATGCGGAATCTAGGAGTTACGAAATTACATACCTTTTGTAGAGACAATTGTTGAGACGATGGATCAACCCAAAGAGTCTTCCCAAATATGTCCCACTTCCACATCTGGTGGAAGGATTCACACGAACGATTTTAATAAAGGAGAAAAATAAAATATTTTGCCACCACCTTTGTGGATTTCTAATATTTCCAACACATGGAACATTGGGGATGAAAAATTCGTCCCCTATTTATAGAGCAGGGGGGGACAAAAATTTAGGTCAAATTGGGCCATTGGGAAATTTCCTTGCTTCTTCCTCAAGATACAATCTTGAATATATCCAATATATTCTATTTCCCAAAATATCTCCCAACAAAATCTTCTTCTCCTTCTTGCCTTGCTAATTTTCGAAAAATTCTAATTAAATAGGGAAGAAAAAATATATTTGACTTTTCTTGAATTTATGGGATAAACTTGTATCTCAAGAATACTTATTCCATAAAATCTTTCCAAGAAAATCAAGAAAATCTTTTCTTTCTCCTCTTAATATTTTCGAAAATATTGGAAAAATAAGGCAACGATATTTTCTTCTTCTTTTCATTAATTGGACTTTAATTGGGCTATTTGAGAGGCCTTTAGGAGAATTGAGATTGGACCTCCAATGGGCTATGAAACTTTAATATATAGCCAAAATATTATTCAAGCCCATTAATATTACTTTATTCCACTATAAAATTATCTATCAGGTGGTCGATGTGAGGCATGGGGAAGAAGTCTTTCGGACAAGCCTCGTTGAGGTTGGTAAAATCAATGCAAAGTCGCTAGGTTCCGTTTGACTTTTTCACCAACACCGCGTTGGCTACCCATTGTGGCTGGTCGGCCTGCATAATCAGATCGTTGTCTAGCAACTTCTTCACTTCTTCAGCCAGTGCTGCATATTTTTCCGGGCCAAATTTCTGCCTCTTCTGGGCTATCGGCCTCCGATCTGGGTCGATGTGTAGTCGATGACAGGCGACTTCCGGATTGATCCCTACTATGTCTTTATGTGACCATACGAAGACGTCCAAGTTCTTTTTGAGAAAGTCGATGACTTCCCCCTTCAGGTCGTCTGGTATCTTGGAGTCTATGATGACTTCTAGATCTGGGCGAGCTGGATCTATCTTGACTTTCTCGAGTTCCTCCCCCAGGGTGGCCCTTAAGCCGTCTTGACTGGGGTCATCGATCTCGGCTTCGATTAGAAACTCTTCAGGTTCCGGCCCCATTCTTGGGTTGAGGTCATTGTGACTTCTTTTCTTACTCGCTCTTTTGTCATTCACTTCTTCGCACTGTTTTTCACTATCTATTACAAGTATTTGTTTACTAGATATCGGTGCGGAATTGAAAAGTGATGAAGAATAAATCAAACAACCCCTTGCATCAACTTGGTCACCTTTAACGGTGCCGACCAGCCCACTCTTGGTGGGGAACTTTACACAAAAATAAAAAGTGGAGGACGCAGCCTCGAATTCATGCTCAAACGGCCTCCCAAGAAAAAGCTGTTATAGGAACTTGGGAGGTCGACAACTAGAAAATCTAACAACCTAGTTGCCCTAACTTTACTGTTCAGAGTAGAGACTAGTTCGACAGCCAGCCAAATCATTCCTGAAGGCTTCACTGTTGCATCACTGAAGCCTTTCACGACGTGGTCGCATGGGGTGATGTAAGCATCATAGTCCCCGAGCTGATCCAGGGTTTTCTTGAAAAGGATATTGCAGAAGGCACCCCCGTCCACCAGCAGCCGGCACACCGTAGTTCCCATGATGTTTGCTTTGATTACAAGGGGGTCGATATTCGAGTAGACTATCCCGGCTTTATCCTTCTCGCCGAAATCAATCGTGCTGGTTTCCTCCCCCACTGTAAAGACTGGCAGCACCATTTTCTTGGCATTCTCTATCTCCCTTATCTCGGCCTTCATCCTCCATTTGGAAGAGGAAGTCGAAGAGAGTCCTCCTACTGTCCCAAGTGGGGAGAGGGTATGTATGACGCGACCTCCCGCGTTCTCGGGCATGGGCGGGATAGGTCGTTCTCCCTGCCCTTTTCCCTGGTCGGCGTTTCTAGGGGTGGGCTCCGCCTGTTGGCGACCTCTCTGTTGGCGATCATGGTACCTCTGAGGTTGCTTGACAAACTCGTCCAACAAACCATTTTCGTACAGTCTCCAGAGTTGGGGGAGTAGATCATTGCACTCGCTGGTGTAGTGGCCTACCTGCTCGTGAAAATGGCAGAACTTGTTGGGGTTCAGCTTGCCTTTGTTCTTGATTGGGCGGGGCGGGAGGAGTAATTCCTGCTCTCTGATCTGATTGTAAACATGTCCGGGAGTCATGCCCAATGCTTCCATCAGTTTGACTGGGATGTTCTCTTCGAAGGGTTTGAAGCTGATGGGTGCCTTGTACTGCCCTCCGACTTTGTTGGAGCTTTTCTTAGGATCTGCGACTTCCTTAGTATTGGAGAGTCGAGATTCCAGTAGCTCCGCAGTATGGATCAAGTCGCTAGCTCACCTCCAGAAGTCGGCATAGCTAGTCGGATATTCGGCAGTCATGCGCCGCCAAAGCTTGGTTCCCTTCCTGAGGCCAGAGACGGCCCCCAGTAGTTTTGCCTCATCCCCTATGGGATCTCCCTCGAGAATGAGTTTGTTGATCCTCTCAATGTAAGATTGATCGAACTCTGTATCACCCTGCTGAGTGTTCATTAGACACTGCCTGGTCGCAGGTCGGGGTGCCAAAGCCGTGAAGTGCGTCAAGAATAGTCGGGCGAGCTGTTCAAAGGTGTCCACCGAGAATGGTGGCAGCGAGGTAAACCACTGTTGAGCTTGGTCGCTCAGAGTCAACAAAAAGAGCCGATACTTAGTCGCATCGGATGCGCCCATGGAGGTCATGTAGGAATTGTACTTTGCCACGTGAACTCTTGGGTCTGTGTTTCCACTATAGAGATCTAAGGTCGCTGTGTTGATATTTCTCTGGGTAGGCGCCACAGTAACCATAGCCCCGAGTGGAGAGTCCGGAATGGTGAGGATATGATCTGTTCCTGTTGCCCCATTTTGATTCTCCACGCGCTCGAGAAGTCGCTGGACTTTCCGAGTTAGTGCCGCGACCTGGGCATCGCGATGGTCCCCTGCTACACCCATCATTGGAGGATCGCCACGGTGGGCGGCTGATCCCCTCGGCAATTCATTGTGGTGCAGGTTCAGAACCAGCGCGAGGTCGTGCTCCACATGATCAGCATGTTAAGGCTCAGATTGCGCCTCGTCCTCGGTGACCATTGGGACTTTCTGAACCCCTAGGTCCCCAAGTCGGTTGAACACATTTTTCGACCCCGCCGGTCTCTCCAGGAGTCAACGATTCCAAACTATAGCGTGATTTGCCGGATTTTAGGCTAGTTGGCCCATCGAATGTCCCCTTCTGGTTGGAGCGCCCCTGTTCTTCAAAGTTTCGGCGTCCTGGGCGACCTTTTTGGCCGGGGGTTGCTCATCTTCGCCGTCGAAGGCGAGGCATTTCTTGTTAAGGACGGCCATTACGGCCTTGGCGTCCTCTGGTGTTTGGACCAGGTTCCACCAGTTAGGGGTGATCATCGGAGCATCCGGGCGGGTGCGTTGAGAGCTCAAGGAGGCTTCTTCACCGTCGCGGGCATCCGTTTCACATCTAGTAGGATTGTCTTGGTTGATTGCCATTGCTCGATCGAAAAATGGGTTTTTCTCGGAATTGATGTAATTCTTCAAGAAATTCTTCCCACAAAAGGCGCCAATTGTTGTACCCCGTTTGTATTCACCGGTCAACAAACAATAACAACGGATAAGCAGACGATCAAAACAAGTAAAAATGCAAGATTTGATTACCCAGTTCATCTATGAATAAGAATACGTCTGGGGGTGACCAAGCCAGGTATATTTTACTATATTTTCTGCCTAGAATATGAAAATGTTCGATCTTTTACAAAGAATGATACAGGTTATATTTATAGATGTAGAACTAGGTTAAGTGTCTTCATGGGCTTCTTCCGCGGGCTTGCTAGGGTTTCAGCCGTCAGGGCTAGGTTTCTCTTAGGGATTCCTGGCTTATCTCGCAATCCTCGCTCCTGGATACACATACCATGATTATGATCCGTAAAATCCGCACCATTAACTACCCGTATCTTTTCCATATCTTTCCCATGTTTATCCTTTAACCGACCTCGAGACCAAGTCGTCTCTGACCTGCACGACCTCCCAGGTCACCACGCGACCTTCATGTTCCTCCAGGTCGCTGTGCAACCTGCGTAGCATTTTAAGTCGCCTTGTGGCCTACATGGCCAAAACGAAGTCGTCCCTAATGACAAGTGCATGATGAAGAATCACCGCCTCTGGCAAGTCGGACTATTTCATGTTACAACACAAACCAGATGCTCTAGGCCTTTTTCAATGAAGCCTTCGGGTTGTTGCATATAGATTTCTTCGTCAAGACTTCCATTAAGGAAAGCGGTCTTGACATCCATTTGCCAGATCTCAAAGTCTAGGTGCGCAGCAATTGACAAGAGAATGCGGATGGACTTGAGCATGGCTACGGGCGAAAAGGTTTCCTCATAATCGATCCCTTCTTTCTGAGTGTACCCTTTCACCACGAGTCTTGCCTTAAAGGTTTCAACCTTTCCGTCCGGTCCCCTTTTTCTCTTGTATACCCACTTGCATCCAATGGGTTTTACTCTATTAAGTGGTTCGACTAGGTCCCACACTTTATTGTGATCCATTGAACCCATCTCGGCTTCCATTGCGGTTTGCCAAGAATTTACATCTTTGTCTTGGATCGCTTCGTTGTAGGACCATGAATCTAATTCTTCTCCTGAGATCAAGTCCGAGGACTCTCCCATCCCCAAGAATTGCTCGGGTTATTTGACAACCCTCCCACTACGACGAGGTTCTAGTTATGTATATGTGACGCTTGGTACGTTGTCTTGTACAGTTGTCAACTGAGTCGGCCCCCTAAGTTCTTCTAAGGTAATCTCGCTTCTAGGCTTTTTATCGTTCATATAGTCTTCTTCCAAAAATCTAAAGTGCATACTAATTGCGACCTTTTGATCTTCGGGACCATAGAACATGCATCCCTTTGTTCCCTCGGGGTACCCTATAAACAACCTTAATTTCGAATGTGCGTCCAATTTACCAGCTTCCTTATCCAACACGTATGCCGGACACCCCCAGATCCTCATGTATCTTAAGCTGGGCATACGCCCCGTCCACAATTCTCTAGGGGTTTTGGGAACCGATTTGGATGGCACTAAGTTTAGAATATAAGTTGTTGTTTGCAAGGCATAACCCCAGAACGATTTTGGTAAATCCGCATAACTCATCATTGACCTTACCATTTCTAAAGGTGTTCTATTTCTTCGTTCTACAACCCCATTTTGTTGAGGGGTACTGGGTGCAGTCAACTGGGATACAATCCCTTCATCCGACATGTAGTTCAAAAATTCAGCGCTGAGGTATTCGCCTCCACGATCAGATCGTAGAAACTTGATACTCTTTTCCTTATGATTCTCTGCTTGAGCCTTAAATTCTTTGAATTTATCAAAGGTCTCAGATTTATGCTTCATTAGGAAAATGTACCCATAGCGTGAGTAATCATCGATAAACGTAATGAAATACTCGTAGCATCCTCTAGCTTTGATTTGCATTGGACCACACACATCGGTGTGAACGATCTCCAACACTTCTTTAGCTCTAAGCCCCTTGGCTCCAAATTCCCTCTTGGTCATTTTACCCTCCAAGCATGATTCGCAAGTTGGAAATGGTTCGATCCGTAGGGACTCCAATGAACCATCTTGGACCAACCTTTGGATCCTTTTCAGGTTAATATGACATAATCTTAGGTGCCAAAGAAGTGTCTCATTCACGTCAATCGAATGTTTTCTTTTATTACTTGAAATAGTAGATGTGTTATAGGATGCATTCTGTGAGTGATGTGCACAGTTAATAATATAGAGATTATTCCGTAAAGTTTCATGACAGATAACCACATCGTTACGAAAAATAGTAACATGTTTATTAAAACGAACAGAATATCCATCAGCAAATAGTTTGGAAACAGAAATAAGGTTTTTCCAAAAAATAGGAACATAAAGAATATCTCTTAAAATTAAACTCTTATCTTCAAAAGACAGGTGCACCTCTCCCACTGCTTCAACTGCCACTCTCGTAGCATCACCTAGCGTGATGAGGACTTCACTTCCACTAAGTTGTCGGGTCCGCTTGAACCCCTGTAATGTGAAACAAACATGATCAGTGGACCCCGTATCCATTACCCACTGATGGGTAGCATACGCCGCTAAACAAGTTTCAACAACTAGTGTGTGAGAATTACCTTTCTTTCCATTCTTTTTGGGTTTGGAACAGGCTGACCTCCAATGTCCATTTTCACCGCAGTTAAAACACTTCCCCTTAGCCGGATTCTTCACTCCACCCTCCCTCTTCACCTTTTTTTGCCCTTGGCAACACTTGAGTTAGCTTGGCTTTCGCTTTTGGTCTTCTTCTTCTTCTTGCCTCCTTTTGGCCTAGAAGAAGAAGATGGACCAACTGCCGCTAAGGTTTGACTGCTCTCTCCCAATATTCCTTCAGCCGAGACTAGAGCTTGCAGCAGATCAGGCAAGGAGAACTTCTGATTGTTCATTTGGTAGTTGAGCCTGAACTGCTCGAAGCTTTTGGGCAGGGAATGGAGTATGAAATCGATCTGGGTCTCGATGTCATATTCAGCACCAAGTACCTCAAGCTTGTTAAGGTGAGCCATCATCTGGAGAACGTGTTCCCTTACGGGCGTTCCCTCCACCATTTTCATTGAGAGCATGTCTCCAATGGTGATCTGGCGAGCCACACTATTCTGATATTGGAACATCGCTTTAAGATTGACCATGATGTCCGTAGCAGTTTCAACGTTTTGGTGCTGGTGTTGCAACACATCTGACATAGAAGCCAAGACGGTACACTTTGCCATTTCGTTGTCCCAGTCAGCATGCTCTTTCTTTTCAGTTTAGCTAGACTCATCAGTTGGCTTTTCTGGTTTGGGTGTAGTAAGGACCCAGTTGTGATGTTGTGCGGTGAGAACAATAGTAAGTTTTCAATACCAATCAACAAAGTTTTCTCCAGTAAGCAAATTGTCTTTCAGTATATTGAACAGTGGATTAAAAGGTTGCGACATGATGATGCTGAAAATAAACATGCATCTTGTGTCAATGTCCGAATCAACACAAAGAAAATCACATAATTCGATCACATGATTCATATTGAAATCTCAAAAAAATATGAACATGCATCAGCCAACATCTCAAAACAGTTTTAAATAAGCCTCTTGGGAGGGTCATCATTTAAATCACATTCAAGCAGGTTACAAACAAGAACAGTTACAAACCTTTAATTTTAAAAAATTAATAGTTGGCTCCCACTTGACCAATACAAAATTGACAGGGACTTCGGCGAAGTATATACATATCAATTTTATACCTAAGTAATAACCATGATTAAATATAGAATTACTACTTTATTTTGATCGAGCCTCTTAGGAGGGTCATTGTCGCCACTAATAATAATTCACAATCATCCTTTTGAGAATTTATTCATGTGAAAGCTTTCTTTTGGTCGTCCCTTAGGGGAATTTCTCTAAAAGATTTCACAAATAAATAAATCATGGAGGTCAAAATTAATTCGATTCAAAAACCGAATTAATTGTTTAAAACATACTTAGTAATTTTTTAATTTGAGATTTTTCGTTGGGAAATTTTTATGCAAACACATTTAAACAAATTAAATAAAACATAAGAAAAGACAACAATAAATCAAGCAAAGCAGAAAATAAACATATTGGGCACAAATTATCCAACTGTCATGGTTTGATTTTTCTTGGCTTGATTTTGAAGAAACGTCGTCTTGAATTTCTCCCACTCGTTCTTCTCGAAAAAAAAATTCGTCTCGAAGCGTCAAGCCAGGCTTTCCTTGGCGGGATGCACGCCAAGATCCGCCGCCACTTGCCGAAAGTGATCGCGCGTCCGCGGCGCTTAGTAGCGTAGCGTCGCCGGGCGAAAAGACCCGCGAGCTTCGGCGGCCTAAGTAGGGCTCGCGCATGACGCGCCTCGTACCTCGCCTCCATCCGTCAGCGCAAGACGGTACCACGTCTTTGTCAGGTACAACATGGGCATGCATGCCCGAGGATATCGCCCAATCCATTGCCCTAGCAAGCGTCCAGCCGACCACTCGCGGCGTCGTGTATTACGCCGCCATGCAAGCATCTGGTAACATCCAGCGTCGCCGCACGCGTCATTATTCGGGTCCGTCTCAACTCCTCGCTTCCGTCTTCGTCTTCGATCAGGTTATAATTTATTTAACGAGAAAATAAATACACCTTAAATCTAGACTAGTCTATTACATTGAATAAATCAAATAGCCTAATCTACTCGTGGATTTTCTCACGAGAAAAACAAATTCGAACGAGTCGAATTAAAACCATTCATACGCATGAAAATTTAACACATTAAATACCATGACAATTGGATACCTGCAAAACAGATCTAGCAATTCTACTATCCAATTTTCAATTTAATGGCCAACATAATTTTAAATAACAATTTAAAAGTCAGAGCTCGAAATCGAGGCTCTGATACCAGTTGATTGGAAATAAGGGGTGTCCGGATCTTTTCGAGATGAATTTAAATACATATTTAAATTAATCAATTAATTACT
The DNA here is from genome assembly GCA_037126765.1 of Stenogyne calaminthoides. Classification (NCBI taxonomy): domain Eukaryota; kingdom Viridiplantae; phylum Streptophyta; class Magnoliopsida; order Lamiales; family Lamiaceae; genus Stenogyne; species Stenogyne calaminthoides. The sequence goes on from JBBCBC010000010.1 coordinate 6,853,334, forward strand.
AACATGAATTAATCCTAAATCAATTCAACATAATAATTAAACAAGTAAATAAGCAACATGCGTACATGTAATCCACGTAAATCCTAAGCATGCGGAATCTAGGAGTTACGAGATTACATACCTCTTGTAGAGACAACAATTGAGACAATGGATCAACCCAAAGAGCCTTCCCCAATATGTCCCACGTCCACGAACGTAATCCGATGGAAGGATTCACACGAATGATTTTAATAAAGGAGAAAAATAAAATATTTTGCCACCACCTTTGTGGATTTCTAATATTTCCAACACATGGAATTGCATTGGGGATGAAAAATTCATCCCCTATTTATAGAGCAAGGGCGGGACGAAAATTTAGGTCAAATTGGGTCATTGAGAAATTTTCTTGCTTCTTCCTCAAGATACAATCTTGAATATATCCAATATATTCTATTTCCCAAAATATCTCCCAACAAAATCTTCTCCCAAAATATCTCCCAACAAAATCTTCTCCTCCTTCTTGCCTTGCTAATTTTCGAAAAAATCTAATTAAATAGGGAAGGAAAAATATCTTTGACTTTTCTTGAATGGGATAAACTTGTATCTCAAGAATACTTATTCCATAAAATCTTTCCAAGAAAATCAAGAAATTTTTTTCTTTCTCCTCTTAATATTTTCGAAAATATTGGAAAAATAAGGCAACAATATTTTCTTCTTCTTTTCATTAATTGGACTTTAATTGGGCTATTTGAGGGGCCTTTAGGAGAATTAAGATTGGACCTCCAATGGGCTATGAAACTTTAATATTTAGCCAAAATATTATTCAAGCCCATTAATAATAATTTATTCCACTATAAAATTAACTAGTATTTCACCCGAGCGATGCTCGACAGATCTTATATATTATATTATGTAATAAATCATGAATTTCTAGAGCTCTAAAAAAATTATATGTAATGTTTGTCAACGCTGTTAGCTTGTAGAAAAGTGAAGTTTAATTAAAAAAAATATTTGTCTTAAATCTACTAAGGCTCCATTTGGATGGATGAATTTGAAATTCATGGATTTCACACACAAATCATTACTCTTCAATGGATTTACAAATACTTAGATTTGAGAGTCTAGTTTAAAATGGAGAGATTTTAAATTCTCATCAAAGTCTAGTCATTTGTGAAATCCCCTCATCTTTACTCTTCCCCCTCCCCTCCTTCACTCTCTTCCCTAAACTCTCAATTTAAGTTGTTGTAAATTCATTGGAGAGTATGATTTGTGTGTGAAATCCATAGATTTCCAAAATCAATGGCCTTAAACAAAATTTATTTAAAAATCAATTATTTAATGAAATAGATAGCAAAACACTCATAACATTAGTCAAACAATATTGTGGAAAAACAATTATAAAATTAATGAAATTACAAAAGGATGAATTATTTTAAAGGTTATTAAATTGATTAGAAAATTTTATATTGAACTTTTTTTTTAATTAATGAGTGTCATAAAATTAGAATGTAATTATTTAATTTTATATAAAACAATTAAATAAGACCACTAAAAGAATTAATTCAAATTAAATAGTGATTTAATTAATTAATTAATTAGAGAATGTGGACAGAGAGGATGGAGAGAGTGCTAGAGAAATGAGGCATGTCAATTGAATCTTCTCTTGTTATAATTTTCTCAATTTAAGCACATTTGAACTGTTAATTATAAGATAAAATCTCATGTGCAACTGGTGCACGAATCTAATGTATCCACAGAACATGTCTAATATATTTAATGGGTTAATTTTTTTTAAAATGGATCATTTAATTGCATGAGTGCATGGTACATCTGAGTGCACAAGAGACTCAATCTAATTATAATCAATTGAGTAAAATGAGTCAAATCTACCTTCACTTATAAAAAAAAAAAAACAAGCATCCGCTCAACTCCATTTAAGTTTCCTTTTCCATGACTGAGTAATCTTTATAGAAATATCAAATGCTTCAAAACAAAAATCTGCACAAAACACTAGAATTAAACACCCTTTTCCATACACAATCATCTAATAATTTATTGTATTATATCTTAAAAGATGCATGCTTCAAAAAAAAAAAATCTGATCGATGCTAAAAGAATAAAAAAAAAACAGATTGATGCTTCAAACAAAAAAAAAAATAGATCAATGCTTCAAAAAATCAGATCGATGCTTCCAAAAAATAAAAAAATCCTTACAGAACAAACAAAATATTGTAATGCTGAGTTTGTTTGAGAAGAGTCGTGAAAATATATGAGTTTTCTCTTCAACTCAGAGGTTGAAGAAGGTGGGAAGAAATGAAAATGGAGGACTAAACCCAATGAAAATACATGGGCTTGAGAAATAATGGGAGAGAGAAAATTGAGAAAGTTATATTAGGAGAGACGGGCGGTTACTGTAAAGAGGAGAGAGAGTGAAAAAATGGGCGGGAACAGTTTTTACCCAAACTATCCTCTTTTTATATATTTATAGATATTGAACTATCAATCTTAACCCATATTACGACTTCACAATAATATGGCTCCCGGTCATTATTTCCCGTGTTTAAGATTATCTTAGTCTACTAATTAATTAGGCCACTGAACAGGCTTTATATTAATTAATATATTTGTCCTTGGAGTAAAGACAACTCAACATTATTATTCATACCGGAAATAAATTTTCACTTGCAAGATTTGGTATGATAAAGATTATGAGCCCACCAAGGGGACAAATCAAGCAAGACGTACTTGCACACGATTCTCCGTATTAAGAAATAACGAACCACTGAGGTCTAATTCTTGTATATTCAGTACCGAAGAATTTATCCTCCTGTAGGTCCTATTCAGCGCATCATAATGCACTAGTGTAATCTCTTGGTCAAGACAAGTCAATATGAGCCTTACACTTCAACCTTTCATGATGGATTGTTCATTTCCATATGGGTTGTGAATTTGTACTTAGTCACGAGGAACTGTTAACTTGATCTTCTGTGATCTGGTATCACCAAATTAACTACAGCGTAATACGTACTTACGTATTGAACAGGTTTGCAACAAATATATATAACATTCATTCATATTTAATGCAACAGTGATTAATAATTTATTTCAGTAAGTAAATAAGAAATTCAGTTTGGTTATACAAAGTAAAAAATATAATTTTCAGTATAACCCCAACATATTGGGCTTTCTATTGTTCATATCGTCTTCTTCCAAGAATCTAAAGTGTGTACTTATTACAACTCTTTGATCATTGGGACCATAGAACATACACCCTTTCGTTCCCTCAGGATACCTTATAAAGAACCTTAATTCCGAACGTGGGTCCAACTTATCGGCTTCCTTGTCCAACACGTAAGCCGGATAACCCCAAATTCTCATGTGTCTTAGACTGGGCTTGCGCCCGGTCCACAGTTCCTTTGGGGTTTTAGGAACCGATTTGGATGGTACCATGTTTAGAATGTAAGTTGTTATTTCCAAGGCATGCCCCCAAAACAACTTGGGAAGATCCGAATAACACATCATTGTTCTGTCCATTTCTAAAAGAGTTATGTTTCTTTGTTCTGCTACCCCGTTTTGTTGAGAGGTACCGGGAGCAGATAACTGAGATACAATCCCTTCGTCTGATAAGTAGTTCAGAAAATCATCGCTGAGGTATTCACCTCCACGATCAGATCGTAGAAACTTGATACTCTTTTCCCTATCTTTTTCTGCTTCAGCCTTAAACGCTTTGAACTTATCAAAGGTTTCGGACTTATGCTTCATGAGGAAAATGTATCCATATCTTGAGTAATCATCGATAAACGTAACGAAATACTCACCTCCTCTTGCTTTGATTGACACTGGACCACATACGTCAGTATGAACTATCTCTAACACTTCAATGGCTCTATTCCCCTTGGCTCCAAACGCCCTCCTGGTCATTTTACCCTCTAAACAAGATTCTCAAGTTGGAAACGGTTCAACCCGGAGAGACTTCAATGATCCGTCTTGTACCAACCTTTGAATCATTTTTAGATTAATATGACCGAGTCTTAGATGCCAAAGAAGTGTTTCGTTCACATCTGAAGAACGCTTTCTTTTATGCAAAACAATCGATGTGTTATAGGATGCATTTTGTGAGTGGTGTGAACAGTTAATTGGGTAGAGATTGTTCAATAACGTTCCAGAACAGATAAACATGTCATTTTGAAAAATAGTAACTTTCTTAGAAAAAGAAACAGAATATCCGCTCAAAAACAATTTAGAAACTGAAACAAAGTTTTTCTACAACTAGGAACGTAAAGAACATTTCTCAACATTAAAACTCTATCTTCAAAAGATAGCTTCACTTCTCCCATTGCTTCAGCTGCCACTCTCGTAGCATCGCCCAGTGTGATAAGGATCTCACTCCACTAAGTTGTCGGTTAGCTGGAACCCCTGTAAAGTGAAACAAATGTGATCAGTGGCTCCTATATCCACTACCCACGAATGGGAGGCATACGCCGCTAAACAAGTTTCAACAACTAGTGCATGAGAATTACCTTTCTTTCAGTCCCTCTTGGAACAGGCCGACCTCCAATGTCCTTTCTCACCGCAGTTAAAACACTTCCCCTTAGCAGTCTTCTTGACACCTTCCCCTTGGTTCACTTTTTCTTTGCCCTTGGAAACGCTTGAGTTGACTTGGTTTTGGCCTTTTGCCTTCTTCTTCTTCTTACCACGATTTGGCCTAGAAGAAGTAGAAGGATCGGTTGCCACCAAGACTTGATTCTGGCGCCCCATTAACATTTCAGCTGAAACTAGAGCTTGAAGCAGGTCAGGAAGTGTGAACTTCTAATTATTCAGTTGAAATTGCTTAAAGCCTTTTGGTAGAGAATGGAGTTTGAAATCGATCTGTGTTTCCATATCGTATTCAGCGCCTAGAACCTCAAGCTTGTTAAGGTGAGCCATCATCTGGAGAACTTGATCCCTCACGGGCGTTCCCTCCACCATTTTCTGCGACAACATAACTCGCATGGTGATCTGCCTAGTTGTACGGTTCTGATGTTGGAACATCGCTTTAAGACTTCGCATAATTTCCGCAGCAGTTCCAAAGTTCTGGTGTTGGTGTTGTAACACATCCGACATTGAAGCCATGATGGTGCACTTAGCCATCTTATTGGAACGCTCCCAGTCATTATACTCTTCTTATCCGTCTTATAGAGTCATCAGTAGGCTTTTTGGGTTTAGGTACATCAAGAACCCACTTGTGTTGTTGTGCAGTTAGGACAATTGATAGTTTTCGATTCCAATCGACAAAGTTTTCACCAGTCAATTGATGGTCCTTTAGTATAGTAAAAAGTCTGAAAATAAACATATATTTTTGTGTTAATATCTAGATTAATCACAAATTTTATCACATAATTCGATCACATGTAGCATATTAAAATCTCAAAAGAATATGAACATGCATCAGCCAATATCTCAAAACAGTTTAAATAAGTCATGTGGGGTGATCTGTCTATTTAAACACATTCAAGCAGGTTACAAAAAAAGACAGTTACAAACCATTAATTCAAAATTAATAATTGGCTCCCACTTGACCATATAAAATTGACAGGGACTTCGGAGAAGTATATGCATATCAATTTTATATCCAAGTAATAACCATGATTAAATACTGAATTATTACTTCGTTTTGAACAAGCCTCGTGGGGAGGATCATTGTCGCCACTAATAATAATTCAAAATCATCCATTATGAATTTATTCATGTGATACTTATCTTTTGGCCGTTCCGTTGGGGAAATTTCTCCAAAAAAATTTCACAAAAAAATAAATCATGAAGGTCAAAATTAATTTGATTTTTCAAAAAAAAATAATTATTTAAAACATAATTAGTAATTTTGAAGTTGAGATTTTCAAAGCAATTTCTTATGCAAACACATTAAACAAATTAAACATAAGCACAAGAAAATAACATCAAAACAAAACAAAAATTAAACATATTGGGCACAAAATATCCAACTATCATGGTTTAATTTTTCTTGTCTTGATCTTGAAAAAATGTCGTCTTGAATTTCTCCCACTTGTTCGTCTCGAAAAAAAAAATTCATCACGTCACGCCACGCTCGGTGCTTGACCAGTTCCATGGGCTTGCGGATGCACGCCAAGATCATCATCGCCCGGCCATGTCGACGAGCCTCCCCCGAAGCGTCGTGTACATCACCATGCAGATCATCAGCAAAGTGTCGCGAAGCTCAAGAAGACGACGCGCCGCCAGATTGTGTGCTTCGCCCGCGTCGCCTCAGCGTCCACAAGGCCCCACCTAATCCCGCCGGGGTGTTGCCGCGTGCGAAGCCCTACCCATGCCCGCGTATGCCTGGCAGCATCTGCATCGCGCGCGTGCCTCCCTTTGCATGTTTCGCTCGTGTCACACCGCCTATGCCCGGTTCCGAATCCGTCTTCAATCCCTCGTCTTCGTCTTCGATTCAGTTACAATTTATTTAACGGAAAATAAATAAACCTTAAATCTAGACTAGTCTATTACATTGAACAAGTAAAAAATAGCCTAACCTACTCGTGAATTTTCTCACGAGAAAAACAAATTCGAACAAGTCGAATTAAAAATCATTCATACGCATGAAATAATTAAAACCATTAAATACCATGACAATTGGATACCTGAAAAAAAGATCTAGCAATTCTACTATCCAATTTCAATAAATTTAATGAACCAACAATTTAAATAACAATTTAAATCACAGAGCTCGAAACCGAGGCTCTGATACCAGTTGTTGGGGAATAGTGTGCAGGATATATTCGAGGTGCAATTAAATACATATTTAAATTGAACAAATATTTCTAACATGAATTAACTTATTAATTCAATTAGCAAATACCAACAACAATCATGCGTGTAATTTATTTCACGTAAAATTCTACGCAGGCGGAATCTAGGAGTTTACGAGAAACATACCTCTCGGAGTGACAACCTTTGAGTAGATGGATCAACTCAAATTCCTTCTCAAGTATGTCCCACGTCCATGCTGGTAATCCGGTGGAAGGATTCTCACGAACTATTATAACAAAGTAGAAAAAGAAAAAATATTGCACCACCTTTGTGGATTTCTAATTTTTCCAAGACTGGAATTGTGTTGGGGATGAAAAATTCATCCCCTATTTATAAGACAAGGGGGAGACGAAAATCTTTAGTTATTAGGGCTAATGGGAAATTTCCTTGTAGCTTCTCCAAGATACAATCTTGAATATATCTCATATATTCTATTTTCCATATATAATCACAAAAGATCTTTTTCTCCCTTTCTTATATTATTTTCGAAAATAACAAGAAATAAAGAATCAAGAATTGATTTCTTGAATTTATGGGATAATCTTGTATTCCAAGAATACTTATCTTTTTCCATAAAATCTTTTCAAGAAAAATCAAGAAAAACTTTTATCTTATTTTTCCCTACATATTTCAAAAATTATGGAATAATTTAGGCAATAATATTTTCTTCTCTTTTTCATTAATTGGACTTATATTGGGCTACTTGAGGGACCTTTAGGAGAATTAAGATTGAACCTCCAATGGGCTCTGAATTTCTAATATTGAGCCACAATATCATTCAGCCCATTAATATTAATTTACTCCACTATAAAATTAATATTGCACTATCCATCTTAACTCATATTACGATAATATGGCTCCCGGTTATTATTTCTCATATTTAAGATTATTTAGTCCATTAATTAATTAAGCCACTGAAAAGCTTTATATTAATTAATAATTTTTTTTCCTTGGAGTAAAGACAGCTCAACATTATTATCCATACCGGAAACTAATTCCACTTGTAAGATTTGGTATGATAAAACTTATGAGCCAAACAAGGGGACAAAGCAGACAAGACCTTCCTTGCACACGTTGCTCTGTATTAAATCTTAGCAATTGTCATGTAATTAATAATATTGCCCAAAATACAAAGTACAGAATCACTCTCTGATTCTAAACCCAACGCAGATCAAAGCAATAAATACTAATTACACGCAATCCTATTTAAGTGACAGAGGTTAAGAAATCAACAACCACTGAGGTCTAATTCTTCATCCCATAAGTCAGTACGGAAGAATTTATCCTCTTTGTAGGTCCTCTTCAGCACATCACAATGTTCTAGTGCAATCTCTTGGTCAAGATAAACCAATCTGAGCTTTGCACTTCAACCTCTACCGATGGAGTGTTCAATTCCATCCCATCTAGGTTGTGAAGATGTACTTTTATTTACAAGGAACCGTTAATGTGATCTTCTGTGATCGGATATCACCACATTAACTACAATATAATATATACTTATATTGAACAGTTTGCAATAAATAAATAACATTCATTCATATTTAAAGCATCAGTGATAAATATTTATATTCAGTAAATAAGAGTACATTAGTCTGTTATTACGTAAAAGCATACTTTCACGTATAACCCCAACAATATATGTTCATATAAAAGCCTACACAGAGGAGGAAAAAATAGTTATTATGTTAGAACCGAAATAGTAAGAGAAGATCATTATAAAACATGTCTACACCGTAATATGATGTGGCCACAAATATTTAGTCAACACTAATAAGTAAAAGACTATTTTGCCCCTAACATGAAAGTGTATAAATAGTCTCATTGATCTGAGGTATGATTTATCTTGTGATATACTCTATTGATTAAAATATTTCTCTCTCATATACTCGACTGACTTGAGCTTAGAGGGCCGTCGTCGAGACCCCCTCGGCCCAGTTCTCTTCAAGTGATTCGTAAGTGAGTTATGGAGTAAATTTGTTTTTTTCTCAATGGATATTGGAAGATTATATTTGGATATGATTAATTTATTTTTTTATATTTATTTGTAAATGTGGTCTAATATTAGTCCACGTCAAATGGCGCCGTCTGTGGGAAATCTTATCTAAGACGTGAGGATTTCCATGATTTTCATTTCATCTCTTATTTAGATTCTGAAATTTTGGGATTAAGCATGTGGGTTACACTAAATATGGTGTGGAAGATGCTTTTTAATTGCAATCATGTGAAGATATGAGTTGTTCTTGCTTCTACATGAGGTTCTTTAGTAATTTATATGTTGTAGATGTGAAAATGAGTTTGCCATCAGCGTAATCTGAGTTGAGATGTGAATTTCCCTTCTTTTATGTTCATATGTTCATATGATATGTTTGTTGTGAAAAGAGGAAGTCAAAATGTGAGTATGTGTACTAAACCGTGCAATTATTTTTTTCATATTAATAGTTGCACGATTTAGTGTAAATAAGTTGCACTTTTCAATATAACAAGTTACGTGGTTCTAAAATGCACTATGACACGGTGCACCTGGATGCATACAAGACTTAGTCATTTTTTAATATTAAAAAGAATTCTAGCCCACCCCTACCTCAATTTTTGGATCTGCCCCTTGCTGGAATGCTAGTTGAACAAACATATCCTAGTGTGTTTTGGACTCCTTGTGTTGTGCATACATTGAATCTTGCTTTGAAAAATATTTGTGCTGCAAAAAACATAGAGGCAAATGAGATCATATATGTGGAATGTCATTGGATTAGCGAGATGTTGGAATTCTTATAATTGCGTATCTATCTCTTGATGAACCTGAGTTGGAGTCCGTTTTATTTGGTGATGACTGATGAAAGAGAAGGACCAAACATTGATGACGACCATTCGATCTAGCTAGATGATTAAATACGATCATGTTACGTGTTATTTGACTTATTTCAATTGAATTTTGTTATGTAATGACTTAAATTGACAATGTGGCTTATTTTTAGATTGGATTGAAAATTTTATTATGTCTTATATGTTGGGTTGATGATGATATTTGAATTGATATTTCTATATATTTTACATGTATTATATATAATAAAATAATAAATAAACAGACGCATCCTTGCCGAATCGCACCCTGGTTTTTTCAAAAATATGTATCCCCGTATCTGTATCATGTTGCACTTGTGTCCCAGCACCTATGCAACACAACCCCATAAAATTTTGTTTGCAGCCAACAATTAACTACTATTAAAAAAAAACACTTAGTTAGACAACATAATAAACAGTAATGTCAAAAGAACTTTGAAAATTATGCAAAAAATGTTACCTTACTTAGAATTCAATGATTGTGCATCGCGTGAAAGTGGGCACATAATACTATCATGCGTTGTTATTGTGTAGCACCAACTGCAGTATGACTTAGTTTTTTTTTCCTCTTTTCTTCTTGCGGTACTCCCCGTAAAATGTTTCTCTTTTTTCTCCTAGGACGATTCGGAGCTGGTTTCAAAATTGGTGGAAGGATGTTTGGTTGGTCTCTAATATCTTGACACTCAAACCTTTTCTGTATCCGGTATTGGATTGATAATTGACATGTAGCATTGGCGGTAGCTGGTTGCAAAAAAAAACACTCATCTATGTATCAATTTTCACTTGTCAAATATACGACGGTGCGGTGCATACGCACAGTCTAAAATGCTCTCCTGATTTTTCTTGATGCGTATTTGACCATCCTTTAGAGAACCTTCCCTTAAGATTAGTTAACATATGGTACAAACAAAAGAAATGGACCAAGTCTTCAAAAACTTTTGGAAATGCAGACATGAGCCCGGTGTTACGATCAGAAATATAGAACACCTGTTTGTCGTGTTTTAGATGATCGCATAGTTTCGCCAAAAACCAAGCCCAATCTTCTATGTTTTCAGCAGAAACATTAGGCAATGCAATGATAAACAAACCTGCAATTAAAAATTGAATTATCATCTTTGTTTCCAAAATTTACCATTTGAGAAAATTTTGATCGTACGAATATTGAAAACTGCACAATGCATGGATAAATTTGCTTAAACATTTTAGAAGCATTATAAATGTAATATACATATAAATAGAGTCTATATAAAATATTAACAAAATAAAAGAATATATTAAATTGTAGAAATCCAAAGCATGCATAATATATAACAAATAAACTACATACACAAATCTGTACACAATATATATAAATCTTAACAACCAATGAAATGCACACTGCATAAATCCAAACATGCACGAAAACAATAGTACATAAACAATCCTAATATTGAAACTTAAATTATCAGCTTTGTTCTAGAACTTAACCCTAAAAGGATAATAGATGAATATTTAAATCTTCAGACAATACATGAATATGTTTGCTCAGTCTTTTGCACCACTAATTCAAGTACTAAACACAATTTGTAAATTGCTCCCTAACTATAATGCATCCATATATTGCACAATGTATTTAATTCAAAAAGACTGCCTACACAGAATGCAACATATATAAAAATATGCATTTTAGTTACAAAAGTGCACACTGCAGTAATCCACAAATTGTACTAAAAAAAATAAAATAATACATATGCACTTACTATTATCACCTTCCTTCGTTGTGGCAGATAGAAGAGTACCCTTGGCCCTCCGCTTCATAAAGGTACCATCGATAAACAACATCGACCGACAACTTCTAAAATCATCAATGCTTCCTTTGAATGCGATGAAAATGCGTTCGAAATAGTTTGTTTCATTGTTTTCCTTGAGCTCGACAACATTACCCAAATTAGTACGTGATATAGCTTCATAATACCAACGTAATTGGTTGTATGAGTTATTGTATCCTCCATAAATTTGGTCATTAGCACTTTTTAGAGTACGCCAAGCTTTCCAATATTTATATCCATACCATAACTATATTTCAACAATATTATGATTCCCTTTCCACCTAGTGCTAGATTCAACGTCACATCTTGGAGGACCAATTTTCTAATAATACCAAAGGCTAGCCTATTAACTTTACCATTTACAACCTTATCAACACATTTGTGTGTTAGGTTAGCCTTTGACACAACAAAATACTTAGAAACTGATTGAAACTTAGCCTTAATGAACCAATCACATTCATGGTTAGCAAATTGCATGAATGTATCTAGGCTCATTTTTGGAATATTTAAACTTATGCCCCAACTGAGTGGTGTATTTGATGAGCTCGGTTCTAAATTCAACGACCTCACCTTGAAATACAAGACCCACCCCCTCCGATATTATGTTGACCCAATTGTCAAACAACAAATACTTCTTTGTTTTGCATGAGGCAAACATCATAACTAGGCATCTTTCCTTTAAAATAAACTCTGTTTCGGTACCATTACTTGTATTTGACTCCTCCACAAATTGATTACAACAATTCATCACATTTTTCTTCCTAAAATTTGAATCATTACTTGTTGGGAGATGAATTCAATATAAGTGATTTTGATTAGATCCCAAAACCCCTGAGTATGACATGTTCAGAATAATCTTGATAGTCAGTACAGGGTTCAATATAGGTTAAGTGTTCAGGAATATCTGCACAATGTATAGTCATCAGATATAATTCGGGACAGGTTAGACTTATATAAGGATTGCACACATTGATGGGGAACTCAATGACCTGAAGAACTGACGGCCTGAAGGACTGAGGCCCATTCCACTGAGGTCTATTTCACTGAAGATTATCTCGCTGAGGACAGATGGACTGAGTCAAAAGTCCCGAACATTTATGAGAAATAAATGTTAAGTCCAGGATTCTTGCAGACAAAAGGAATGAGAACTAAGTGTCTTTTAAGGTTGTCTTATTTAGAGGAGTTGACCTTTAAAAGAGTCATTTTGTTTGTCTCTGTTCACTGAAGTTCAAGAACCAATCAAAGGATGACAACAACGTACGGTACTGACACTAAAAGCGACCTTTCCTGAGAAAAGTCAAACCTGTCGTGTTCCAATCTGCAGAACCAATGAATGGCTAGCTTGACTGCATGTTACCCAAACCATGCAAGGCTTCTCAAAACCCTAATATAGTCGTTCAGGTGTTACCATAAGAGGAAACCCTTGATGTTATCTTTTCAACATATAGTTTTTCAAGAGTGGCCTTGAGAGTTGCCTATAAATACTAGTGACCTTCACACAATTGAGGTTACGGGAAATCAAGCAAGTCTAGAGCTCAAGCTTATTCAAGTTTACCTTTGAAGCACTCGAAACCCTAAAGATTTCCCAAGTGTTTCACATTGAAGAGAGCTCACATACTAAGCCCAGTATTTCATACATCCGAAGCTTAGTAAAGATATCCTAGCCTTTGCATTTGTTCTTATTGTAAAGGATATCTCAACCTAGTTGGAAACCTTACCCAAACCCTAAGTGTGAGGATGTTTGAGTAGTTGTTGTTTGGAAGTTGAGAGTTGTAAAAGTTAGTAAGATGAAGGTTGTTCAGTTTGAAAGCTTGAGAGAGTAGTAGTTCTGAGTACTAAGACTCATAAAGTAGATTCTAGGGATCAGATTACCTTTGAAAGGTAATTTGGTCAGTGTACCTTGGCACTCTAAATCAAGCGGATTCCAAGTTTTAAGGAATTCCCCTGAGGATCAGGGAAAGTGGACATAGGAGCTTGAGTCTCTGAACCACTATAAATACTGTGTTGTTTTGCTTTCTGTTTTGCATTACATATTGCATATTTTCACTAGGAGCATAAAAAGGTTTTTATCATTCAGTTTGGAACCAATCCACTGAAGATTGCACTGAATCACAACCTTAATAACAGTTTTATGAACTAAGGGTAAAGTTATTTCAACAAAGTAAAACGAGTATAAACTTATGGCCTACACTTTCTGCACCATAGATAGCTAATAAACTGAGCAGCTCTCCTGAGCATCAGTGAGTTGGTTATATGTGCAAAGCTATTTAGGACTTTTCCTTTTCGGGATCGATTTGAGCTTATCTGAAGGATTGGGTATGAAGTGCTTTCGGATTATTGTCTCGATGAGACTTTGGACTCTCAAAGTTGATTGTGCTTATTCAGTGCTTAAACTCAGGAAATCCTAACTCACTGATCTAAAGGTTTTAAAAGTTTGAAAAACACTATACACATGTATTCCCCCCTCCCGCCCACCCCCATACACGTGTGTGACTCGTACTTGGGACCAATATTACTAGTTTGTGTATTTTCACTAGAATCTGTAGTGTGAGCAATTGATGAAACAATATTGCATATATCAACTACAACAAATTTCTCAGTAGTGTGTTGGCATACTAACAATAAATTGTGCAAATCGGCATCACATAACAATATACAATCAAACAAATTACCAACAGAGAATAGAAATCTGACATTTTCCAATTTCAAATCAACACGTGTATCAATAAGAGACATTATTTCAATAGATGAGGAATTACAATTTACTTCGATCACTTTACACTCACCATTGTATTTTACATTCACAAATACTCCATACTCCATTTCACCAAGATAATCAAGAAAAACTAGGCTTATGTTGCATCAAAATCTGATTCCTTGAACTGACTCCAAAATTTCAACTTCAATCGATTGAGCGACATTGAAACAGAAATACACCAAGAAAAAAATCTTCTTAACCACTCCATCAGATAATACTTTTAAAAAATAATTACTTTTATATCGTGCATTTGCTAATTATCTCATATTTGAAATTAGAATTATGAGATTTGGTGAAAATTGGAATTGACGTTTGTACGGTGAAGAGGTGTGGGAAATCAGAAATTTGGCTCAGAGTGAGGTGAGGGAGGAAAGGTATCAGAGGTGAGAGGAACGATATGTTTATTGTTAGTAAGGGTATAATGGAAATTTTATATTATATTTTGTAGTTGGTAGTAATGGCCAAAAGGTGTAGTATCTATTAGTAAGAGACCCATTTATTTTGTAACTCAAAGCAATTTTTCCAAATTTTTAATGATTTTCCGGCCGCTACATCAACATGTTGTAAAATAATCAAATAATATAATTGCAGAATTTAAAAAGTATGCCGACTTGAAAATTTATAAATATATTTTGTATCTAAAAACAGTGAAAAATGTTCGTCTCAAACTTAATTGAACATTTCTATAAATAGCAATAAAATATTTTTTCCCTTTTATCTATATCTCTCAATTCTCAAACATCTCAATATTATACTCTATGTCAATACTTTTTTAGTTTTCTCACACTAAAGTTAACTTTATCTCTTTTAATTTACACAAATGTCATTACTTTGCCATTTAATCTTTATCAAAAATAATTTTATTCCGTTTAATAATAATAAGCAACTTCTATATTGCAATGTAAACAATAAATGTTCAAATAAGAATGGACCAAGGGAGCAATTTTTTATATAATTGACCCAAATAAAAGTAAACAAAAACTTGTGTGAACTCAAGTTCATCGTGAACTCTATTTTACTAATATCATTGTTATGCATAAAAATTATCACTAATATTTATAAAAATTATCACTGTTTGAAAAATAAAATATCTTTTAAGTAATAATAATTTTTATGCATAACTGTGATAGAGTTTATATTTCGACATTATTCACAAGAATATTATTAGAAGCCATATAAATAATTTCTTGTTTTAAACAAAAGAGTATTTTTTTTTTTAAATTACACCTCGTGCTATGTGTTGTTGGCGCTATAAATATCAAATATCTGCAAAGAAAAGAATAGGATAAGCCTCCGGTGCTTCCCCCACCCCTTTATCCCCCAGAGCGAAGAGACGAGGCATGTCGTCATTGGACATTTACGCCTCAATTCGCATCTCTAACAATTGCTCTTCACTCTCTTATACGCCAAAATATCTTCAATCTCCCGCCGCTGTTTCTCTCTCCGCCCACCGCCGCACCCACCGCCAAATTCACCTACGGCGGCCTCCATTCACCCCCTTGTCCGTCGCCCATTTCTCCTCAGACGCAGATCAGGACAATTTTTTGCCGGAAGGTAGTGAAGAACTTTATGAAGAACAAGCGTTTTCCGATGAAGAGGAGGCGGAGGAATTTGACGTCCTGGAATTAGAGCGCCAAGCTAGACAAGCCGCGAAGAAATACTCTGATTCCTTGTCACGTGAACTGAAAATAGGTTAATTTCTCCATCCTGGTTTTTTTTAATTGTTGTTATGAATTTACATTCCCAGAGTGATTAACCTATTGGGCGCGCTGAAATGGGGGAAAACATGGTTTATTGGACGTTCTTGCTTTTGAATTTTGTTTTTCTCTTGCAATCTTGAATAATTGCTTAGGATTTCTCATCGATTTTTAGTAGTATTGAATGCATAACATATGAGGGTAGTAGAAGGTAGAAATTTAGCTGGTAACCTGCTCCATTAAGACCTCTTGCTGTTGTGGGTGGATTTGGAATTGGGGTTTGAGTCCACCCCAAAATGAGAGAAATAAAATATATCCCTGAACAGTATTTTTAAATGTCATTAGTTGTTGTTTTCATTGAACAATATTAGTTGTGCATCAGTGCAACTGGTTTACAAGAGTCTTAGTAAGACTGTGCAATGACAGTTGTGTATGCACCAGGGGCACTGTGCAACTCAAGGACATTTTTAAATGGTTTTAGTTGTTTTCACTGAACAATATTACTTGTTTTTATTGAAGAATATTTGTTGAACACCAGTTGCACCGTGCAACCATTGTACAAGAGAATTAATCTTCGACCTTTATTTCAGATGGTCAGTAGTGTTCGTGGGTAGTCGTGAATTTTAACTTTTGAGGTTGTGAATGATCTTGAGTTTAAAATTTTAGATTGGGCATTATTGGTAGAAAATTTGTTATAATGCTACAGAGCTTCAACTATAACCTCAAATTAAGATTGCAAAGATGATGAAAAAGTACATATTCAAGTTATAATACTAACATAATCTTGGAAAATGGAATGAGTTAGTTATGGATTGTTTTGTCGATTAGAGCGGTCTTAACTGAAGCTAAACATTACTTGTTTTCCACTTCATTTGTAATGTTATAAAACTATAATCCCAAATTTTAACTCACTACCATCTACCCTCAAAAGTTAAGCTATTAAATGATATATTAGGGTTTCACAAATGTAAAAGTTGGGAGGGTTGACATAAATCTACAACTTTGGCCAAAAGGTTGGCTTTTGCAAATTTCCAATAATTTTTACTAAGCTTTTAACATCTATTGCATGTTCTTATGCCCTTGAAAATTTTAAATCTTATTTCCTGAAGCACTCCATAATTCTTTTGTTTTATTAAGCCCTAACTTTGAAGTTATGTTATACTAGAGTAGCACTGTGGAATGGTTTAGTAAGACAAAATTTAAAAAATATTTTGAAATTTCAAACGATTAGCTAAACAAAATAAAATTTAAAAGGTTTAATAAATAATATCTAAAAGTACAAGGACTAAATCAAAGCACAATAAATACATAAGGTTTAGTAAAGAAAAAAAAAGATAGTTTAGGCTTCATAATCAAGCTTTTGCCTATAAAAGTTAAAATAATAACATCATCTCTTGAAATAAAATCACAAATTACATAACAGTTTTGACAAAAAAAATCTATTAACTCAAATTTCAAATGTTTGGTTCATTTGCATTTGAAGAGCATACGAAATGCAAAAACAAAATGGTTTTTATAAGATATATACACTTGAACTTCCTCAAGACTTGCTATGTTTATGGGATTATTGATTCTAAGAACTGAACACGATTTAAAATTATTTCAATGGTGCCTTTTTAGTGTTTTGACATGTGTAAATACTTGTATCTCATAAAAGCTTGATGTTTTCAGATGATGAGGTTTCCAATCAAAAGGAAACAAGAGGAAAGCAGAAGAGGCGCACGGATACTACTAGCAATGTTAGTGGAACTCTTTATTGGTTTTCATATGTTCTCTTGTATTGTTTTCTGGATCTATTTTCTTATTAAGGTTATTTTATGAGACTGTTTCTCCACCTCTGGAGATCTTAAATGCTGCATATTAACATCAGTCAAACTTTGTTCATTTTGAACAACATGTTGTGATAGATTTTCTTTCTTTTGTTGATTCTGTGCCAATTAAATTTTACCACAGATTCCCGATCATCTTCTCCCAAGGGTTGCAATAGTTGGAAGGCCAAATGTCGGTAAATCGGCACTCTTTAATCGTCTGGTTGGGGTACGTATCAGTAACTTGTAATTTCTTTTGCCATGTTGATATGCTGGGAAGATGTAACATATCTTGAGTTATTTAGGGGGCTTTTGGTTCAAAATTCCACAATGGGAATGAACATGGGGTAATTGTGGTGCTTAATGAGAGTTAAAAAGATGATCAATTCACCTTTTCATACTTTATAGTGGTAATCATTCCCCATTTTGATTAACTATCTTTCCTGTTATAATCATTGCTCCTCAACCATTTCCCTATTTCTCAAGAAACTTTCATTTTTTTGTCCAGTATATTCCAAACTTAGAGCAAAACACTAAGGTGGTGTTTGTTTTGGGTTTCAAAATTTAAAAGCGGTTCTAATTCGGGACTTTGAAAACCGGTCTTAGAAAACCACCACAACACATATAAACCTACTATCACTCTTTCCAATACAATCATTTCTCTCCTTACAATTTAATATATTTAGATCATAATTCACATCCTTAAACATTATAATCACACTCAACAATAATATAATATAATAATACAACTTCATTCATTCTTACACATGGATTCGTAAAGAAATCATACCTTACACAAAAACCCTAAACAAACACACCTTACTATTTATCAGGATTTCAAAATCCCTTCAAAAACCCTGTTTTTAAAAGTCACTTAAACCTAAACAAACATCACCTAACAATGTAAACACCACTTGGACTACCCTTCCTCCAACATATCCCTTTCATTACTAAAGAGATTTTCATTACCATCCCCATTCCTATTCTCATTAAAGAATTTGACCCAGCGCCCCCCTTATATTCTTGATTCTCATTGACTTTTACTTACAATGTTTAGTTCATTTACTCTTAGTCTTGTTGCAGGGAAACAAAGCCATTGTGGTCGATGAACCTGGAGTTACTAGGGACCGTTTGTACGGAAGATCATTTTGGGGTGTCTATGAGTTTATGTTAGTGGACACAGGAGGTGTACTTACAATTTCAAAGCATCAGAAAGGTGTTATGGAAGAACTAGCTGTATCAACAACTATAGGCATGGAGGGCATTCCTCTTGCCTCGAGGGAGGCTGCTGTTGCAAGGATGCCTTCCATGGTTGAGAGACAAGCTGCCTTCGCTGTCGAAGAGTCTTCTGTCATCATTTTTGTTGTTGATGGTCAGGTATGTTTTTTGAGTAGCACTCTTTTTTGTATATTATTTGGTGAATCCTTCGAAAATTATTAGTTCATGTGAAGAAAAGTATCAGCTCATATGATGAACTGTATTAGTTGAATATTAAAAAGTGCTAATACTGTATAGCAACTACTACTTTCTTTTGTATGAACCAATACTTGTCTTTATATGAACTGATATGTCTCATTATTTATTTTCAGTTATTTTTTTTAATGAATAAGTCAAGCTTCGGTCAAAGTTGAGTCAAATTACACTAGTTGCACACTGCAACTGGTGAGTAGAAGTTTTTGCCAATGACATGTTTGTTTCGTTTCACTAATTTTGTGCCGGTCCCTCGCCTTTCCGGATTTTTCGCGTCGTTTTAGTTGTCGTGGTCAACGGGGAAGAAAGAAATGGTAGCTCTTATCTAGGTATAGTTTTAAAAAGTAAGCCACATCAGTAATCCTGGAAGTTCGAAGGAACTAAACTAAACCACGTTTATTTGATATTGTTAATGTTGGTAATTCAATCCAGAAGAGTGGCAGAGTTATCTGCAACTCAAAAAAAAAAAATTGCAAAAGAAGGAATACTAATGGGATTTCGTAAAGGTTTCTTGTTACTTCAAAGGTTTTGTATTGTTTTTTTAAGAAAAATTTAAGAAGACAGTGGCAACGACAGTATAATTTTTTTGTATGTTAGGAAATTTATATTTCAATTATAACAAATGTATTCTACAGTGCAAGGGTAAGCCTTTTTTTTTTATCATGGGCATTCTATAATGAACTTTTTACAGGCAGGTCTAACTGCTGCGGATGTTGAAATAGGTGATTGGCTGCGCAAGAACTATTCGCACAAACACATTGTTCTTGCAGTAAATAAATGTGAATCTCCTCGTAAAGGCATGCTACAAGCATCAAATTTCTGGGCTTTAGGGTAAGCCTTAATTTTTTCTTTTATGTAATTGTATGAACAAGTTGTCGGTGTTACATCAAAAGTTTCTATATGTCATCATGTGTAATTGAGAAAAACTTCTACCTTGAATATAGTAAATGTTAGCTCTTTGACTATCCTTTTGGCTTCTAAATTCAACTGAATAGTCTTATTTATGAGTTGCTAGGTTTTCACCCCTTCCCATATCTGCTATATCTGGGACTGGAACTGGGGATCTGCTTGATTCCGTCTGTTCTCAAATGGAGAAGATTGAGGTGACTTTTCTCACACCATTGATTATCGAATAGTATTTGTTCTATTTTGGAACTTTTCTAGCATAGCTTGTTGTTTGTGAGTTGTTGCCTGTTTAAATAATTAAACATTTTAGTTAATGAGCCTACACATATATATTTAGTCTTAGTTCTTTTCACGTGCTTTCCTGATTTGTATCAAAATACTATTATCTATTACTTGGGGGCATTAACATGGTTTTCTTCAATATTTTCTAATAACTATTAGGCATAAGGCATCAACAGATCCCTAAACTATCAATTTAAGGTCCTTAAACTATTTTTTGTTTTTAAAAGTCCTTCAAGTATTGAAATTTTATTTCATGAGCTCCCTCGAGATGAGAATTTTCGGAAATTTTCAATTCATCTTAATTATCTTGTCAATTAATATTTATGTTAATTTTATTAATATTCAGATGTAGTTTGCACAAGTCATTTCAACCTTCATCCAGTGGGTACCTAAAATAATGTGCAAAATATTTTTGTATATAATTAAAATTAATTAAAATTGAAATGTATATTATTTGATGGGACTAATAAGGTGAAATTTCTGTCAATTTTCATCTCGAGAGAGCTTGTGAAATAAAACTTCGATACTTAAAGGGCTTTTTAAAGAAAAAAATAGTTTAGGAACCTATCGAAACAAAAGTTGATAGTTCAAGGATCTGTTACTGCATTATGCCTATTTTCAAATAACTATTATTAACATAAATAAATAAGAAACAAAAAATCTGATTTATCCAATTGATATATCCTGCAGGAGATGGAGAACCCTGATATAGAAGAATATATTCCTGCTATTGCAATAGTTGGTCGACCAAATGTGGGTAAAAGTAGTATTTTGAATGCTTTGGTAGGGGAGGATAGGACGATTGTCAGTCCAGTCAGTGGGACCACCCGCAATGCCATAGATACTGAATTTACTGCATCAGATGGCCAGGTTGGTTAATTGTATTTCCATAACAACGTGATTATATTTTTCTATACAACCAATCTATTCTCATATCAACAACAAAATCTTAAACATTAATCACTATTTGTTTGAGGGATAATATTATTCTTTGTCCCTAAAGTTTACCTTCTTCCAGTTTTGGTGCCCCTCTTTCAATTACTATCAAACTTGGTCTTAGAAGTACACTTTTCCTCTCATATTTGGTCCCTCCGTTAGTTGACCTTCTGTTGTTTGACAGAATCAACTATTTGAAGTGGAGGGGCCGGGGCTAAATGTAAATGTTTTTTTTTTTTTTTTTTTTTTTTTTTTGTTGGGTGAGGGGTGGGGGGGCATACGTCCTCGGGGACCAAGTTTGATAGTGAGTAAAAGATATGGACCAAAACTGGAAAAGGGTGAACTTTAGGGACTAAAAATGATATTATCCCATCCGTCTGACTTTTGAGTGGTTCTCTACTCTCTATTATGTAAATATTTTCTAAAATGCTCTCTCTACGTGTATTTTAATGATGCTATTCATTTATTGCTACTAAAGTAGAGTGCAATAAATTTATGAAGCTCAACCTATGGTTATGTTGATAACATGAATCCACAGGACGTGAGTTTTTGAGTATTTAAGTATGAATCTTCTTGATTCCTGCATAGAGAATTAACAAAAGATCAGGTCTATGGAGTGCTGATGATTTATTTTAAACCGCTAGCACTTAATATTGTCTTCTTCAATGTTATTTTTCTTGGAGATTTAATTCCCATGGTCCACTAAGACATGGCAGTTGAGTAACAACGGGTGCACAGGTAATAATGTTCAATAAAACAACTAATAAAAACTAATACCTATTAATATAACAACTAATACCTTTTAATAAAACAACTAATACCATATAAAAATGCACTTGAGTTGCACGGTGCAATTGGTAGAAGTATTTGTCATGGCAAATTGTTGACAACTGGAGAGCTAGGCAAATTATTTATTGAGCATCATCATATTTTGCAGAAATATCATCTTATAGATACAGCTGGTATCAGAAAAAAAGCATCTGTGGCTTCATCAGGTAGCACCACTGAGGCTCTGTCTGTGAATCGAGCATTTCGTGCTGTTTGTCGTTCTGATGTTGTGGCCCTTGTAATTGAAGCTATGGCATGCATAACAGAACAGGTAATTGGTGTGTAGATTCGCACTTCGATTCATTTTATGTAAAAAGCTATCATTGAGCAAGAATGTGGATCAAGTTGAGAATAACTCCAAGAATGGGAGTACATTGCAAAAGTGGTCCAATATCTATTGGGTGTTGGCGATTTTAGAGCCATACGAATCACTGTTCTTGCTTAAGTCCCAATTTTAATACTATATTGACAATTTTTTGTTTTAGGATGATAATAAATTTCAGATTTTTAATTTTTTTAATTAAAATTATTATGTTTGTGTCTCATGATCCCACGTAAGCGATGTTAGTCCCATTACTACACGGAATCCGGCACTTCCCCAGTGACGGAGCCAGAAACTAAGCTCGGGGGGCCCAATTAAAAATAATAATTTTGCGACATCATCTCGTATTTGTATTCTCGAAGCATATACTCCCTCCGTCCCATTGTATTTGTCCCACTTCTTTTGGTTGAATTGTTTAAAGAATAATAATAAAATAATAAAAATGGAGGGTAGTTTTTGGGTATTGGGAGAGAGGAAAAAGGTATGTGGAGTAATGAGTGTAGTGATGAGTGACATTTTTTGTAATATTGTGTGAAAAGTAAGGGTAAAAATTATGGGTAGTGGAGTTACTTTTTCCTTTTATGGAATGGGAAAGTTATAGTGGGACGTCCATAAAAGGAAAGCGAGACAATTATAGTGGGACGGAGGGAGTATTATATTAATAAAAATTGACCAAATTCACTTTCAATATTTTTAATAACATTCTAGCCATCCACTCATAACATTTGTTAATACTTTGATATTTGTCTGTTGTTAGTTGATATTTGTCTGTAGTTAGTGAAATGGCTTTTCACTTGAAATTCCATTACCATTGACTGCTATATGAGTTTCATCTTTTTCTTTTTTATTCATAGGATTTCAGGATTGCTGAACAGATAGAGAAGGAAGGCAAGGGATGCCTAATTGTTGTGAACAAATGGGACACAATACCCACCAAGGGCCAGCAAACCACTACATACTATGATGACGACGTCAGGGAAAAGCTTCGCATTCTTAGCTGGGCACCCATTGTGTATTCAACAGCAATACAAGGTCATAGTGTTCACAAGTATGTCTCTACTCAGAAATCAAGATTCAAACTGGAGATTATTGAACTCATGATTATGTCTTTGAGTTCTTTAATTTGTCTGCGAAAAATTCAAAGCCATCTTTCAGTTGCTTCAAGTAAATCATTTCAATACCTCGATCTGCACATAGCCAGAGCAATACAATGCCCCTTTTAATCAAATTGGTAACTGTACAATTTTTTTATCCCGATTGCGTCGTCTGCTATTCAGGATTGACCAGTTGCAACCTTGCATGACTGTTTCTCAGGGGTACATCGGTCCATATATTCAAGATTAAATATAAGGACAATAAAGTAATCCCTCTTCTGAAGCTTGAATTCGACCATTTTTCTTCCAAACTCATCAATTTGGGGAAAACTTTTGCAGAAAGAACCATGGACCATTGTTGCCATTGTGGTCAATCCTGAATGGATGGATATACCCCAGAGAAACAGGCCTGCAAGTCACGTGTTCGACTTATGGCCGGAAAAAACTACTAAAACAAAGTACAGGTTGCAACTGGTTAATCCTGAATAGTAGAGGATACAATCCGGGAAAAAAAAAGTATAGGTACCTATTTGATAAACGAGGTATGGTATAGTTGGCAAAATGATATTAACCCATAAAATAACACTCCTGTATCAATGCTGTAGAAAAATGAGATTCTCAGAAATTTCTACATTTAATATTCTTCTTAATATCAAGCTTCTGAGTAACAGGATAAATGCAATTGTCCTTTTCCTTTACCATTTTTTTTATTGCCTGCTATCAGCCTATCATAGTCGCTTAATAGGATTCATTTGCCTTTTTAAATCCTTGACAGGAACTATAGGTTCAGCATTTGCATATCATAGATATTCGACTGATGTCAAATTTCCATGTGCCATAATATTTTTAGGGCTAACAGCAGAGATAATTTATTGGTGAGTGAGGCTTTATTTTTTTATTTTATATTTTTGTTCTATTCTGTAGGATCATTGCGGCTGCTGCTATGATTGAAAAAGAGAGAACGAGAAGATTATCAACGGCAACATTGAATCAAGTGGTCCATGAATCTGTTGCATTCAAATCACCTCCTAGAACTAGAGGCGGAAAAAGAGGCCGTGTTTATTACTGTACTCAGGTACTTATCACTTCTTTTATGTTTTTGCACAAGAGATCCTTCTACAAGTTTTCTTGAATATCTGGTATTTAATATCACAATAAATTGTTGAACTTACGGAGTGATGTATTGATCTGTGGTTGGGTGTTGAAAATTTGATTGCCACTTACCTCTTCTTTATGTAAGTGAAACATTCAATGAATTCAATTTTTTCTATCACATAAGACAAAAACTTCTATACACTAGTTGCACCGTGCAATTGACAGGATTGTGACTCAACTTTGACAAAAGATTGATTCATTCTTATAAAAAACTGCAATATATAATGAGAAGTATTAGTTCATGTGAATAGAAGTATTAATTCATGCAAAAGAAAAGGACAGTTTGTAGGCTGAACATAATCATCAGTTTTATATGAGCTGCTATGTTTCTTCACATGAACTAATAATTTTCGATCGTTTTCTTCTATACTTCACGAAAAAATATAGAAAAACAGTTCGGTGGAATTTATATTTTTATCAAAATTGGATCAAAATTGCAACCATGCAATTGGTGCACTGAAATGCTACTCATCAAATAAACACCAGT
Organism: Stenogyne calaminthoides; assembly: GCA_037126765.1. NCBI lineage: Eukaryota > Viridiplantae > Streptophyta > Magnoliopsida > Lamiales > Lamiaceae > Stenogyne > Stenogyne calaminthoides. The sequence goes on from JBBCBC010000010.1 coordinate 6,878,509, forward strand.
TTGAACCACATTCTCACATACCTCATGATATACTTGAGCATTTTTTTGCATGCAGAGATATTAAATGCTATCCTGCTACCAAACCTGTTAAAGTTTTGAACACGTGAAGATCACATTCATATCACTTATTTACCTGATGAAGGAAATCATTTTCAGGCAGCTATTAGGCCACCTACATTTGTCTTCTTTGTCAATGATGCTACACTTTTTCCTGAAACATACCGGCGATATATGGAGAAGCAACTGAGGTCAAGTGCGGGGTTTACAGGCACACCAATTCGGCTTTTATGGCGTAGCAGAAAAAAGTCAGAGAGGGAGGGTGGTAAGTTTGAACTTGAATCGAAGTTTGTCATATTCTTAATGCAGTTCATGTGTGGATTGATGGCTACATCAAAATTACTTGAACAATAGAAAAGGGTTCACGACATAAAAAATCACGACCTTTTCACGTTTTTTCAGTTTCAACATATGTTTTTAAAATTTGCAATTATATATACAGACTTTTAAATTTGCAATTATCTCATAGATTCATATGACTATTTTCCGGGAACTTATGCTGATGTGACAATTGGAAAATCTTTGAAAAAAATGCATATTAATTCATGACTTCGCTATCGTTTCAAATTAATCACAACCTTTTGTTATATTTTTTTGGGAACTTTATATACTTCAACGAAAGCTTGACTTGCTGAAAAGTAGTCATCTGATAGAATTGCAACAACTTGAAAGGCCGTGTATCAAATTGCAAAATTTAAAAAATAACAGTAAAAAAAAAAAAAAAAAAAGTCTGATCTTTTTTTCCCCAATTAACCCTGTTTTAATGTCTATCCATATTCACTGCACTCTTAAAGTAAACTTTGGATTTGTCAAATAAATTGCAAACACTTCTTTTGTTAGGACAATCAGCTAATTAATGTCCTCAACACATTTATAAATGTTTCAGGAAAAGAGGCTTCTATGAGGCCACAAATGAGTTCATCACCCGCTAGCCTAAAGCTGGCTGTGGCTACATAACCAAATTTTCGTCTTAGATGAGAGGTGAAGAAATGCGCACACTACCTACGGGTAACATTCATGCGTAATATTGGGGCCCACACATATGCACACCTTGATACTGATCTCAACTCGGAAGCCACACTCCGTTGATCAAAGATTTGATAAGAGGTGAGTATGCTCTCTTAAGAATGGAAATGGGTATGAAATAATTTCCCTGATAATTGTGGTATATATTGTAAACTGAATTGCTTGAATATTTATCAATCTGCTGTTGGCAGTTCAGTGCAGTTGTACAAGATGATTGTAAATTTCTATAGTTCCACAATCTTATTATGAATTTTGTGAAATGATTTTATGTTGGCTTGTGAGTCGCATGAAGCTTTAACAGAAAAATGACTTGTAACACAGTAGTTATATAAATGTGTGTTTATTGTGATATCCGAGGAATGGTGTTCTACGCCGAATCTCTCCACCAATTCCGCTCCACTCCAGTCGTTATTAAAACATAGTAATCTTTTGTTAGGGTTTTAAGTGCAATTATAGAGAAATTGATAGAAATGAAATTAAATAGCACAGATTTGTTGACTCAGTTCATCAGGAATGACTACGTCTGGGGACACTACAAAGTTAAGAGATTTACTAATATTTTCAGCGATAACAAATACAATGAATCAGATGAGTATTTATAAGCGAAAGTGGGTCAAAACTCTAAAAGATCATTCAACTCGAATATTGTTTAAAATGCCCCAAAACTGAAATGTGAAACAGACGATCAGGCCCCATAATCCAACATTTTTTGTGTGAGCATTAGGTTTTGGAATTATGGTTGCCAACATCGAAGCCACAAATCGACTGGAATTAGGAGTGGGAGTTCAGTTAATTTGGTCAATTTTCAATTAGAGACATTTTCTTATGAGACATTCTGATAATTAGACAATAAGAAAATTGCAAAACGATTCAGCGGCAGTGAGTAATTAGTATGATACATCTAATTTAAATGTCATCTGACCTTGCAGAGTATAATTCAAGATAAAAAAAAAATCACTTGATAAGAATTATAATGAGAATTTTGAGTGCACAATCCTCCTTTTATCACTATTCTACTATTTCCAATGTAAATTTGTCCTTATTCTTCCAACGCTCCTCATAAATAGTTCCAATATAATCAATGTGCACTAATATTTAAAGATAATAAAATTGTGATTATATTAATAAATAAGGGTACAAGAGTTTTTTGATACCTTAATAAATTGAGAAAATTGATTTGTGTGCATGAACAGAATGAGAATGAAACAGATAAAAATGAATGTAGAGAGTATTTTTCTTGATTTAAATTATAGAGCTCGAAATCGGGACTCTGATACCAGTTATTGGGGAACAATTTGTCCGGATCTATTCGAGGTGTAATTTAAATATAAATTTAAATAAATAATTTACTACTAACATGAATTAACATATTACTTCAAATAGCAAATAACCAACAACATACATGCATACAAATTAATATACGTAAAATCCTACACATGGAGTTTACACGAATCTTACCCTCGTAGAGACAACCGTTGAGAAGTTAGAATGGATTAATCCAAGTGTCTTCTCAAGTATTCCCCTATCCAATCGGTGGGAGATATTCACGAACAATTAAAACAAAGGAATAAAGAAAATATTTGTTGCACCACCTTTGTAGATTTTTAATTTTTCCAAAACTGGAATTGTGTTGGGAATGAAAAATTCATCCCCTATTTATAAAATAAGGAGGCCGATTCTTTTTCAAGTCAAAATATAGATATGGGAAGATCTTTAATTCTTGTGCAAAAAGTAATCTTGAATATATCAAATATATTCTCATTCCCATAAATAAATTTCCACAAAAATCTCCCTCCTTATTTTAATGAGATTTTCGAAAAATACAAGGCAAAAAGTCATAAGTCAAATATTTTTTAATTTATGAGATAGTCTTGTATTCCAAGAATACATATCATCTTGCCATAAAATCTTTTCAAGAAATCTCCTTCTTTCTTTTCATGGTATTTTCGAAAAAATAGAAAAATTAGGCAATAATTATTTCTTTTATTTTAATCACATTTTCATTAATGCACTCATGTTGGGCTACTTGATAGGCCTTTAGGAGAATTAAGATTGGACCTCTCAATGGGCTCTGAATTTCAATATTGAGCCACAATATTATTCAGCCCATTAATATTAATTTATTCCACTATAAAATTATTATTACACTATCCATCTTAATACATATTACGATAATATGACTCCCGATTATTATTTCTCGTGTTTAAGATTATTTTATCCATTAATTAATTAAGCTACTGAGCGCTTTAAATTAATTAATATTTTTTTTTCCTTGGAGTAAGGACAGCTCAACATTATTATCCATACCAAAAATTAATCCACTTGCAAGATTTGGTATGATAAAACTTCTGAGCCCACCAAGGGGACTAATCACGCAAGACTTTCCAAGCACACGATTCTCTGTATCAAATCTTACAATTGTCATGTAACTAATAATATTGCCCAAAATACAAAGTATCAAATCACTCTCTGATTCTCAATCCAACATAAATCAAAGCAATAAATATTAATTACACACAATCCTATTTAAGGGACAAAAATTAAGAAATCAACAACCACTGAGGTCTAAGTCTTCATCCCGTAAGTCAGTATAGAAGAATTTATCCTTTATGTAGGTCCGCTTCAACGCATCATAATGCACTAGTGTAATATCTTGGTCAAGACAAGTCAATCTGAGCCTTACACATCAACCTCTTCCAATGGAGTGTTCAATTTCATCTAGGTTGTGAAAATGTACTTATTTACAAGAGACTGTTAATGTGATCTTCTGTAATCAGGTATCACCACATTAACTACAATGCAATATGTACTAATATTGAATGGTTTGCAATAAATAATTAACATTCATTCATATTTAAAGCAACAGTGATAAAAGATTTATTCTCAGTAAATAAGCTCAAGATTCAGTCTGTTATACAAAGTAAAAACATCTTTCACGTATAACCCCAACAACATAGACACAAGAAAGTCTCTTAGTGGATATGCATTTACTCTTTATGGCATAGACATTAGTTGGAGGGCAGTGCTTCAGTCTATAGTAGCTCTTTCCACAACAAAAACAGAATATATGGCCATGATAGAAGCAGTTAAGGAGGCAATGTGGTGTTGGGGTTATACTGGAAAATATGTTTTTACTTTGTATAATCAAACTGAATTTCTGTCTTATTTACATAAAATAAATTCTTTATCACTGTTGCTTTAAATATGAATGAATTCAAGATACATGTTCAATAAATAGTACGTGTTACATTGTAGTTAATGTGGTGATACCGGAATTTAAGAAGATCACATTAAAATTAGAATAAATAACAAATTCATTGGGTAGAGAATGGAAATGAACAATCCATTGAAAGGTTCTTAAGGCAATATTGATTGTTTTGACCAAGAGATTACACTAGTGCATTATGATGTGTTGAATAGGACCTACATGCCTAGGACAATTTTTTCAAGATCTTGAATATTTATAGAATCATATTAAACCTCGGTGGTTCGTTATTTTGTTTCCTTAAATAGGATGTGAAATTAATAATTATTGTTTTGACTTATGTTGGGTAGAGAAAAGTGATTCAATACTTTATATCTTTTGGGCAATATTAAATTAATTAATGGATTGCTAAGATTTAATGCGAGAACACGTGAAACGTCTTGCATGATTTGTCCCCATGGTAGACAAAGAAGTTTTATCATACTAAATCTTGCAAGGGAATTTGTTTCCGGTATGGATAATAATGATGAGTTGTTCTTAATCCAAGGAAAAAGATGTTAATTAATATAAAGCTTTTCAGTGACTTAAATTAATTAATGGACTGAATAATCTTAAACACGTGAAATAATAATCGTGAGCCATATTACAGTAATATGGGTTAAGATGGATAGTGCAATATTAATTATGTAGTGAGATTAATTAATAATGGGTCCTCAATATTGATAATTCAAAAGTCCAAAGTCCATTAATTCTCCTAAAGGTCCCTCAAGTAGCCCAAAGATAAAGTCCAATAACTGAAAAAGGTGATTAAAATAAAAGAAAATATTGTTGCTATTTTTTTATTTTTTTTTAAAATACACTACAAAAAACGCGCGTTTTACCGACGGAAATTAGCGACGGTTATAAAAACCATCGCAAATAGCGATGGTTTTTAATACGGTTACGGTCAAATGGTCAAAGTCAACAATTTTAGCGACGGTCTAGAGAACCGTCGCAAATAGCGACGGTTTTAACTACGATTTTAGCGACTTTTTGGACTAATCCCTTTAGCGACGGTATTAGCGATGGTTTTTGCGACGGATTTAGCGACGGTTTTAGCTACGGATTAGCGACGGTTTTTTTTTTTTAATTTAATTTTTTTTAATTTTTTTTTAAATATTAATTATGTATTTTTTTTTTATGTTTCAGGATTATACAAGATTTTTTAATTGTTGTTAATGCACCTTACCGTATATTTAATTTATAGTCACTTGGAAAAGAGTTCCACCTAATAGTAGTCGAGATCTATTTCGAGGAGTTTACGGTATAAAATTTAATTCATAGTATATTTAAATATATATATTGACTAAAAGTAGTACTTGTTTAAATAGAAAAATAGTACTTATTTAAATGAAAGTATTACTTGTTAAATGAAAAAAATATTACTTAAGTTTAAATAGAAAAGTAGTACTTGTTTAAATAAAAAAGTAGTACTTGTTTAAATGAAAAGTAGTACTTGTTTAAATAGAAAAACATTACTTGTTTAAATAGAAAAGTAGTACTTGTTTAAATAGAAAAGTAGTACTTGGTTAAATGAAAGTATTACTTGTTTAAATTAAAAGTATTGTTTAAATAATAGAAAGTATTACTTGTTTAAATGAAAGGTATTACTTGTTTAAATGAAAAGTATTACTTGTTAAATGAAAAGTATTACTTGTTTAAATAGAAAGGTAGTAGTTGTTTAAATAGAAAAGTAGTAGTTGTTTAAATGAAAAGTAGTACTTGTTTAAATGAAAAGTATTACTTGTTTAAATAGAAAAGTATTACTTGTTTAAATAGAAAAGTAGTACTTGTTTAAATGAAAAGTAGTACTTGTTTAAATGAAAAATATTATTTGTTTAAATGAAAGGTATTACTTGTTTAAATGAAAAGTATTACTTGTTAAAATGAAAAGTAGTACTTGTTTAAATGAAAAGTATTACTTGTTTAAATGCAAAGTATTACTTGTTTAAATAGAAAAAGTAGTACTTGTTTAAATAAAAAAATATTACTTGTTTAAATTAAAAGTATTACTTATTTAAATAATAGAAAGTATTACTTGTTTAAATGAAAAATATTACTTGTTTAAATGAAAAATATTACTTGTTAAATGAAAAGTAGTACTTGTTTAAATGAAAAATATTACTTGTTTAAATAGAAAAGTATTACTTGTTTAAATAGAAAAGTAGTACTTGGTTAAATGAAAAGTAGTACTTGGTTAAATTAAAAGTATTGTTTAAATAATAGAAAGTATTACTTGTTTAAATGAAAGGTATTACTTGTTTTAATGAAAAGTATTACTTGTTAAATAAAAAGTATTACTTGTTTAAATAGAAAAGTAGTAGTTGTTTAAATAGAAAAGTAGTACTTGTTTAAATAGAAAAGTATTACTTATTTAAATAGAAAAGTAGTACTTGTTTAAATAGAAAAGTATTACTTGTTTAAATGAAAAGTAGTACTTGTTTAAATAGAAAGTAATATTTTTTTAAATAGAAAAGTAGTACTTGTTTAAATGAAAAGTATTACTTGTTAAATTAAAAGTATTACTTGTTTAAATAAAAAAGTAGTACTTGTTTAAATAGAAAAGTAGTACTTGTTTAAATGGAAAGTAATACTTGTTTAAATAGAAAAGTAGTACTTGTTTAAATGAAAATATTACTTGTTAAATTAAAAGTATTACTTGTTTAAATAGAAAAGTATTACTTGTTTAAATAGAAAGTAATACTTTTTTTAATAGAAAAGTAGTACTTGTTTAAATGAAAAGTATTACTTGTTAAATTAAAAGTATTACTTGTATAAATAGAAAAGTAGTACTTGTTTAAATTAAAAGTAATACTTGTTTAAATGAAAGGTATTATATATTTAAATGAAAGGTATTACTTGTTTAAATGAGAAGTAGTACTTGTTAAAATGAAAAGTAATACTTGTTTAAATGAAAAGTAGTACTTGTTTAAATAGAAAGTATCACTTGTTTAAGTATTACTTGTTTAAATAGAAAGTAGGGATCTTCTATGGTCAGGAAAGACTTCGTCATTCCTGACGTTAAAAATTCTCTGATTACCATTGGATTATTGATCCAACGAATGAGATTCGTTTTATATGATTGCACTTCGCATTAGTGCGTTTGCAGTTTGCTATACGCAATCGAGCTACTAAAAAAATAAAAAAATAATACATATAAATATAAAATGACTAAATTATCCTTATACTTAAAAATATTGTTAATTATCAAATTCTATTTTTATTTCAAAATCAAAATATTTTTAAACATATCATCAAAATTATAATCATAAACGAAAACGTATGAATCTAATTCAGCCCTAATAGGCACAAACACATTATAGCCTTGACCCCGCCGGATCTCAGTTGACGGTCTCGCCCTAGCGACAAGAGTGAAGCTTTGAAGCTTTTGAGAACAGAGGAGTCGCAGGATGGTGCAGGAGGGAAGACACTCGGAGACGAGGTCGTTCGGGGGCAAATTCCACCGCGATTGCGTTTTTTTCATGGGGAAATTCTTACTGGTGTTTGATAAATTGTTGCAGAGGATTTTTGGGGAGAGTTTGGAGGGAGGATTTGATGGGTGTTTTGTTTTGGTAATTCTAATTCTGTTTCTGGGGGAGGTTTTTGGGGGTGTTTGAATGAGAATGATGAGTTTCTTGAAGAGGGCAGATCGGGTATTGATGAGGTTGTTAAATTGGGTTAACGAGAGAGTTTGTCATGGGTACCTATTTCTCATAATCGCTCTCGACGCAGCTGCTCAAATCGGTCCATGAAGGCAACAAGATTTTTCAGGTATTTTATATGAACAATTCGTTTTTCCTCTCAATGAAAAGTCATATCTCTTTTCATATTTTTTTCGATTGCTTTCTTGCTACAAGTACCTGGTGATTTTTCTGCCCAATATTTTCCTGCTTATTTATGCATTTTATTATGTCGATGTGATGATCAAGCTTAGAGCCGACTATTAGAAATGAAAATAATGCTTAATATTGAGTTATGCAATTGAACTTCTCATTACACAGATGAATGATCAGATAAAACGATTTATATTGTTCTTTTGATGATTATTGTCTATTTGAGAACTCTGTAATTTGTGTGATTGCTTTAATGAACTGAGGGTTTACTACTAATGAATTCTGAAATCAGATTTTTCCTTAATAGCCGGCATAGATGTACTAACAACAAGTTATTATTTTTCATAGTGAATCGAGATATATGCCAAAAAGTTACTGTAGATTAAGGTTCTTGTAATACTTGATGTACTGTTGAAAGATGTTTCCAGACTTTGTGTAACACTATAACTAACTATATACTCGGATCGTTCCTAGTGATGATGGGTACTGGCTTATGTTGGATCACATTCACAGTACTGGCTTTCGTGACCTCGTATTAGCTGTCTTCACTGAACATTGTTAGTTATTTCCATTGAATAGTACTTAGTTGTGCACAAGTTGTACGGTTCAATTGGCATCTTATTTTGCTTAGTTTTTTATCGATTTATTTGATAGCCTGTGATGTTTACATAAATGAAGGAGAGGTTGATCATCATGATGTATATTGTTCTCTAAGTTGGTGTTAAAGCAATGAATCAAAGTGTGGTGACCGTTGCAATAGAAATTTTGAACAGAGCTTCAACGATCATCTTATTGCAATTTTATTTACCTAAGGATATTATATGGCCATTAGCAACTCTTTTATTGAAAAACGTTTTTAAGTGGGCGTGACTTTAACCTCACGACGTGTAATTAGTTCCACGCGCGCATCTTCTCTCTCCTATAACAGAATTGCAGGGTGCACGCGGATTGGCATTGGAGTGTTGATTTTAGGCATTCTAATTGGCATGACACGTTTGAATATTGCTATTCTAATACAACTCCACAACAACCAAACGGGTAAGACATATATACCTGCATTATTTAGCCGCAACATATTTGTGAATATTGTTTCTCATATATGCATATCTCAAATCTTAATGCAACATAGGTATGATTGTGGTCTATATGTATGCTTAAGAATGATGTTTCCAGAAGGCATTAATCGAGCATTGACAGAGGTAAATAATTTATTTGGTGATACTATTTTTTTTTTAAAATAAGATTGTAACTGACACTCAACTTTGCACGAATGATGAAACAAGAAGAGTCTGTGAGCACTCGCAGAAGACTGGCAGTACATTTGTTTAATCATTCTCAGAATTCAGTTTACCAAGGGTGATATATTTGAGAATAAGATATTTTTTTAATGGTTATACAATAGTCATGTGATCATTATGACATAACACAAATTATATATTGATTTTGTAGAGTTCCCGTTAGTGTGTGGGTTACTCCGTTACCAGATAAGGAGACATGTCATCGTGTGCCTACAAAATTTAAACTTAATGAGATGAATCTAAGTGGAATACTGAAAGAAGTTTACAAAGTATCGGGACAGGATGTTATTGGTGATAATATTGAACTAAACGATGATGAAGATTTAAAGAACTTCACTGAAGGTCTGGTTACCTCAGGTGTTCTTCTGAAGGAAGCATAGCTATTTACGTGGCTTGGAATCTTAAAGAAGACAATAAGTACACGTTCCTACAAGATTTAACCGAGGATTGAAGACCTTTTTCAACTTTTGTTTTATGAATATTAGTTAGTCTATTTGGATTTTGAATTTCATATTCTAATCAAAAGTTATGTCTTTTTTCTTTGAAATATTCAATATTTATCGTGTTTCGCTTTGTTTCTCTGTCAGCTCATGGTACATCTTTATAAAGAAGTCTTATAGTTGTTCCCTACGTGGCTTTGTAGATTATTACTTTTAATGTGCATTCTTATCCCTTGTCTGTTTTTAGGTATATGGACAACTGAAAAAACTTTTCTAGAATATTATGGTTGGATTGAAGATGGACAACTTTGAAGCTAAGAATGGATCCACATTTTCTTATCAATCATCAGTTGGTTCTTCGCCTTGTCTTGAAAATTAGCTTGAATCTATAAAATTATTCAGTTATGTTCTTGAAAATTAGCTTGACATGTGTTTTTATTTTGTGGTTTGACATTATCACACTTAAAAACCTCAAAATTCATGAACTACAATAATTTTTCGTATGAACTTGTCACCTCTTAGAAAAAAGTGCATAACTTCTTCTAGAAAATTCGAAATGACTCTCCGCTTGTTGCATCGAAAGCAAAACTTCTGTGGCTTCGAGACCATGTATGATTCATAGCTTGATTCAGCTCCAATCAATACAGATTTACTCTGAAAAAACACAAAATTCATGAACTATAGTCATTTTTCGTGTGAATATGTCACACCCTAGAAAAAAGTGCATAACATCTTCTAGAAAACTCGAAATGACTCTCCGTTTGTCGCATCGAAAACTAGACTTCTAGGGCTTCGATACCATGTATGATTCATGGCTTGATTCAGCTCCAATCAATACAGATTTATATTGAAAAAAATACAAAATTCATGAACTATAGTAATTTTTTGTGAGAATCTATCACACCCAAAAAAAAAGTGCATAACTTCTTCTAGAAAACTCGAAATGATTCTCCATTTTTCGCATCGGAAACTAGACTTGTAGGGCTTCGAGACATGTATGATTCATGGATTGATTCAGCTCCACTCGGTACAGATTTATACTGAAAAAAAATACAAAATTCGTGAAATAGAGTAATTTTTCGTGTGAATTTGTCACACCCAAGAAAAAAATTCATAACTTTTTCTAGAAAACTCGAAATGACTCTCTGTTTGTTGCATTAGAAACTACACTTCTAGGGCTTCGCGACCATTTGTGATTCATGGCTTGATTCCTCTCCAATCAATACAGATTTACACTGAAAAAACACAAAATTCATGAACTATAGTCATTTTTCGTCTGAATCCGTCACACGAAAAAAGTGCATAACTTCTTTTAGAAAAATCGAAATAACTTTCTATTTATTGCATCGGAAACTAGACTTCTAGGACTTCGACACCATGTATGGCTTGTGGCCTGATCTAGCACCAACAAATACAGATTTACTCTGAAACAAAATTCATGAACTAAAGTCATTTTTCGTGTGAATCTATCACATACAAATTCAAGAAAAAAATGCATAACTTCTTCTAGACAACTCAAAATGACTCTCCATTTGTTGCATCAAAAAATAGACTTGTAGGGCTTTGAAACCATTTATGGCTCGTGGCCTGATCCAGCACCCACCAATAAATACAGATTTTACATTCAAAATTGGCCATATAGTATGACTTCATTTCTGCATGCATCACAAAGCAAATGACAATCTTCATCGAAGACACTTATAAGCCTCCATTATAAATATAATAACATTCTGAACCATTTTCAGCAGGATAGTAAACAGACTTTTCTAACAAAAAGTTAAAAAAATTTAAGTGCTTGATAGTTGACACTCTAACTTTTAACAAATAAGCTTTGCATCTGTTCATTGTCATCACAAATAAAAGCACCATGAATTCATAAGACTTAGATAGTATATAAGTATCAAGTAATAGCTCAAAATCACATAACTAACCAATCGAAGAATGATCTCCACAGCACCCTTTGCATCTCCAAGGGCCCCGTCTATTTTATCAATAACCTTAAAAAGTTTTGTTCAAGATAAGCAAAATGAAAATATGGGAAATGAAAAGGTTTTATTGATAGTAACAATCACACTGAAACCAACCAAGCACTTTGGCTTTGAATCCGCAATCACAGAATTCATCTGAACCACATCAAGGATTTTAGCTTCAATGGTTGATGTTGACCGGTCATCACTAGCTTGCATTAATCTGTCACATGAACAACAGCCAATCAGTGGAGATGTTTTGTTTGCTGACAGGTTTTCAAATCTACAGGAAGTTTTAACCTACATATAAACTGAGATTATTTACATTAAGTATGAAACTTGGATACAAGCCATATATTTTTTGTCCTAAATGGATGACTTTTCATTATGTTCTAGTAAACATGTAAAATAAAATAGGACAAAAGAATTGATGGGTGGCTTGAACATCCGTGATCAGATTATCTCGAAAATTCAAAATATAAAATCCTCAAACATGACAATGCTATTCTACCAACACCACAAAACTAATTACAACTTAATGTTCAACAATTTGCTTTCACAGTTAAGTAGCTGCTAGAAATTAATTGATATTCCAAACGTTATCAATGGAGGCTCGAAGCTCGATTGTAGGCATCGGCTTGACCCCTGGTTTCAGAAGCATTCGACCAATAAGAGAATTCGCCATATCATTAACACCCAGAAGGGCCTGCCATATGCAAGCCACCAGAGGCGTGATGGCCTGGTTCAGAACCAGTAGCAGCAACCTGACCCCGAATTCAATACACCTGGTGACGCATGAGATTCCACAGCAGGAGGTTAAAGGTTTCGTTGAGGGTCGCGGGGTTTGCACGGCCAACGCCATCTCATGCGCAGACGTGGTGGCCGGCCGCCGGACGACGGAGACCACTGAAGGGTAGGGTTATGGAATCCAACGCAATCACGGTTTTTTGAATTAACTTGATTTTTATGAATTGTACTATGATGTTCATAATAGGGTTTTTAGTTTGATTCGAAAAAAAATTAGAATAAAAAAGTTAAAACATGGACAATGAAATGTTTTACGTATTATTTTTTAGATGATTATTAAAATATAATATTTTTTTTTTTTAAAAAAATATTATTATTAGGATATTTTAGTAATTTTATATTATTTTTTTAAAAAAAAATTATTTTGCCTCACAGCAAAACCAGATCGCTAATGGCAAAGGTAGATGACGTGACAATTTCTTATTGGTTTCCTGCTGTCAAGAATGGCGAAATCTTTTCTGACCGTAGAAAAGCCCTAGAAAGTATTGCTTGTTTAAATGAAAATTAGTTCTTGTTTAAATAGAAAGTATTACTTGTTTAAATAGAAAGTCGCACTTTTTTAAATAGATAGTAGTATTTGTTTAAAAAAATGATTTTTAGGACATATACAATTTTAAAAGAATATAATCATTTATTTATAATTTATAATATAAAAAATATATATATATATATAATTAGTATTTTAAAGATTATTAAATAGTTAAATTAAATAAATAAAATAAAAAAATTTAAAAAAAAGTGTAAAAAATGAATTAAAAATAAATAAATTAATATATTTTAATATAATACAATTTAATTTAAATTTATAAATAAATAAAAAATAAAAATTATTATATTAAAATGTGGTTAAATCATTAAATTAGATAATTGAAATAAATGATTTTAAAAAAAAAATTTGAAAAAAACGATTTTTAGGACATATAGAATTAATTTCATTAAGTAAACGCAAGAAAGCAAGTGTCCGAGCAGTTTGATCCCCGCTCAGGCGCCCACAGGTCCCGTGTTTGGTCCCCCTTGGGAGCGAAAATTTGCCTCATTTAATTGAGAGGTTTGGTGGCTTATATATAATATGCTTGGTGGTTGGGTTCGACATGGTCCGTGGTTCGGTGCCCACCCGGACGCCCCCTGGGCTCGGGTTCAAACCACCATGAGCCTTTTTTTTCGAAATTTATTAAATTCGTCGCTAAAACCGTCGCTAATCAGCGATGGTCACAAAAAATCGTCGCTACGGTTAGCGACCCTCGATTCAACGTTGGATTTTTTTCCGTCGCCAAAACCGTCACTAATGTTGTTAGCGACGGTTTTTTCCGTCGCTAAAACCGTCGTTAAACCCCGTCTCTTTTGTAGTGATAAAGAAGAAAAGAAAAGGAAAGATTTTCTTGGAAAGATTTTTATGGAAAAAGATAAGTATTCTTGGAATACAAGATTATCCCATAAAATTCAAGAAGTAAAATCTTATTTTTTTGAATCTTGATATTTTCGAAATATTAGAGGAAAAAGGGAAGAAAATATATTTTGGGATTATTATGGAAATAAAATATATGAGATATGTTCAAGATTGTATCTTGTTAATTGTTTGAAGGAAAATCCAACCACCGGGTTATCAAACAAGAACGTTGGGAATACTAGAGAATGTCGTTGGGTTTGTGCTCATAGGTCGTTGGGTTTGTGTTCATACTCTCTAACCATTTAATCTGTCAAAAGGTACGCTTCACGTAACTCCTAGAATCCGCATGTGTAGGATTTACGTGAAATTAATATGCATGATTTGTTGTTGAATATTTAATTGATATTTGAATTAATAAATGATTAATTCATGCTAGTAATAATTAAATAATTTAAATTTGTATTTAAATTGCACCTCGAATAGATCCGGGCAAAACGTTACTCAACATGTGGTTGAAGGGTATAATCAGAGACTTTGGCATAGCTCAAAAGGTTGTCACAATCAAATATGATAATCAAAACACTCTTCATCTGGTCAGACATCAAGTCTTTCATGAAAGATCAAAGCACATTGATGTAAGACTTCATTTTGTCAGAGATATGGTGGAGACGGTATCATATTAGTGAGTAAAGTGCACATTGAAGACAATGATGCAGATGTGTTCACAAAAGCTTTGCCCAACTCTAAGTTTGAACACTGCTTGAGCTTGATCAAGCTCAAGGCAGTGAGCTTCTCTTGAAGATCAGCAAGGGGAGTGAGGAAAGGATGGGGTGTTCATTGCATTGCGGTGGAGAATTGATGAAGTCAATGAAATTCAGAGGTGCTCTTAAAGTAATACTGGTTGGAGTCTTCACTAATACTGTTCAGAAGGGAAACTAATACTCTTCGGTCTGCATTGTGTCAAACGGATCTTCTTTAGTTCAAGAGTTACGGCCCATTAATATTGATTTGGGCCCAACTAATAAGCAAAGCCTATTCACGTTGAATAGAAGAAAAGGCTCGCGACCTTGGCACCTTCAGAAGTCATTTCACGCACTAGCAACGCGCCATTCCATTGGCTCAGAGATATTGGGCGATTATGTTAGAATTGCTTAGCGGCTTCTCGTGTAGATTCATTAGAAAAGGCATCTCATTCATCAGTTATCTCATAAGTTTGTTACAGAGTGCATATTCAGTTTTGAGATTGAGAGTTCATCGTGAGAGTGAAGAACTTGGATTCAATCTTGAGAGATTAAGTGATTTTATGCGTTGTAATTGTTGATCGTAGTAGTGGAAACCCCTGATCCTCCGTGGACGTAGATCTTTTACGATCTAACTACGTGAATTTTGTATTTTCTTCGTTGATTGTTCGTTTTCTGGCTTGATTGCGTTATTTCGCAGAAGTATTATCAGTTCTAAAGCGATACGATATTAATTCTCGTTTAAAATAGTATTAGTTGTTTGTTCTAACACTAGTCAATTAAAAAAATCCACATTAAATGAACAAAATTGATAAAGTAAAAGCTTACATGTCTATTTATGAACACTTGCAATATTACAGGACCATTTATGATTTTATCTCTCAAATTTTACTAAGTGGTAGGTACTTACATTTTCTTTCATAATAGGTCTCATGTATGTACAATTCAAATGTATTTTTGAAACATGTAACATGTTACATTGAAATATACAACTTGAACTATTGAAAATAATTGTATTTTTCAATATAAACATATTACATGTCTAAATGAAACTAATTGCATATTTTAATAAATCCACTTAAATTAGATGGTGCATTGAAAATCTTGTCTTCCTTTTGCTAAAGGTAAACTTTTATATGAAATATTTCACGGATCTAGGATCCGTGAAATATGACCCGGGGATCAAAATTAACATCGAACGAAAAATTCGTGGATCCTGTGCGGATTGAACAGGGTCAAATGGATATCTCCTAAAATTCCTGCAAAGGCAGAACATCAAAACTCGCTCCCAGGTATGTGTTACTATAAGGGCAAAGATGTGTTACTGTGAGTACATATATGTGTTACTATAAGGAATGATCCTTGAAACATGACTCGTAGATTACAAGGAGAAGTGCATAAATATAGAGAGAAAAATTCACGAATTCTATACGGGTCGAATTGGGTCAAACAAATTTTTCTATAAAATTCGCGTAAACGCAAAATAGCAGAACTCGCTCCGAGATCTGTGTTACTATAAAGACAAACACGTGTTACTGTAAGTACATGTTTGTGTTACTACAATGACAAATAACACATACTAGTTTTTCAGTAAACATATACATGTCTGTAAGGTATTAAAAATTGTGTTACTATATGGTCAAAATGTGTTATTGTGAAGAGAAAAGTGTGTTACAGTACGAACAAAATGACATTCCCTCTATTTTCATTTGTTTTCCCCTCTATTTTTATCTACTTCTCCTTTTGATTTGTGATCAACTGTCATAACTAAAGGCCCAAACAACCAAATTACACCATTAAATTAGTAAAAATATTTTTTTTCATCATCACATAATAACATATCATTGTCCCTACAATATCAAATACTTATCTTTATAATAACACAATCTAGGAACGAATTTTATATTTAGCTTTTGCGTGAATTAAAAAAAAAAAAACTCATTTGACCAGATTCAACCCATACAGAATCCATAAATTTTCAATTCTTCTATTTTTACTAATATTAGACGTAAAATATTTCATAGGAGAGTCTCCCTCTTGCTAAATAAAAACTCTTTTCTGTTTTGTTTTGAAAAATCATTTTTGAGGCTGGGATGCTGAGTGGGACCACTTCAAGGACACGCGTCGGCTAGCTGAGTGCATGGCATGTGACTGTGGAATTTTTTACTTTTAAATCAGGGTTGTGGAAAATTTCAATTCTCCTTTTGTTTCTTTATGAAAATCCTGCTGATAACCTCACCGGTCACCACGGACCATACCAGCATTTATATCTTTTCATTTTAAAATATTCCCCCTCTCAAGATAACGTGAACCCCTATCCAGACACATAAATTAAAAAAACTTATTTTATTTATATTATTTAAATCAATTTTATAATATTGTGAGTGTGTAAGTTTTGAGTATTTTATCATTTTAGAAAATGAACACGTTATTACAGAACGGATCAAAAAGTAAATTGTGCACATTATTGCAGAACGGAGGGAATACTAAATTACTAACCAATAACTAATCACAATCTAAAATTTATTTATAATATAAAATTAATATTATTATATTTATAAATTAATATTATTATTTTTATAAATTAATATTAATAATATTAGTTGATAAGTATAATAATATTAATTTATAAATAAAATAATATAAATTTTATATTACAAATAAATTTCATCGAAAACTTACTTATAATTAATTGTTCTTTTACTCAATGCCATTCATCCTTTCCTAAATCCTCATAATTTCTGGTGGTAAATGCACTCGAACATCATTAGCATGCAAGGTTTCCAATTAGAATATCCATCCACTAATTATTGGTAAAACAAGGTACTTGTATGTATTTGATTTGTAAAATCACTGAAATTAGTGACGATTTTTACCATCCATCGTTGACATATATACGCGCAAATATATATTTTCTTCCTGATATTTTTGTTTTTATTTTGTCATTAACATTTCATTATTAATATATTGACCTAACTAATTTAAAGAGTGAGCACTATTATGCAATATTAGCATATTTTTTTAGAACAACCAAAAAAGATTTCATTAAGTAAGAAATGGGGTACAAGAGGTACAACTGCCCTTACATGAGTAATAGGAAAATAAAAACAAACGACACCACAAGACCTAAAACGAAAATTGAGAACACTTTTATGAAATGGATCTTAATTCTCTCGAGAGGTTATTTCGCCAATCTAAGAAGTGAATATCTCTGGCTTTTGGGTTCTTTGCCACTAACCACGACCAAATTCTTGCTTAATTTTATCTCTTCCGCTAATTTCTTTGCATTCGACCCCACTTGCTCGAACATCTTTTCATTCCTAGCTTTCTAAATAGACCAAATCGTGTCATTCCAAATAGTTGATGCAATTTTACCTTGAGAAGTAGATTCGTAGATTGATGATCGGGTCCCGATGCATTAGTAAGGTAATTCCAACCCTAGAGTGAATGTTGTTACAAATGGATGATGCGAACTTACAGTAGAAAAAGAGGTGTGACGCATCGTCTTCCTTCTCTCCACAAAGAGTGCATAGAATGTCCCCAAGCTTTTTTCATCAAATTATCTTTGGTTGGTAACCATTGTTTCATCTTTTTCCATTCAACCACCTGTGTTCCTTTGGTGTAAGACTGCTTCACGAGGAAATATTGGCTGATTTCTTCATAGTATCTACGATTTCCTCGAACAAACAAATGTACGCCTTCTTGGTGGAAAAAAAAAAGATCATTTGTTGCTATGCTCCAATTCCAAACATCTTCTTTCGTAGGATCAATAATGTACCTACTGAGACAAAGTATTAAATTATTAAGACTCAACTCTGCTCCCTCCCTCTCCAACTTAGATTTCACTCCCACCCCCTCTACCCCAGCTCCCATCGGCAAATGCCCTGCTTCGATTTTTGTCATCTTCTATATAATTTCTATGTCAACTATTTAAATATTGTGAGACATTCTCAAAATATCTTTCAAAATGTTACAACGTCATTCTCAAATTATGTTCCATCTCACGTGAGACTACTCTACATTATTATAATTGAGTTTTTAATTACTATTGAAATTAAAATTAATTATAAATTTATTTTCATATTAAAAAAATTATTTTCTTTTTATTATTGTATACAATTTAAATTGTGCCCTCCCTGAGTTTAATTTCTGTGTCCGCCCCTGTCCCCTCACATAGCAATATTAGCATATTTAAAATTAAAAAATTCGCAGAACCCTCACATAGCAATTGAGTCTTCCCAAAAAAATCGCATAAAATAAATAGAAAAAAAACACACACCCACACACAAATTTGTATTAATAAAAAAATAAATATTTATTACTATATAAACAAGTATATTTTATTATAAAGAATAAGAGAAATTAAAATGAAAATTGTCAAAAAAGAAAAAGAAAAAAAAGAAAGTACTGCAAAATGGGAAAAAATGTAGAAGCAAACTGCAAAAATGGGATTAAAAATTGAAATAAAACCTTTCAAAAAAATTAAGAAATAATTAATAAAACTCATGTGAGATTATCTTGCATAATATTAATACAAGAAATTAAAAACAATTAATATTGTTAATAAAAACATAAAAAATTAAGTAAAATAATACAAAATTTTTTTTTCAAAACAAGGATCCTTCCTTTAACTGGGAGCCTTTGCTTTTTGGATCGTCTTTTTTTAGAAATATAAACATTAATATTCAGATTAAAAAATGTATTTTATTTTAAACATAAAAATAAATGTGTCCCATATTCGATTGATACATTGTCAAAAAAGTTCGCCTCATACTCGATTGCTACTCTAAAAATGACAATAAAGTATCTTATTTTTTACAATTATTTCCTCCTAATATTTTAAAAATTATATCTTATATTACCGTTGTGTGGTGTCCATACAAAAAAAAGATATTTTGTTTTATTCTCTTAAATTAATTGAAATATTATTAATCAAAAATAATTTCATCCCATGATCTTAAATATTATTCCCTCCGTCCCAAAGTTATTTACCTCTTTTAAAAAAATAACCCGTCACAACATTTCAAAAATTACATCACATATCATTACTTTTACCCAAAAAAATCATCGATTTTAATAATAACATATATAGAACTACAATACCCTAAATCAAAATTACTTTATCACTTTAAAAAGACTACTCCCTCCGTTTCAATAAAAAACTCATATCAAAAGCAATGTTTTCATAACCGAACCGGTGATCGAATCCAGAGACAGAGACTTGGTCGCCGGTTCAACCGTCGGGACCGGGTTCAACAACCGTCGGACGGGTTCAACCGCTTTTCTATGTTTAGTTAAAAAAACAAAATAAATATACACCTACAAAAATTTAAATATATATTTTATAACTTTTCATATCATATTTTATAAATTTTGTCCCACCTCATACATTTATCCCACATCGAAAGTGTTGGAGAAAAATGTGAGAGGAATATAGATTTAAAATTTTAAATATTTAATATAAATTTGTCTCACCTCATACATTTATTCCATATCGAAAAGTATAATCATTATACTATTAGTCACACATGTCATCCGTAATGCATAATATTATACTTTAAAATTTAAATATTATTTTATTTGTCAGTAATGTCCATCCCCCAAGTGCCTATCACGTGTGCTTTGACCAAATTCAAATTGCAATTAAATTTTACAATCATTTCCTCCATTAAACCCAATTTTTCACTCTTCCTGTGAACAACCCATTTTCACACTCTCTCTCCAACAAAAACTCACTATTCTCTCTCTCCAAAAACTCACTCCCTCTTTCTCCTCCAAAAACCCACGCTTGTACCATCAATTTCAAATTCACACACAGAGTAAAAATAAATGGCCTCTCAAGTCTCAACACACTTCTCAACATTTGTGTCCATCTCAATCACTTTCACTTTCTTGAAAACCATATAGCCGTCTGCCTCTTCTTTCCAACGGAAATCAAATCGGCCAGGTGGGTAAAACTTTGTCTTTTAACATTTTTCCTGGGTTTTTGATTGTTTAGGAGGATTATATAATTTGACAACGCTTACCTCGGCCCAATTTCAAATTTACACATAGAATAAATTTTATGGGGTTCACGAGACGCAGGACTTGAAGATGAACCCTAAAATCCTAATTTCATATAAAAGAAAAAAGAAAAAAAATAATCGGTTGAACCGGTTTTGACCGGTTCTGGCCGGTTTTGACCGGTAAAGCGGTTTTTATGGGGTTTTCGGACCGGTTTCAGAACCGGTTCGGTTCAGCCCGCCGATCGAAGCCAAACGGTCCAAATCAGGATTCAAAAAAACACCGATCAAAAAGCAAAAGGGTAAATAGTGAAGGTAGTAACAAATCATTTTTACATAAAAAATTTATACGAAAAATAAAATAATTACCAATCGAGTCGCATGAGTCATGACCAAAAGTTCAAAAGTCAAAAATCGATAGACAGGTGGATTCTAGCCACCTAGGTGGTCCGACTTTTTTAATTTTTTTTTAAAATTATAAAATAAATTAACATAAATTTAGGTAAATAATTCAACTACAACTAGATAATTAATTAGCTATCAAATATCAAAATGAAAAAAACATAACAATTTAAAAATTAACATAACAAAAGAACTAATTGGAAATAAATTTACATATATTTATCAATTTCCTCCAATTTAGAACTTAGAAGTTAGTATATTGACACTGCTCATCTCAATTCTATTGTGTAATGTTTCAAATTTGATTTTTTTCTCTTTATTATTGAATGTTGGTTCTTAAAAAAAATTAAAAATCTAGCTAGTACGGTAAAATCCGCCTAACCAATTTGGCCGCCTAGACAACGTTTAAACCGCCTAACAACAGAAACATTTTTTCCTATTTTGTCAAATCGGGTCGGACGACGACCGTCTAGTGCATAGGTCGATTTCTGCATCCATGGTCATTATAACTCATCCAAAATTTTATAACAAGTAAAAAATTATTCAATATTCGAAGATAATATATATCCAAAAAAACCAAGTAAAATGTGGGACCTAAGGGAGGTGGGCTCACATTGGTGTACGCTTTTTAGCTACTTCTGAAGGTGATCGAAGTTGGTTTTTTCAGTCCGTCAAAAAAAAAAAAGTTGGCCTTTTCCGCCTCAAATTAACACACACACACACACTACTCGATGCTCTTGCAATCGCAACGCAACTCTTCTGGATTTCGTGGCGTCATTCAATCTTCAACAATTCATTGACTCTCTACTCTGAATTGCCAAATTATCACAAACCCTAACAAAATTTTCGGGCTTTGTTTGGATTATTATCCGTCCTGGTAATTTTTCTTTCTCCTTTTCCCCCTTTTTTTGGCTTGGAATCTGTGAAATTTCCCCTTTTTCATACAGCGGTTACTTTTATGTATGTATTGTTGTATGCATGTAAGTGTTTTGGCGTCTAATGAAGTGTTTCTGATCTGGGGTTTTATTCTTGTTCTGGTGATTGAAATTTTATCTTTTATGTTGTTTTTCTTGATTTTTGTTTGGCTTAGTGTTTTTGGGTTAATTTACATAGCTAGTATTGTTGAAATAACATATGCAATTTCCACGGAAAAGTTAAAACTGAAGAGATTTGATTAGCCAAATAACTGGTGCAGGAATTGAAGAAATTATAAAATTGCTGAGGAAATAATGAGAATATGGAGGGGAAAGTTGTTAAATAGATTCAATATTTTGTTAATTTGAATTTAAGTTACAAAGGTAAACCAGTTTTTCTTGTCTCCTATAAATGTTACAATGGGAAGCTACTTGAGGAGTTCCTGTTATTAAATTCTGATCAGAGTCGAGCAAGAGACATTACTAAGGCAGTCGTGAATCGTGATACGAATTATCATTGCTGTGTTTTGACAGGAACTTTTTTTCAAATTTTACTCTTGGGAATTAGGGGAATCTTTTTAGGAGTTTTGAGTATCAATTAGGGTTTTTGTTTGTAATAGAATTAGGGAATTGAAGTATACACGTAGATGTGAAGCCATGTCTGTAAAAGAGGGTGTAATTGTAATTATTAAATTAGAAAAGTTGATGAAGTTGTAGGGGATGTTTGCAAAAAAATATACTTTTGAAGAGGTGATTAAAATTAGTGATTATGGAGAAATTGCTTACTCGTGAAAGTTGATAGTGTTTGCAAAAGAATTCAAAGAAAAATTTTATGTAAATAAAACTCATAAGCTGTGAAAAGCATCCCATATCCAGCTCTTAGATTATAGCTTTTGACAGCTTATTTAATCTGATAAAAGAGATACCAAACACTCCAGATTGATTCTGAAATGTTAAAAAAAAAAAGTGATGGAAAGTTGGTAGAATTTTTTTGCAAACACCCCTGTAGTATCATGTCAAATCATGTTTAGTTCTTAAAAAAAAATTAAGTTTTTCCATTTTCTTTCCCTATTTCAACTTACTGAGCTTTTTCTTGTTTGTGGATATTATAACTCAACAATAGTTATTCTCTGAGGAAATTACGGGACCATGCAACCCAAGTTCAAAAATGTCGACCAAGCGGAAGCCAATCTCGATAATGCGCCAAAATCCACTGTATGTTCTGAGCCATGGTTGAATAATAGTGGATATAATTCCTTTTTCCCCACAATGATGCAGGGAAATGCATCAGATTCATCGTCCCTGGAACAATCTGTGGATGGCCAATCACAGTGTGAGGATAGAATAAACGAGGACGAAGATGATACTGTCAAGCACTCATCACCTAATAGTACACCTCTCCAGTCAGGTATTGGTTCAGCCTGTTGATCACTTATCCCCAAGAGTAATACTTGGGTGCACGACTAATACTATTCAATGAAGCAACTAATACTGTTCAGTAAAAACAACCAATGCTGACCAACTAATACCTTTTAGTAAATAAACTAATGACTGTTGTCGAAGCGTCAAACATATTATTTATGAATAAATTGTTCATATCAAGTTGATATTGGTAACTTTTGCGAAGTGATGGTCACAATTTTCCAGAATCTTATCTCTCTGGAGGGTCTTAAGATTGCTATAATATCATCTACAAAGAGATCTTGAGAGGGTCTACCTTTTGTGAGGTTGTTGATTTGCTTTTAAAGTAATTGAGATAATATTATATATAATTACGGATTAATCTTGTATATTTTTAGATGACAAGCTCTAGCTTGAGTCCTTGACTATCACATGATAATCCATAAGCATAAAAAGTGAAATTTCTTCAATGACTAATCAATCTTTGTTTATTTATGAGAAATGCTTTTTATTAGGCTTTGGACATATCCAAGTTACTTGTTATTATGTGATAATTTTGTCATATATAATCCGTCTGCATTTGTGGAGACCTACACATGATTTGAGACAAGAGAATATGAGTGTCTCTGCCGTTTTCATTGGTGGGCAGACTCTTTAATTCATTATCAGGATGAAAAATAACCATTTAGTTCAAGTTTAATATTCTTTCATATCATTGAATATTACTGATATCACAATAAACATCAGATAGAAATTATAGGCCAGAGGATGTGAATCTCCAGTGGGCTGTGCCTACTTTACATCCAAGAGAAAATGGAAGCGTTGTAAATCCTGCCCAACTTGACCTCGTTGGCCACTCAATTGTAAGAAAATTTTAATTTAAAGTACTGAAAATTCTTGAATTTTATAGTAATATTGAGACAGTCTTCACAAGACGAGATGAAATTTTGTGTTCTCATGATCAATTTCAGGCTTGTGCTTCAAATACTTATGATCCATATTATGGTTATGGAGGGATGTTGGCAGCTTATGGCCAACCTATGGTATGTTTACGTATGGTATATTATTTTTTCTTGAAAATCTAGGATTTATGTCATTGTTCTATCAAATGGAGAGAAGGTGTTCTTGTTTTGAAACGTGACATGCGATAGTGATATTCAGATGGTTTTATAAAAATTGTCAACACAAAATAACTATGGTGATGTCTGCTATTGTTTTTACTTTCAACTAGTGATTAAAATTAGATATTGTGATAACATTAGTTATAATTAAGAGTGGGCAGTGTTTTGGAATAGAAGTACTTTTGATTTAAAAAGAGAAGGAAGGAAATGGGTCTTTTTGGAAAAAGAAGAAATTAAAATTTCAGGACAATTTACAAAAATGCCTTTAAGCACTTAAAAGCATGGCAGGAGCTGCTTCCGGATTCTGACTGCTTCCAGCTTGAAACTGTTTTTTCTAAAGTAGAAGTTGGAATGAAATAACCTTTTTTCAGCTTTTTGAAGTGAAAAGCTAAAAATCACCTTGGAAAAGCAATTGCAAACACCACATACGTATCTATCTCTTATTATAGACATGACAAGAATGATTGACCAAAATTGTTTCTCCTGGTTTGAAGTATATGAAGTTTTACTTGCCATCTCCAGATTGTTTTCCTGAAGAATTCCTCACTCTGTATAATGGTGTCTAGTCAGGACATTGTATCCTCCGTTCCTTTTTTCCTAGATGACTCGTAAAGATGTATATCTTTTCTTTATGGCTTAATGGTAGGTAAAATCACAACCTTTTTCGTAAATTCAATTTAATCTCAACGTTTGAATCATGGTAAACAAACCTAAGTTTTTGAGAATTTTTGCAATTCCAACCAACGGGAGATTCGCTCCTGCCCAGAATGACGATTAATTATTTGTTACCATCCGGACAAATCTAAGCATGTTATTACGATTAACTATTTGTGGCTAGCTAGGTGACACATCATTTCCGGGTAGGAGCAGGACTGCTTGTTGGTTCAAATTGCGAAAAAAATTTAAATTGAGGTTTCGTTTAATAAGATTCAAAAGTTTACATTAGTTTGCAATTTCGTAAAGGTTTTGATTTTATCTGCAATTAAGTCTTTCGTTAAATGGTTCAACTTCACAACAGTTCACAGTTGTATCATGATGTTACATCTTGGAAGATATCAATATTATAGTACAAATCGTTTTCATTTGATTACGTTCCGTTTGGTATCTGACCTCTCTCCCTCTCTAGGTTCCTACTAATTTATATGACATGCAGCATCATGTGAGGATGCCACTGCCCCTGGATATGACGCAGGAGCCCGTTTATGTAAATGCTAAGCAATATCACGGTATCCTGCGCAGGCGGCAATCACGGGCTAAAGCAGAGCTTGAAAAGAAATTAATAAAAGCTCGTAAGGTGGTGTTTTCTTTTCGGGAATTTCTTTTACCAGATTACCCTTGACTGCACCATTTGGCACCCTTGATAATATTTTCATTCTTTGTTTATCACCACCATGCAGCCATATCTTCATGAATCCCGACACCAACATGCGATGAGACGGGAAAGAGGTTCTGGAGGACGTTTTGCTTAGAAGTCCAGTGATGCAGATTCTTCTTCTTCCATGGGATCAGTTTCACGGTGAACTAAGTTCTGCTGTTCTGTGATGAAGATCTATATCTCCTGGCTTTTTCTGAGCTGGGCGGCAATTCATTCTTGGCTGTTTCTCGATTTGTGAAAGGAGGGATTTAGGGATCGTATGTCTGTCTTTTTGTACAAAATGTAGCTTAATCAATTTAGGAGTTTGAACCTATAATCTAGTTTAGTGTAAGAAGTTCATTCCTAGGAGAAGGTAGTGCATGTGTAGTTGGAGTTATGAGTTTGATCTTTATTGTTATAACCAAGAGTCATTATTAGTGTGTGTGTCTTTTTTTATTTAGCAATTGTCACAGATAGTGGTGTTGACCCCCCTTGTTATCTCTACTTACTTTGCTTTTCTTCTTGATATCAGCACGTGGCATTAGCTCACAAGGAAAAAAAGGTTTTTTGGTTCTATAATTTTGTTACTTTTTTATTTTAGTCCTATTTATTTTTACATTTTGATTCTCGTTATTTTTTATTTTTTAGTCCTCTTTAATTTTAAATTTTTATTTCCGTCTTGTAATTTACATAATTTTGTAACCCTTTAATTTTTATTCATGTAAATTATAGGACAAAAATTAAAATTTTAAGGTCAATAAGATTAAAATTTCATAAATGTGTAAGATATAGAATGAAAATTAAAATTTAAAAGTCAACAGGGTTAAAATAAAAAAAATTATAAAATTATAGGACGTAAAAAACCATTTTTCCTGCTTGCACCACACATCATAGGGCAAACTACAATGAATGAGTTTCATTTGCATTTAGATGTATTATGCATTTATAGTGCATTTTAGAATCGTGCAACTTATTTTATTGAAAAGTGCAAATTATTTACACTGCATCGTGCAACTAATTTTTCCATATTAATAGTTGCACGATTCAGTATAAGCAAGTTACACCTTTTAGTAAAATAAATTGCACAGTTCTAAAATCCACTATGAATGAACGTGCACCTGAATGCATACAAGATTTAGTCAATTAATGTGTTAGAAACATGACACGTGTAATACTTAAAATTTTTAATAAATGAAAATACATATTTTATCTAGTAAAATTGTGGTAATTTTGATAACAGAATATACGTCTAACATAAACTATGTTATGAATGTGGAATTTTAAATCAGAGTACAGAGCACCAGGTTGTAAATGAAAATGAGGTAAATAAATAAAAATTAAGACATCGTTCAAATGATTTACATGGGAGACCAGATTAATTAAATAATAAAAAAAGGAAACTATATGAAACTAATTGTTAGACACATAACATAAGTTTCTTATCCGTTCATACAACACACACGGGAGCTCAGATGCTTTACCTCGCCCACTATTTTAATTCAGTACCTCTGCACTCCATAAAAAATAAGCAGAATAAGTCATCAAGATTTTTGGGAGATAAGGTCCTGTTTGGTTTTAATAAAAGCAGAGGAAGAACAAAAAATGTGATTCTGATTCTGAAAGCTGTGGAAAAAGATTCAGAGTTTGAGATTGAGAGAGACAAGGCTCGTGAAGCTTTGAGAAAGCTTGATGACCAGCTTCTATCTCTCTCCAACAAACAACTTTCTCCTCCTAAAATAAGAGGTTTCTTTCACTACTTTATATGTTTTCTGCATTTTTTGTTTCCTGCTATTTCACTTGATTTAGTTACTACATTAAATCTCGTTGACAAATTATACTCAGATGTAGATGATAGAATCCGAAATAATCCCATAATTTTTCACATTTTTCAAAATAGTCTCAAAAAAGTTTGTTGCATGAAATTGGTCGTTCCAAATTTGCCCGAATTGATGACGCGACATCGTTTTTGGTCTTGCATTTCAGCCGGAAATCTTCAAATTGAATGCTCACATGTAAGGGCACATGACCAAAAACAACGTCATATCGTCAATTCCGCCGAATTTTGGACGAAAATGGTACAATTCGAGTAAAATTGAAACCAATTTCGTAAACCGAACGTTTTTTGGACCATTTTATAAAAAGATAAAAAATTATGGGACTATTTTGGGTTCAAATCCCGTGAACAATGCTAGATAAATAGTTGGTCTTGTGTGAATCAGTTTCACCGTGCACGTTTTGAAACTAATACTTTATAGTAAAACAACTAATACCCTTTAATAGAACAACTTATACTGTTATAAAGTACACATGAAATGCAAACTAGGTCCACCGTGCACCTGTTTTGCAACTAATACCTTATAGTAAAACAACTAATACCTTTTAATGAAGCAACTGATACTATCAAACTAATACTCTTTACTAAAACAACTAATACTGTTCAGAAATATGCACAAAATGCAAACGGTGAAATTCGTTTACACAAGACTTTGCCTTGGATTAAATTGTGAAAAGGGGTTTAAATCGTGTAACCGAACTCGTTTTTGTCAACATTTTACAGCTCAGGATGTTAAGCAAAAAAATTTGAGGGGAAAAGAAGATGCTTCAGAGGAGATTTCAGGGTCGTTTTTGACTTATACAGCTTCATTTCTGCTAGTTTTCACCATTCTCTATAATGTTATTTTTGCTACAGTTATAAAGCCTGCAGTAGATGGATCAGAGACACTTCAATACATAGATATCATAAATGAGCAGAAATTGTCAAGGAGTGCTGAATTACAGCTTCGGCCTTGAAATGTTTATTTTTAATTAAAATAAGCTTTTTAAAAAAAAAATTACAACTGTGGAAATTTGACTCGAATTTAAGACATTACTGAAGTTTAGAGTGCATTAACCTTCAGGCTCAGCTGTTGGTTCATTTATACAAGCATTTTGTTAAGTGGATAAGATATACTTCCTCCCGTCATGATTTAGATTGCACATTTGTAAACGGCACGAGTTTTAATAAAAAAATTATTTATTAGTATTAAATGGTATAAAATTGATTTGGTGGAGGGGTATATATGTCATTTCTACTTTATGTAAGAAATGTGCATTATGTGTAAGGAGTATTTTTTTTAAATACAATGGCATGTAATGTAAATAAGAGATGTTTGTAAAGAGTATTTTTAAATGTGTAAAGTTGTTTTATTTCTATTTTAGGAAATTGTAAAACAAAGTAAGGCGTCCAATTAAGAAAAATGTGCAATCTAAATTAGAATGCTGAAATAATAACGCATAATTAAAAGGAGAGGGTCTGGATGTAGATGAAGAATGGATCTATAAATAATAAGTTTAATCTGAGCAACATGAATACATATCAGCTATCAGCTTTTACTTACAGACAAAAAGACTAAATTAGAGATAGCCATTTCAAGAAACAATGCCTGCCTCAGCCTGACCCATGTTAATAGACAAAAAACCCCCCTATGTGTACTAAGCAACATAAACAAAAAACCCAAGTGGACAAAACACGAAGATGAGGAAGAAGAAGAAGACGACGACATAGCAGCAGCAACCAAAATCGACCCAAATAATGTTAAAATTGTGGTATAGCAGTTTATCTACCCTCGTTAGCTAAATGTAGAGTGCCTTCCCTTATCATCTTCAAGCTAAGACTGTTGAATCTCTCACGAGAATATTGCCTCGATGCCTTTCTCCAATCTGTACCAGCCTTCATCATTGCAGCGAATTCTTCATAACTTATGCGCCCATCCTGCATACATTTCACAAAATATCAAGAATTTTAACCAATATGTGTTGACAATGAAAAGTTTTGCCCTTTTGTCTGGGAAATTGACATGATCAGCTAAGTCATTTGTGTAGTCATGCAATTATCCACCAGTTATAAATACAAAAAGAACGGCAACACTTAAGATGCAATTTTAACCAAAAAAATTCAACCAAACTGTTTTTAAAAAAAAAATGTGCTTCATAGAAAAAACCGGTCAAAAAGAATTAGTTCATGTAATAAAAAGTATCAGCTGATATGGTGAAAAGTATTAGTTTTATACTGAAAAGTACTAATACTGTTCGGCGTACAAACTAATACATTTCTTTGGTATGAACTAATACTTCTCGTTTTATATTTCAGCGATTTTCATGAATGAGTAACTTCTTCAAAATTGAGATAAAATTGCACCAGGAAAATGAAAATATCTTAGCAAGATGATCATGCAGACCTTATCTGTATCCACATCATGCATAATAGAATTGATAACGTCCTCATTCTTGGCATCGTCTTCATCACTCAAGGCATCTCGCAGCTCTTCTATCTCTATATATCCTGTCTCATTGTGATCAAAAAAGGCGAAAGCTTTGTGTAGGTGCTCATCATTGCCCATCTTTTTCAGATGAACAGTAACAGCAACAAACTCATCATAATTCAAACTTCCATCCCTATCAATATCAGCCTGCAACACAAAAACTTAATATCATCACCAATTATTTAGATAATCAAAATTCGGTATTTTTCAACGTATTTTCTCTAAATCCTTACAGCTTCCATTAAGATCTGAACATCTGCATCAGGGATCTGATGGCCAAGCTTATTTAGACCAATTTTAAATCCTTCAAGGTCAATTTTACCCTTCTTTCCAGAGTCCATCATGTCAAATGCTTCCTTGATTCCAGCCACTTCCTCCACAGACAAGTGTTCAGCCACCACCTGTGCAAGAAACAATATAAGGACATCACATAAAGCCTTCTAACAGCCCGTTTGGCCATACATATTTTAAACATCTTTCAAGCTCTAATATCTTATAAGTTGTTGCAAGTAATTTTTAAGCAGCTTATAGTACTTTGATAATTTGATAGAACTATTTTTTTTTAAATTTGGATATAAAGTAATTACTAAGTAGTGGGGATGGGGTATTTTAGTTTTCTTTAAAAGAATAGTTTTTATGAAAAAATCTATTATTTAATTATAGCTTAAAAGATTTTTGAAAAATAAGTTGGGGTGTCGGTGTTGATTATTTTGGAGCTTATAAGTTGTAAAGAGCTTATTTTAAGATCTTATAGCTTTTAAAAATCTATTTTTACCAAACTCTTTTCTGAGAGCGTAAGCTCTAAACATCTTATAAGTTGTTTCAAGGAGCTTATAAGCTCAGCCAAATGGGCCCTAAATATCCAATTGGGGGTGGAACAGTGGGGTGGGGGGTGATATTCTTAAAATGGAGAGAGTATATAAACCATTAAGTACCCTTAGAGCCCTTTTTTTTAGCTTATTCATCACAGAGAATTGTTTGAGCCTTGCTTTCACATCCTCACCCAGTGAGACATTGGGTGCCTTCTTCGCATTTTGCAGCCAAGGATGGTCTGTATTCGAATTCATATAATTTAAAAATATTTACCGTTAGTCCCATTTATGCATTATACAGTTGAATATGCTAAAAAAGAACAAGTGCAATATACAGTTGAATATGCTTACCAAGAACTTGTTGAGCTGTCAGACGCTTACTGGCATCAGGATTAAGCATTTTCTTTACAAGATCTTTTGCATTATCGGAAACTTTAGGCCAAGGGTCTCGTTTGAAATCAATTACAGATCGAACAATTGCTTGAGCTACTCCTTGCTCGGTTTCTGCACAAAGCATAATGAATTATATGACCATAAAGAAAATGATGGACCAAATAATCTGCCAACTTTATTTTCATTACATCAAATCCAAGTGCTTGCATGCATGTCCTCAGCTAGAAGTACGGCCATCCTGAGAATGATTATAACAGGTGGAGAGAAATTCTGCGCTGTTTAAAAACTCCCAAACAATGCCTTATCCTTATGTTAAAGTGTCCAGCTTCATACATCTAAATGCTTA
Source organism: Stenogyne calaminthoides (assembly GCA_037126765.1). NCBI lineage: Eukaryota > Viridiplantae > Streptophyta > Magnoliopsida > Lamiales > Lamiaceae > Stenogyne > Stenogyne calaminthoides. The sequence continues at coordinate 6,910,354 of JBBCBC010000010.1, forward strand.
GATTTCCTTGTTAGGAGTAGAAACCCCATTCTCAAAATGATTTCTAAATGGAGCTAATGGTTATTAGTGGACAACTTTTGGACAATCAAACCCTTGTTTTAGATTCAAAAGACAAACAAAACCAACCGGAGGACTGACACTACCTATGATTTAACATGATCATGCCTCTAAAACTACTTGTACACCAGTTGTACGGTGCCACTATACACACCTAATACTTTTCAGAGGAAGCAACTACTATACACAACTAATAATGTTCAGTGAAAACAACTAATAACGTTCAGGGAAAACAACTAATACTGAGGAACTAATACATTATAGTAAAATAACTAATACCAATTAAAAATGCACTTGAGTTGCATGGTGCATACAAGACTTTGTCAGCATTAAATGTTTTATGAGATCGTCTTATTTGTGCTACATTTTCACATACTGTTATAAATTATCAGAAGAAGCAACAAACCACACTTCCAATCAGCTTTAACTGATCTCAATCAAGGCCAAATAGCAAGTAGCTCTAGATGTAGAGAAAGCACACATTAGAAGAGATAAAATTACCAACCTGCCCAGAAAGGAGGAACACCACAAAGGAGAATATAAAGGATAACCCCAGCACTCCAAATGTCAATTTCTGGTCCATAGTTGCGTTTTAGAACCTCAGGAGCCATGTAGTATGGGCTTCCAACAATTTCGTTGAATTTTTCACCTAAAGATAATATAAAGAAAGTAAGAACACTTTGAATAAGGAAAGGAAGATATTAATATGAGAATTCTCGTACCAGGTTTGAAGAAAACTGACAGCCCAAAGTCAATTGCTTTTAGAGGTGATGTTTCTTTCTTATTTCCAAAAAGGAAATTTTCTGGTTTGAGATCACGGTGCATCACTCCATGTTGGTGGCACACCTGCAACACAATGCAACAATAGAAAATGGTTTAGCAATTACAAGACTAAAACGAAGAATAAAACTAAACTCTTTTCCAATAAATAAAAAATTGATTTAATTGCAAATTAACATGGACAATTAATGCAAACCCATCCACAGGCATGAGAAGAGCAGGAAAAAAAAGAGTAAATTGCAAAAGTGGTCTTGTAAATATTGGGGTGTTGGCAAATTAGTCCAGTACGAATTAATTTTTCAACTAAGTCCCATAAGTAACTTTTAAAATTACGCAATTTATGTCCTATATTGACAAGGTTGTAGGATTTTTGCATGTGCCGCTCACGTGAGCTGCCGGAATTTCATGTTGCAGCTGGACTGATGACTTAACGTTGCTTACATGGCATAATGAGACCCCAACATATTAATCTTAATTAAAAAATCATATATGCATTGTCATCCTAAAACTAAAATTTGTCAATATAGGAGTAATTTTGCATCATTTATTTAAAAATAATACAATTGATTCATACGGGACTACAATCACCAACACCCAATATATATGAGACCAATTTTTCGATTTACTCCAAAATTAATAATTCCACTGATCATAGTAAAATATGGATTCCTTCTCAGTCATGGTTTGAAAACTAAGCAAGTCAAGGGAATACACATTATAAACAGAAGCATGAAATTTTAAATAATAATACGGGGAGTTGCAAAATTCAATTGAGATTATAACAGTTAAGTACCATTAACAACATGATAGCAGATAAACAAGGACAAGGAAGTTTGTGATGTGAATTATTGAGCCTTTAGCAAGTAGATAATCAGTCACACTAGAATGAGCATGGGCAATTGTGGTGGCTGATTAGAATAAAAGATGATCAATTCACCTTCATCATACTTAATAAGAGGTAATGAGAATCAAAATAAATTTATCAGTATCCCATTTTTACTAACTACCTCCCCTCCTATAATCATTTATCTTCAACCATTCCACTATTCCTCAACTAACACCTCTTATTTTTTGTCCCTAACTATTCCAAAATTTAAGCAGAACACCAGAATTGTAACCATCAGTTTCATTGTAGTTCACTATTCAATGATTCTCATTATCGTTCCCCCTAAAATCCAATTAGCATAGGATACCCAAAAACTCATCAAGGACACCGCAACACCAATACATGGTTCACCACAATCAATCAAAAATATAGTCAAGAAATGAATCCCCACGAATAATGAGCAAAAGGTTAAGACGAAGAATAAAACTCGATTCTATTCCAACCACTAAAATAATGATTAGTTGCAAATTAACCTGAACAATTTCGACAGTGGTCTTCATAATAAGTGCAGCTGCTCTCTCCGTATAATGTCCTCTAGCCACAATCCGATCAAACAGTTCACCACCTTCACACAATTCCATTACAATATGGACCGCACTATCATCTTCATAAGTGTCCTTCAAGCTCACAATATTAGGGTGTTTAGGCATATGCTTCATGATCTCGACCTCCCTTCTTACATCCTCAATATCCACAGCAGTTTTTAGTTTCTTCTTTGAGATCGACTTGCAAGCAAATTTCTCTCCTGAATTGACATCCGTGCACAAATAGGTAATACCGAATTCGCCCCTTCCGAGCTCACGCCCAAGATCATATCTCTCTCTAATCTTATGCCCTCCTGGATTCTTCAACACAACAAGCTTGTTTGCTCCCCCGGATCCATAATCCTTTGAAAATGGATTTGGTTTATTACTCTTTTTTTTAGGCTTCTTCTCTGAAGAAGTAGAAGGGGATTACACAGCAGTTCCCCATGATTCAGAGGGAAGAACACCCTTCCTAATTTGATGCTTTCACTATACACAAACCATTTCAGAGATCAGCCATCGAATATATCGATCTTGTAGCCTATAAACCAATAAAACAAATCGCATTACATTGCTTATCATATCTGAAGAAGATCCAAGAGAACAATTTCTAAAAAATTCCAACAACAAATGCATCTGTATTAGCTACGTTATTCATTTCATTCTACGCAATAGGAATCTCCAACAATCAAGGAGAAATTCATCCAAACATTTCAACAATATAATACTACAAATCATGATAATTCATAAGCAATAAATCAACATAGAAATGCCAGAACCCGTGGAGCTTGAGAAATTTAGGAAAATCTATTTCAGGAGGAGAACAACACAATGTACGTATTTCGTAGAAATTATTACGATTATAACGAAATGCGGTCAGAATCTAAGCAAAACATAAACAGGAGATGAGAAAGGAATGATATACATGAAGGTGCGAAACCGCCATGGGAAAGAGAGAAGATAGAGAGTCAAAAAGCTCTTTTGCAGAGGCTTTTCTCTCTCTTGAAGCTCCTCAGCCCCCTCCTGTGCATTCGTTTCTCTTTATACTTTATGTGAATTAATATGTTGGTTTCTGTTGCCCCCATTTGTACTCAATAATCCCTTTTACTTTTTGTCCATTTCTATTCTCTCCTTGCTTTTCAATATATATCCCATGACCACCATATTATCAAATATTACTAAAAACAATTAATGAGTTTGGGTTCATTTCTACAAATAATATTTGAATTAAATACATGATATATTGTGAGATGGTCCCACCAAAGAGAGTCTCAACATGTGTATATGGGTGAGACGATTTCACGTAATATGTATAACACATAGACATAGCTACACCTTAATATTTGTCTCATGTTTTTTTTTTATTAAATTTTTTGTAGCTCAATAATTTTAATTGATTTTGATTTTGATCCATAAATATTAATTTTTAATTTTGGTCTTATAAATTTGTATTTTTTGTTTAAATTAGTCCTAATACAGAAAGCAACAGGTTGCTTAACTGGTCAAAAGCCACGTGGAAATTAATTTCCTTCTTCATTTTTCCGCCGCAGCGTATATATATATTTTTTTATTTTTTCTTATTCTTATAATACTTATACTTAAATGATATCTAGGGTTGGGTACTTTGAATTTATGATCAAAATCATATTAATACAGATTATTGTGTGTGGGTTATAACCCGACTCATTATTAGAAAAACCCTAACCGCACAATTTGTATTTCAATCGACATATCTCTTCTCCATCAATTTCTCAATCAACGCCACAAAGTTAGAGAAGAGAAAACCCTAATCCACATACGAGAGGGTTAAAGGTGGTAGGAGAAGGAAGTTCACATACGATAGGGTTATTGTTTTACTAAAAAATATTAGTTATTTTACTAAAAAGTATTAACTGATTTATATTGTTATATAAATTTTTCTTGTCCAGCATATGAATTTGAATAAGCAAGTTAGAGAGGATGGACAAGTCCAGCAAGGCAAGGGTGACGGGATAGTCACTTTGAACAATACTTATTGGCTCATCCAGAAAATTTACAACATGTGGGTTTTCAAAATCGGAATGAAGAGGAGAAAAAACCTACAAGGGATGCAAGACTGGAGAAAGATAAAAGATTTTTAGTTATTGTACTAAAAAATATTAGTAGTTGTACTAAAAAGTATTAGTTGATGTGTATTGCTAAGTAAAATATTCTTGTCCAGGATACGAATGTGAATGAGCAAGTTATGGAGGATGGACAAGTCCAACAAGGCATCCACCCCCATGCGATTGAGTGGGTTTTCAATATCAGAATGAAGAGGAGGAACAAGCCATCAAATCAGAATCTGCAAAAGGAGGGAACTCAAAATGCAGAGGGCATTTTGAATGAGAATTCAGAAGGTATGATTAGTTACTTCAATTGTTTTTCTTCTGAGTATGATTAGTTCAATTGTATGTCCATAAATATTATCATGATCTCATTTTTATCCTAGGTAAAGATGGTTTGTGGAATTTTAATAGTCAACTGACTTATGAGATTACATTCATAAGCAATAATCAACTGAAGACAATTTTTAAGAGATCAGATTGGATAAAGTAGTTAGAGGCATGTACATATAATTTAGAATCAATGTGTACAATTTGTTATTTTTTCCAAAAATAAGTACAAATCACTTGTTTTACTTACTAATGACACATTTGCTCTTTTTTCCAGAGATGCAAGAATGTTGCCAACTCAAGCTATGTCCCTCTCATGGAAGCTCCTTAAATGGATGAGCAATTTCATGGAACTGTGAGAAGTGGAGAAATCATTAAATTGATTATGAAGTGGAACTTATAAGAGCAATTTCATGGAACTATGACAAGTGAATAAATCATTAAATTGATTATGAAAAGAGCAATTTCATGGAACTGTGAGAAGTGGAGAAATCATTAAATTGATTATGAAGTGGAACTTATAAATTGTTACTCTAGAGATGAACAATGCAGTGGAACCCGGTCACGAGGAAGAAAGCCTGGCCGCTCTTCTACAACAACTTATGATTTTTTTTTATGTAATAATTGAGATTTTTTTTATGTAATATGGTAGAGAGCTTGGTCGCTCTTCTACAACAACTTGTTCCGGTTTTGGTTTTCAGAGCACGAGGAAGAAAGAAAGCCTGGCCGCTCTTCTTAACAATTTATGATTTTTTATGTAATAATTGAGATTTTTTTATGTAATAACTCGTGTTTTTTCATTTTAATTAGGGATATATATTTTCTACAACAACTTTTGATTTTTTTATGTAATAATTGAGATTTTTTTATGTAATAACTCTTTTTTTTTTTCATTTTAATTAAGGATGTATATTTAATAAAGAAAAGACCTTGTCTCCTACAGGGATCGAACCCAGGACTTTATGGTAAGAGTGAAGATTCCTTACCACTCTACTACAACCCATTAAATATTTTAATATTGAAACTTTCTAAATAATAAATTATGTTTAACTATTTTAATTAGGTATATATATTTTAATTATTTGTAGATTACATTCACAATTGATTGATGAATGAAAAATAGAGTTAAATTTAGTTATCTAGTTGATTCAAGTATATAAAGAAATATTTTTTATTAGTACTTCTGTTTACAAATTGTATGTATAATACATTTCAAAATCGTATGTTTTAATTACAATACTATTATATATTGTATGTAATATTGTTCTGTTTTGATTAGGTACCCTTCATAATTTACCTTATTTTTTCTTATATTTAGAATTTAATATTCTTATGCTTGACAAAGTATTATGTGCACCATGCTCACTGTACACCGCTATTACTATTGTTTGTAAGGATCAACAGTACAAATAAAGTGTTGACCCTTAAAAACAATAGTAATAGCGGTGTACGGTGAATATGGTGCACATAATACCTTCTCCTTATGCCTTTGCTTGTATATAATTATGTGTTTGCATATACTATTATTATGTTTCGCTTGTAATACTATTTCACTTATTTGAACAAAGTTGAAGGTGTTAATATTTTTTTATTATGAATTTTAATACTACTTTAGTTATTCATTTAATACACTTCAAAATTTTTAACTTTTTGTTATGTTTTTTGATGTAAAGCTTTTATACTTTTATTATATGTAATACTGTTATTGCATGTAATATTATTTTAGTTTTGCATGTACCCTTCATAACTAAAGAGCACTATGCAATATATGTAGATAGTAATGTAATTATAGTATTATCTAGATAAATAAATTACTAAAAATTATTTAATAAATATTCAATATGTTATATTGGTGAGTTCATTTTTTAAAGTATTCCTACGATTAGGGTTTGATTCCAAAAAGAGCAAATTTTTTGGTATTTAAAAAAATTAAGGGTTCGCTTGGTATAATTCGGGAATGAGAATGATAATGTATATCATTGAGAGGTCAATCACCAAGAGTTATTGATTTCATTGTTATTGCTTGGTTAAAACATGAATAATGAGTATCATGTGAGGTGTGTTGAGTGAGTGGGGGTAATAAAAAACTTACTTCTATTCGCATTATTTATATATCAAAATTACCAAGCAATTTCAATAGAAGTGACTCTCATTATCCCTACCAAGCTGCCTAAATACATTAATGACAGTTGAGCTTGCATCGAATGATTGAAAAAAGCGAACGACTCCTATTGAGCTACAAAGACTCGTAATATTTAAAAGGTGTTTGCAAAAACTTATAAGTGATTATAGTGACCTAGAATTGTGTGCAGAAGCAATTTGAAGTGTTTTATTTCTCTTTTAATAACTTAAATAAGTTCTCATAAGCTATAAGATAGAAGCTTCAAAGATAGTACTTTTAGTAACTTATTAGTCTTTTTTTTTTTAACTTTTAACTTTTTTAGCAAACATTATCAACTTTTTTTTTGAATTTTATTACAAACACTGTCAACTTCTATTACTAATCACTTTTTTCATAATCACTTATTTTAATCACTTTTTTAAAACCATAAGTTTTTGCAAACACCCCCTTAAATCATCAATAAGCCTTTTATTCACTTTTATAATTCGCGAAAATGGATTTGAGAAAATCTTCACAAAGATTTTACTCATTAACTAACGTTGCCTACATTATTGTTTTTCTCGAAAATAAAAATAATTAACACAATGTCAAATCCATAAATATATAAAAACACAAGTAACTGTCGAATGTGTAAGGAATTCTCAGGCGAGTGAAGGGCTACTTGCTCTCTGGTGAAACCGTGCATCACACATGTTAACATGTGAGTCTGAGTAGTTGTTAATTGATGTTATATTTAATTTTTATAATTTGGTCAGACAAAAGTACATTGGAAACATAAAACACTCTTATTATATTCCTAGATTCCCGTAAATTCTTCAAATTTTAAATTAAATTTAAATTACTGACTCAAAGTTCTTTTTTTAGCTTCTTTAGAAAGTCACTTGGGCCCAACTATTCACCTTCCCTGTTAGTACTTAGTAGTATAAAAATGTCCTAAAAACCGACCATTTTTTTCCACGACAAGCTATAGCAAGTTATAGTTTAGGATAAATATTAATAAATTTTCAAATTTCCAACCTTTTACTGTTCTACATGTATTCCAAATTAATCACTTATTTTCTTCTATATTTGCAGATTTTGACATCGATCATCTGGTTTGAGAATCTGAAGTATACCTGCATATGAAAATAAAGAATTGCTTAGGGCACATAGCGTGTTCTCAAAATCCAGAGGTGCAGTATCACATCTATCTATATGTAACTAGATAACACACCTGTTATTTTTGTATCAACAAATGAAAATATAAAACTACATTTTTTTTATCCTTTTCACTATCTGGTATGATACAACCTTGTAAATATAGTTAAATACTTTGTGTTCAGTGGGTATACTTCAGCCCTGTAAATAATCTGTGTTATGTTAATTGGATATTCTCCTAATTGTAAAACATTAAGGTCTCGTTTGGTTCGCGTGATTGATTGGGATAGACTAGGATTATGACTTTAATTCTAACTAATCTACCGTTTGATTTGAGGGATGAGGGTCCATGATATGCTTCAAACCCGTGTAAAAAATATATTAAATCCTTCCACGAAGGGATATATTAATCTCATGGAAAGGTGAGATAGAACATATCTCAAGTGCAATATTACAAATTCTCCTTCTATTATTTGAATAGATTCACAAGAATGAAGTATGTAGTTTTAATTCAATTTCAGGGTGTTTATGACATTTCAATAGGTATCTCATCTAATCCATCACTCAAATCCTACAATCTAAACACATATCTTGATTTAAACAAATTCAGTTCAATCAATCAAATCTTACTCAATCTCACTCAATCATATTAAACATAATCAATCCAATCCCGTGAAACCAAACGCCCCTGAATGATTAACTAACCTTAGCTATCTTGCAGACAAAAATCAATTACTCCAACTAACCGTTTCAAATATTAGGATCGGCAAAAAATAATATTACCGTGTTTCTTTTGCCGATGAGGGAAATGGGAAAAGGGGCGAAGGTGAAAGGTATATGAGAGGAAGTGCACACTTGGTAATGGTCTCTCTGACGCGTGGTGTATGTTGTGTCATTGTGTGAGTAATTTGTGGGTAGTGATTAGATTTTGTTAATTATTTTAATGATTTAAAGATTTATTTATTTATTGAGTATAATACTCTTTTCATCTCATACTTAATTGAATATTTAATATATACACGAAATTTTAAAAATAATTATTTATTAATATTAAAAAGGATAAAGGTGAGGATTAAATGGTAAAATAATGACATTTGTGTAAATTAAATGAGATAAAATTGATTTTAATGTTATAATGTAATGACATTGAGTGTAATGTTGAGGTGTTTGAATGATATAGATAAAAAATAATATTTTTTAATTATTATTTATAGAAATATTTATTGAATTTGGGATGGATTTTTTTGGCAAATATTCAATTAAATTGAGGACGGAGGTAGTAATTAGTATTGCACTATAATTGCTTATTTTGTAGTTTAAATTAATTGTTATGTATTATATTCCAAACTTATGTTAGTCTTTGCCTGAATTTATAAAGAAATTCAAGACTATTTTTAAATATATAAAACAATGCAACTAAAAAATACATCAATATTGTATTATAACTATTTACCCCCTTCGTCCCACTGGAAATGACACACAAATCAAGTAAAGTGGGTTTGAGTGGAATAAAATAAGGGTGTTGTGAGTGTATTAATATTATATTTGTTTTCATTTTGGGAGTGTTCAAGTAATGTTGGGAAGTCCAAATAAGATAAGTATTCAAGTAATGTTAGGACGGATGGAGTATCTCATAAGATGGTAGTAATTTTTAATATTATTTATTACCTCTCTAGCAATGAAGATATCCTTTAGCAATAATTTAAGTGAGACCGCTAATTTATTGAACCAAAATTAATAATTTATCATTGATTTTTAATAAAAGTCAAATAAAATACGAGACTTTTAATTTTAATGAAATAGAACTTAATTGGTTAACACATATATATACTTTAAGAGTGATAGTGCATATATATAATTAATCTTAATAAATAATAATGTGTATCTATAACAGTAACACTCGAAAAATGAGAGTTTGTGTAAAATTTATATTCATGTACGTAGACTTTCCCTTATAATTGTTACTTGGATGTTAGGTTGCACTGATACGGGATACAGGTACGGCAATACGGGTACGATACGGTGCGAATATTGGGACACAGATTTTTAAAAATAATTTGGTAAGATATGCCTGGGTACGATTATAATTTTTTAAATTATTTTATTTTTATTGTATATATAAATATTCACATTTAAAAAAAAATATGTATCTTTGTAACCTATGCAATTTTTTAACACCTAAACAAATATAAAATCAAATTGAGATGAACATTGTAATAAAATATGTGAGCGACTAACAGTTTGACTGTGGTGTAACCGTGTGAGCAATAGATAGTCAATATTTTTTTACTGTTTGTGGATTAATTTGAGTTAATTTAATATAAAATAAATTTATTTCAAGGCAAAAAATAAAATAAAATGTATAAATTTGACCCCACGTGTACCCTATACGTGTTCGACACGCCGATCAGCGGTGTCCGATACGGTACCCAAAATCATTATTAATATTTTTAATTGGGACACGTCATGTGGCGTATCGGGTGCGTAACCCACCCGTATTCACGTACCCAAGTACCCACAAAGCATTCAACACTTTCAAAAATTCTGAAAACCCATGCATTCTTGCTTGGATGCAACAAATCATATGCTATGTAAGAGCCCGATTGGTAGCCAAGATGGAAATTCCTACAATATTAATGTCTAGACTAATTTAATGAGATGATCTCCTACAAAACTGATTGATAGTCAACATTAAAAGGTGGATGTAAAATATTGTAAGTTGATTGATTGGATGTATTAAAAGTGAATAAAAAAAAATAAAAAAAATTGAAACATTATCAAATTACTAATTTATCCTTCATCTTCCATAGCACACCATCATCATCTTCAACACACCCTTCATTAATGAATTCTAATATTTGCATTATATCATCGTTGCTAATGTAACCTCCAAAACAAGGAAATGAAGGATGTTATAATTTATAAGAGGAAAACGCTTCTATAATATCCAAACATTCAAACATTCCCTTAATGAAGGCAACAACTTGCAACTGGATTAAGAATTCAATTCGGCTCGCATGGGCGTAGCTCAGTTGGTTCTTGGGTGACAGATTGCTACAAGGACGCACGATCGAGTCCTGACAACCGCAGTGTGGGAGTTTTATCCCTCCAATGTGGGGATAGCTCCTTGTGGGCACCAGACACTGTTTCTCCCACCTAATGGCTCGCTGAGTCACCATGATTTACCACCTCCACCATTCCTGTCGGGCCGGGGGTGGGAGCCCGGGGGCGAGGGCTTCGCCTTTTGTTACAAGAATTCAATTCCCTAAAATCAAATAACCAGGCCATAAAAGAGTTAGGAACACATTGCTTTCTCCACCACTTCCTGCAACTCCCCGCTCTGGTACGCTTCTGTTTTAGAAATCATCAAACTTGTAAGAATTTCATTATGTTGAAACTTAAGTTACTTTGCTAAAGCGCATTTAAAATCTCAACAACAAATTCCAGTAGCAAAATTAATTCAATCGATTCAGAGAAAAAACCCAAATACTCAAATAGTAAAAAAATGATTCAGAGAAATTGATAGCAAAAACACAGATACTCAACAAACTCAACAACACAGATAGCAAAAACCCAAATACTCAGAAATTGATTCAGAGAAATACATCTTCAAATCTGGAAATTGATTCAATCGGGAAATACTCACAAATCTTCAAATACTCAGAAACCCAAATACTCAGAAATTGATTCAATCTACACAGTAGGAGGTGGATTCCGCTCCGCCAATTTCGCCACCGGAGAAGGAGCTGGATTGCGGCGCCGGAGAAGGAGGTGGGTTGCGGCGGCGGAGAAGGAGGTGGATGGGCGGCGGAGAAGACGATGGATGGGCGGTGGAGAAGAAGGTGGATGGGCGGTGAAGAAGAAGGAAAGGGTGAATTTGGAAGAAATTATACAGAAGAAGTCACTCAAAAATAATACCACCAAATTGGTGATATTATTAAAACACTTGTGAATAGTGATTGGACTCATTAATAGCGGGGTCGGTCGATTAAAAGCGGGTCGAGAGTATTATAATGTAGGCTACCAATCAGTCCACTAAAATTGTGGACCAGCCATTTAACCCCTATAAAGGTCTGTCGGTCGAACCCTAAGTATTGTTAGATTAAAAATGCTTACTAATAAATAAAATAATATTTAATATACCGTGCATACCGTGGGAGAAAATACTTGCAAGAAAAATCATCAATTCCCACTTTGTGGTTGTTTACCGATGAATTGACTTCTCTCTCTCCCTTCATAATTCTCCCATTTTCTCACTCTTAACAAAATCGCGAGAATGGCAACACCAACTCTTCCCATCCTCCTCCTCCTCGGTTTCCTCCTCGTCGCCACCGCCGCCGCCCGCCCCTGCAAAACTCTCTTCTTTATCTCCGCCACCACCACCACAACTTATTACCCCCAAATTCGAAACCCTAACAACCCCAATTCCATACTCGCCCAAAATCCCCGTTACGTCACTCTCATCTTCACCTCCACCACAACCTCCGCCGGATTCCCCAATCGCCACCAGCCCCTCAATTTTGACCGTTTCAATTCCGATTCCCGATCATCGTCCCCCGATTTCCCCTTCAATTTCCACCCCTCCGTTTCGAGCTCCGTTCGAGATCGCACAAGGGACATCCTCAGCGTCGTCGGGGCGCTTCTCTTCGGCGTCGGGTGTGGGGCCCTCACCGCCGCCGCCATGTACTTCGTGTGGGCCCTGCTTTCCTCCCGCAGCGTTGACCTCGACGACGCCGTTTCGTCCTCATCGGATGACGATGACGATCGCTACGATGACGTCACCACTGCGAAGAAGAAGCTGGGCTACGTGGCGATCCCCGCGATGGTTGGTGATGACCTCAAGAAGGCGGCGCCACCGGCCAAGGAGGTGGTGTGACGGTACAATTTTTTTAGTGTTGTATTTCAATTTAACTTCTTGTTGAATAATATTATCATATTTTTAACTAAGTGTGGATTTGTGAACCTGATAAGGCAGGGAAATTTGATACTTTTAATAGAGGGTCTGTATTAATATACTTGTATTATTGTTACTTCTACAAATTGTGTAATTGATTATGGTGATACTTTATGGGATTATTGTGTTAAATTTTATATGTTGTTGAAGTACTGATATTCTTGGATTGATGCATTTGTGTTGAAGTGCAATTTTCAGGGGTATATATTTCTGTGTATTTAGTAGGATTCTTGAAGTAAATTTTTTCGATGTATTTAGGGGTTTTTGCTAAAAATTATCCTTTTGATGAAGTGATTAAAATTAGTGATTATGAGAAAATTGATTAATAGTAGAAGTTGATGATGTTTGTAAAAAAATCAACGGAAAGTTGATATTGTTTGCAAAAAAAGTTGATAATACTTAAAAATACTCATAAGCTACCAAAAGCATCCCCTTTCAACTTTTAGCTTATAGCTTTTAAGAACTTATTTAATCTTATAAAAGAGAAATGAAATACTTCAAATTGCTTATGCACACAATTCTAAGTGATTGTAATCACTTATAATTCCTTGCAAACACCCCTTTAATAGGAATTCATGCATTTGTGTGTTGAAGTTAGTTTTGGAGTGTGGGTGATTCTTATATTTTTACCCTTAGCTGGTGTATTTTTGTTAATTTGATTTAGTTCCTGTATTTAATCGTATTACAATTTAACTTCATGTTGAATAATCATATTTTGACTACGTGTAAATTTGTGAACCTGAGGAAGGGAAAATTTGATACTTTTAATAGAGGGTTGTTCTATTGTTACTTCTGTGAATTGCATAACTGATTATTGTAATACTTGTGTTATTGATTGTCATGATACTTTATGGGTTTATTGCTGTTAATTTTATATGTTGTTGATGTGAGTAGTGAATACAGGTTTTCTTGGATTCCTGTATTTATGTTGAAGTGGATTTTGAGGTTGTATATTTCTATGTATTTAGTAGGATTCTTGAAGTCAGTTTTCGATGAATATCTATGTATTTAGAAGGATTCCTTCATTCGTATTGAAGTGAATTTTGAGGGTATATATTTCTGTGTCTTTAGTGGGAGTGTTTAATTCAATTTTCTATGAATTTCTATGTATTTAGTGGGATTCATGCATCTTTATTGAAGTGAATCGTGAGGGTGTATATGTATATTTAGTAGGATTCTTGATGTCAATTTTCTATGTGTTTCTATGTATTTGTTAGGATTCATGCATTTTTGCTGAAGTAAATTTTTAGGGTATATATTTCACTATTTCTACGTATTTAGTAGGATTTCATGCATTTGCTTACGTTTTTACCCTTAGCTGGTGTATTTTTGTTAATTTCATACTATAATTTTGTGTTCACATCGTGTATTTGGTTGAATCATCTACGTCTTGATATCAACGTTAATTGCTATCCACATGCCATCTTGTTGTTGTGTTAATGAGCTTTTATTTTCGACTTATTATATCTTGTTAGTGATATAAATGTAAGGTGTACTGTGTAGACTCTGTTTAGAACCTTAATCTCAAAGAGTTCTATGGATTTCTGAGAAGATGATGAAATGTTTTTTATTCCTCCTAAATCTCTTCTATGACTAATAACTATCCGGTTGCACTTTGTCACCTTTGATTAATTTTTACTTGTGTTTGTTGTTTAATTATTCTTTGAAACAATACTGCTCTTTGAACCAGTAGCTCTATTTCATTAAAGACTTTACTTGGTAGGGGGTATGGAATTATTATGAGATAAAAAAGATTCGTATAATATAATACGAGTTTGTAGTATTATGCCGTTTGGTACGATGTAATATAAGTGGCAACATAAAATTAGTATTCCACTTGGTAGAAGGTAATAAATTTGTATAAAATTGGGAATTTCATGGAAAATACAAATTTGCCCTTGTTCTAATATTTAAAATCATGCCCTCATTTCACTGTTCATATTAGCCGATGCCTTGTTATTTTAATTGTGGGCTAACATGTGGTATTAATAGTGGTCATGATTATGTAATAATCAGGAATCATCATACTAAGAATTATGTTTATGGCATTTAAGAAGAAGCAATTTTCCAAATAAAAAACAAGTTGATTTGATGATTATATTACAATCTTATGACTCAAAAACTCATTTTTATCTTCCTCGCTTGTTTCCTGACCAATCAATACCACAACAAAACTTTAATTAACCTCTCAAAATGACCTGACCAATCAATAGCACAACAAAACTTTAATTAACCTCTCAAAATGAAAACCAAATAAAATGTATTTATCAAACACCAAATCTTCATTTCATGAGCTTATATAAACTTTAAATCCTTCATAAAATTTAAACGATACCAACAACTTATTATCATGGATTTGAAATTCTTATAAACAAATCATCAATCCACTTGCTACGAAGCAAATTGAAATCCCTCCCCTAAAATCTTATTTTCAATTCAATTCCAATAGAAATCATTAGCCCCCTAGGTTGCATTTTGACCAAGAGATTTCAAATGAATGAATCTCAAGTCCCCACCCATACAAATCTCAGCTCATTTAAAATATCTAAACTCATGAGGCCATTTTTCTAGACAATCTACATAATCGATTCACATTTTTTAGGGAGAAAGAAATGCATTATACATAACATCTATATTTTCATGTTGCTTTTAAGAGACATAACCAGATACCATTAAATAGTTTCTCTACAACCATGAATTCTGAGGTTAACAAGAACAATTCTCCTAAATTAAAATAGCTCTTCAAATTTACATAACAATTCTTCAAAAATAGAATAAATTAACAAAAAATCGAATTGAAATCGTTTGAATTTGAACCTGGGAGAAAAATTGGATCCTCCTGCCCGCTTCATCCTCCATCTCCTTAAGGTTATTCTTTATATCAAATGAAAATCATGTTCACATATTAGAATTGTTCATGGTTACAGAATACACACATAAATTCAAAATCCACCTCATAGAAACCCATAAATTATTTCATCTCAGAAGCTATGAACCCAGATGTTCAAACCCATGAATTGGATTTCTAAAAATTAATTCATCTCAGAAGCTATGGAGCACACAAACTTAAATCCATAAACAGAAAATTGAGAAATTAATGGCGAAATTCACGATTGAAAGAATTGGAGAAGTGTGAAACACAAATTTGCAAAAATTGAAGACTTGGAGAGACTTACATTTGCAAATATTGAAGATTGCAGAAACTCATGGTTGAAAAAACAACTCGCGATTGACTATGAAGAACCTACTTACGAAGCGTACATGGAAACTGGGAGGTGTAATTTGGACATGAAATTGTACTGTAGAGGCCTTACTTACCAAAGACCATGGAGGGTGGTATTAATGTGTGTGGAAGGCTATAGTGTTTTCGCCGTAATACGTCCCGGGGCGGCCGCATAAAAAACGGATCCTGCTAAATTACTACGAGCCTAATATTGACTACCAAGTGGGCTGCTACTGCTAAATTATTATAGACAACTATTCCACCCATAATAAGACCATCTCCAACGGACCACCAAATATGGCAAATGCAAATTTGGTGATAATGGGCCTTCCAATGCAATACCAAATCTATAAGCAAATTTGATATGTGTGAACAGTATGTGGCAAATTTGCCCACTACTGTTCACGGTGGCAAACTGTTTTTTTTTTAAATTGAAATAATTTTAGCATATGATTTTGGTTAATTTGGTCACCACCATTTACAATTATTATAACAACACTAATAATTTAAATGTCATAAAGTTTGAAACATACAATTATTATTAAGAAAAAAATTAAAATTTACAACACTATTAATTTAAATGCAAATTGTAACTAATTGAAATATAAAAAGACAACACTAATAATTTAAATTACAATGCGAAAATAAAACTTCATAATACAAAGAAAATACAAAATTACATACTAAGAAAATACAACAAACATGCTAAATTTATTACAACACACATAATTATAACAACACAAATTGAATACAAATTAAACACGAATAATATGAATTATAGTATTTTGATAGACCACTTCCAGACCCTCGAATATCATTATAATATTGCCCATAAGTGTTAGAGGAATTTCCAGGTTGAGATTGATGAGAACTTTTCTGCATAATTTTGAGTTGCTCATTCTGAAATCATTCACGTCTAGCCGAATCAGTAATGTCCTCCAAATTTACGTACATAATTTTATCATCCCTTTTTTGTTCACTTCTTCTATTAAAATCATTTATGACTTTTCGTTGTTGTAGGTTTGATTCAACCATTAAATCTCCAATCTTTTGATTCACTTCTTCCACATATTTTATAGCACGAGATGAATCTCCTCCTTTTTTTCTTTTCAATTTGGCCTTTTCACTCCCTCTGGTCGCATTTGGGATGGTGAACCACTATCATTGTCGTCACGTAAGTTAATATTGAATGGAGATATACCTAGAGAAGAGAAAACATGAGAATCTGGCACTGATGCATCTGATTGCGATGAAGCTAAATTGTTGTTACGTCTTTGACTGTTATTTCCCAAGTCCACAATATTTCTCATAGTATTGAAAACATGATCAAACTTAAATCCCTTCCTGTACTTTTTTTCTTGAATCAGTAAGATCTTTGCTCTATACATCTGCATGATTTATTATATAAAAGTTATTATTGAAAGTTATTCTTATGGATTTTTTACATAAATAAAGCAAGAGAATCAACTTACAATATCTTTATTTGAAGCACCACTTGGATTCAGGTTTTCAATTTGCGCAATGCATCCTTTCACGACCAAACTGCACTTTTGATAGTACTCATACGATCACGCAATGACTTTGCGTTTCGATATTCAGGACTGGTGTTTAGTCGAGTAGAATTGAAGAGTGATTCTATACGTGACCATAACATGTTCCTAGTTTGATTTGCTCCAATAATTGGATCTTGGGTGACATCGACATACATATTACAAAGACGTATATCTTCCTTATTAGTATAAGAGACACTTCGAAAGGTCGTCATTGTAATAAATTTTATGAGCTAGAAAAGAGTAATGAGAAATAATTAAAGGAGATAGTTATATAAATTGTGTCAATTGTGTTGTAAGAAGGGGTATTTATAGAATTCACAATATTTTGAAAGTACGGTTGAGATTAAAAGATCGGATTGGTTATCAACGGCTACAGTTGCAAGCACGTGGATTGTGCTTTTTACACACTCACTACTTTTTCATATTTAAAAATACGGTTGAGATTAAAAGATCGGATTGGTTATCAACGGCTACGGTTGCAATCACGTGGATTGTGCTTTTTTACCCACTCACTACTTTTTCAGATTTAAAAGTACGGTTGAAATTAAAAGATCGGATTAATTATCAAAACGGCTACGGTTGCAAGCACGTGGATTGTGCTTTTTACACACTCACTACTTTTTCAGATTTAAAAGTACGGTTGAGATTAAAAGATTGGATTGATTATCAACGGCTACGGTTGGAAGCACGTGGAATGTGTTTTTTTACACACTCACTACTTTTTCAGATTTAAAAGTACAGTTGAGATTAAAAGATCGGATTGGTTATCAACGGCTACGATTGCAAGCACATGGATTGTTTTTTTTACACACTCACTACTTTTTCAGATTTAAAAGTACGGTTGAGATTAAAAGATAGGATTGGTTTTCAACGGCTATGGTTGCAAGCACATGGATTGTTATCTTTACATTTGTGGTTATAAAATGAGTAACATTTCCTAATTCAATTTCCCACTCTCATCTTTCAAAATAATCATTACCTATTCAAAAGATTTTTATTTTCCTCACTTAAATTCTCAAAAGATGAATTCCAATTTCGCTAGTTCTTCTGATATGTTTTCTTCTTCTGATGAGGATGAAGAGTATAAACGCATCATAATCAATTTCAATCAACAAAATCAAAATCTATATCAGACATCAATGTCCAACAATAATTTCCTTTGTGAGTGGCTAACACATTCAAATGTCGAGCCTACTCGTGGAGGCTCAATTGTTGGTCATAAAGTGGTACATCGTGATCGAAAAAATGCAGATCGTAATCTCTTTAATAATTATTTTGTTGATAATCCAAGGTATTATGAATCAATGTTTTGTCGCTGATTCCGCATGTCTCGAAGTTTATTTCTTCAAATTAATGGCGCTATTAAAAATAGTAATCCTTATTTTGTACAACGAAAAGATGCAGTTGGCAGACTTGGTTTGTCTACACTTCAAAAGGTAACAGCTGCATGTCGAATTCTAGCATATGCGGTTGCAGCAGATGCAACTGATGAATCTTATATTATAATAGAAGGATTGTATTTCTAAATGCTGCCAAGTGGCGTTCTCAGCTCCTGCCACGTGTCATCGAAAGTTCTTTTGAAAGAGTTGAAAATATTTGGGGTGTAATTTAAATTTTTTCCACTGATACGTTTTTTTCCCCAATAAATTCCTGAATTTAAGGGATGTAATTATTCCTGCCACGTGTCACCAAGGAATATAATGAAGAGTTGAAAGCATATGGGTGTAAATAAAATTCCTGAATTTAAGGAATATAATTGATAACATAACTTTTCGTCTTCTCTGTTCATTCTAAAATTTACACTATATCCACACTTATGACCACCGATGTGAAGGATTATGTACCGATGTGACGATGATGTGCTGTTGCAGGTCTGCCATGTCGCGCACGCCATGCGACACAAAAACTGGAGTCGCGCATTGACCGCGACACCCTATGCCTGTGTCGCGCGCTGACACCCCTGCCTGTGTCGCATCCTGCATGCATGCATGCTCGTCCGACTATTTTTTTTTTAATTTCTGTTTCTTTATTAACTTATAATTAATTTATAATTTGTTAGTTATAATTATTTATTTAACTAATTAAATGTATTATTTGATTAATTTAAAAGTATTAATTATTTGGTCATAAAGTATTATTTCATTAACTGAAAAGTGTTAGTTATTTGTTATCAACAATATTAGTTCATCAATTGAAAAGTATTAATTCATTCATTGAAAAGTATTAGTTAGTTGGTTACAAAGTATTAGTTCATTTATTGAAAAGTATTAGTTCAATTATCAATTTAAACATGAAATAAAAATATTCACGTTATATGAAAAAAAATATACACATTACATAATTTCCATCCGAGAATGGACTGCGACGTGCTACTAGAAAAAAATGTATTAAATATTACAAAAATGTATAATATTTATATTTCTTGTTATTTCTAGACCTATAATTAGTCTCATGTCGCGGTGCATCCGAGTCGTGTAATATACGGTATAACTCTATCATACTTTCTAATTCTAAATGTATACCATTTACAGAAGGGTCATGTTCGCGTTCCTAGTATGCAGATATAAACGGTGCTGGATGCTCGTCGGTTGTCATATGCAACTGAAATTACAGTTAAAAAATTATAATTATAATTAAATAAAATTCATAAATAAATTTTTTTATAAAATAACATTAATATATTTTTTTCTTACCAATATCCAATGAGAATTGTTGTGTACGCTCCCTAAGACCAATTTGACGGTCTAAAGTCCTCGATATTCATCTGTTATTGCGGGAAGACAAAAATGTCCGCCATGTTCACTAAATGACATTACGAAAATGTTATATGTAGTTGCAACCAGATATCCATGTTCAGGTAATGAAAATCATTTATTATAATGGAAGTGATTAAGTGATTTTTTTTCAACTCTCGACATGGTTGTGTAAAAATGTATAATTGCATAGTGGGTCATTTTTATGCAAAAATAACATTACATCATAGGAATGAATATAATTTCTAATTTTTTCCTCCACCAAGTTAAATCCGTATTGGATAGTTAATGAGAATTACTTGAACTAGCCTTCCCTGGCGATGGACATTAGAACCTTTGAAGTTGGAATTTTGGGGAATTTTGTGTCGGTATGCCGGATTTTGGGAAAATCAAAGTCTCTTCGAAAAATATTCATAATTGTCTTTATGGGAAGATTAAAATGTCCGCGCATTTTGTTCACTAGACTTCTTGAATCTCACACTTTTCATCATTCTCTCATACCAAGAAGGTTGACGATCGTTAGTTTTAGTCTTCGTGGTCTCTTATTTTTTTTCATCCTTCCGGTGGAAGAATGTCTTCCATGTCATCATTGAATAATTTTCTCCTAGTCTTTTCATCATCGGTCCGGTGGTAGGTATACTAGAAAAAATCTATATCCAATATTTTCAAAAACGAGGGATCGTTTTCAAAAAAGTACTTTTTTCATTGGTCGGAAGACCATGTGTTCTTCCGAGATAGCAACCACATTTTTTTGGACCTAGATTCTTTTGTATAATGAGATCGAAGCCGTAGAGCGTGATAACTAGTTCCATCGTTCTTCTAAAGCATATCAATCCTTATCTTGTGGTCATTGATTGTTTTTTTATCTCACATATTTGCAACTCCATGACCTAGTGAAGCTTTTCAAGATCATGTCAAAGTGCTTCTTAAATTTTTTTTTTTTTTTTCACCCTATGGTGTTCTTGTTCAACCCTACAAATATATTACATGTTTCAAAAAAACGTCGTCCAATAGTTTTGGTTATGATAATAGTGTAATAGTGTAATAGTTGTCATAAAAAGTATAAATTTTGTACCTCCACCGGAGAGTTAAATCGAGATACATGCATAAAATTTTTTTTTATGCGACTGGCTTCACGTATCTTCGCAATACAAAATTAGATTGCCAAAGTTAATTTTTTAAGTAATCCCACCTAATTTTCCATTCTTGTGTGTGTGAAAATCAACAAAACTGTTTGTTTAATCCCTTTTGGACCTAGAGCAGGACATAAACAACTTGAACTATGTGGCGCTTTGATAAATGTGCTTGAGAATTTGGGAAAACCACATCAACAACATTCATCATCGCGAAAGCCCCGTCCGTAATAACGACATTTGGTAGGACATTAAAGAAGGATATATTCGAAGTGTTAAATGCGTTCCACGATCATAAATGCATATGCAATGGTGAACGTCTTGTGAGTGCTTGTTGCCCCAACTGCCTCAAGTAAAGGCATACCGTACATGTTCGTGTTGTATGTTGTGTCAATGATTAATACTTGTGGATACATGTTGACCATTACAACCGAACATGGGTGGCTGAAAACTATATCTTCGAAGGTAATCAAAAATCCCTATAGTCGTACCTATATTTTTATATAAACTAATCAAATATAATACAATCAAAATATGAATACAATTATTTAGGTAACAAAAAATAGGATTTCAAATTAACGAGTAGTGTATATATAATGCATATAGACTAAAGTTAATCATTAACAATAAATAGATTGTATAGCTAACTATACCCCAGTATTAAATTATATTGAGTGCAGTGGGATTAAAAGGAAATCTACTTGACTGATGAAGTTTTATAAAACAATCTTAAAAACTTTGCTAGTATTTATACTTGTAATTCCGTTGTCGCAGTATGTGTATGAAGTTTTGCGTTGAGGTAAGCTCCTCCCGGCTGTCTCTCCTTATCTTTTCATGTGAATTGTACATTCTCTTTGAGTCCGTACAATTGTTGGGATCGATTGTCTTTAAATATCCCAAAATGTTGCTCAAACTAACATTCATTGAATCTAGTTAGCTTGTACATGTTTTGTCTTTGTTAGGGGTTATTTGATAATTCGAACCCTCAAAGACATTTTGGAAATCGATGATTGTGTGTCGTTTAATTTGTCATATCTCGGGATCATAAAGCCAAACAACTAAACAAAAAGGACATGACTTTTTTTTTTGGTATCCTTTATTCGTGATTTTTTTAGGTATATAGAATGATATATCTTCCGTTATTGTATTAGAATTCGAATGGACAATGTGATGTTTTCATACCAACAATACTCTTAACCAACTCCGTTTTTTCCTATTAAACCATCACCAGAGTAATAAAATTAACAATGACATCTTAGGACACAAAAAGATCATAATAAGAACTCATTTTATGTAATATTATAAAAATATGGAGGTATAAGGTGATAATGAATACAAAAGAAATGTAGGAAAAAATTTATAAGAGAACGTGAAGAATTTTGAACGATTAGAATGTATTTTCAGATTGAAAATAGAATGGATGAGGTTGAAATTTATAAGAAGGTTGAATTTTAAAGAGCATTGAAAATAAAAAATAAGTAGAAGCATGAAAGGGTTTTCAAGATTAAAAAGTTCACTTTGTTGAAAACCAAAGACACGCGAACGAAAAAAAGTTCGACACGAATGGAAATGGAAGACCATGTGAGGTGTGCAACACGAGATAGCAACCATGATTTTTTGGACCTAGATCCTCTTGTCCTACTTTCGATTTAACTACGAACTCTTTTTCACTTTATTATTTTTATCGCGATGTTATTATTACTGTGTTATTCTCTATTTATATAATAGAGTCTCGATTTTATGATTCACAATTGAAAATAATTTAGCCACAATTGCAGATATTATCCTGGTTCAAATATGAGTCAACAAGATTCGCTTTTTTTTTATGGAGAAATTGGACTAAAAGGTAAGAATCGAAGTCTCGGTTGGTTTTGGAACAATGATAATATACTTTCAATAGTTGGCGCTACGACACATAAATATTACTTTTGATTTGAATTTCCACCCAAACGATGTTCAAATCGAGTTCGAAAATTGTTTTTTTCAAATACATCATCGATCTTCTTATCAGTAGTTTGGGATAGAACCAACCCATGACCGGACATATGGACAAGTTTGATCGAGGTAATAGTAATAGTTGGAAATTGACTTCTATTTTTGCCTTCTTGTCGTGTTTTAAAATTTTGGTATGCTAATATGTGTAGAAAAACTCAATTATGATTTCATAGAGAGTTTATTTATATCCTTTAAACCGTTCTTTGTTCTTGTTCAAGACCTATGAATGTTCTTGTAGACTCAACCCCCCTAGGGAAAAAAAATATATTAGTCCATGTTTCAAAATCTTGCAAGTTCATTAATATATTTATATTTTTTAAGTGTTATGGATAATGTTAATTTTCATGCTAATATCGTGTGTTGTTGTTTTGTTGAGATCGGTTTAATTTTTACGATTAGTAAATTTGGTTTTAAATATTAGTTCCATATTTAAAAGTATTAATAAATTTTATAACGGTTTTTCTAGAGGAGGGGTGAATAGTGGTGTAGAGCTTTTTTAGTGAATCGGTTTTGATAACCAACTTCTTATCGGGTCGCCAAGCGGTCGATTCGAGTAACTATCGCTTTAATCGATGTTATGGAAGCTTAAGTTTTACCCGTGTGAAAAAACGGTTTTGATAAATCGATTCCAAAGTTAGCCTTTTTAATGGAGTTGATTGAAGTGTTATATGATCGATCCTAAGCTTGGTGCACGATCTCAACTCGAAAAAATTGCACACAAGATTTATAGTGGTTCGACAAACCAGGCCCTACGCCCACTCTTCCCTATCACAAAGGGCACCTTTTGGAAGTTTTAATCCCACCTAGATGTTTAAAAGTTTTTCCATTCTTAGAAACCCTAGATGAAATCTTTGCTAAACAACTTAACCTAACTTGGGGTTTGGGTAAGATTGTTTTTTGTTCAACTATGAAATCTTTTCTTGGATTGCTAGCGCCTAGATGAAAAATTCTAAGAACTTATGGGATGAACACTTAATAAAAATAAATTTAAAATTGCGGAAATCAAATTAGCTTCGAGCTTCTTGAACCTGTTGTTTGTTTGTAATCCCATATATATAGACCTTGAAATCAAAAGAGCCTGGAAGCAATTTGAATTTCAAATTTATATTTGCAGACTAAACAGGACATAAACAACTTGCTCTATGTGGCCTGCTTGATCAATGTCTTGTTCTTGAGAATTTGGAATACACCTAATTCACCTAATTCACCCCCATAAATACACCAATATAACCATAACCTCCCACTCAAATATTTTCACACTTCACACCATTGTCTTTGTCTTGTAAGTCAATATGTGACCTATCCACCTTGTTCCAACGGGTAATATAAACATCGAAAATTGTCCGACCGTCCTATTACATGTGTTTTTGGAACTTTCATCAAAACTATAAATTTCCCAACACATTCATATAAAAGTATTAGTGAATGAATATAAAATTATTAGTTTCATATTTACAAAAGTATTAGTGAAATGAATATAAGTGTATTAGTGAATGAATATAAAAGTATTAGGTTAAACACTATTTAATTTATTCAAAGATTATTAAATTAAATTTTATTTTTTCGATTAAAGTCTGAATTAAAGTCATTTAATATCTGAAATTTTCTGAACTAAAGTCTGAATTTTTGGTCAGTATATTTTTTTTTTGAAATTAACAGTATTAAATTTTCGGTCAAACAATTCAAATTAAAGCACTAAATTCTGAATTTTTTTGGGTTAAAAGTCTGAAAAGTCTGGTCAAAAGAAACTGACATGACGCGCAACACGGAGTCTGAAAAGTCCTCATTTTCGTTGGCGGGCAGGCGACCTGAGTTATGTGTCGTCTGTCACGCGACGACACACGCTATTATCGCACGCTGCGTCTTACATAATTAATTTTTTATTTTTTTTTCAAAAATTTTCGGCCTCTTTTAAATTTTATTAACCTAATTCACCCCCATAAATACACCAATATAACCATAACCTCCCACTCAAATATTTTCACACTTCACACCATTGTCTTTGTCTTGTTTTTTCCAACGCCGGTTGTTTTCGGCCGTTGTTATATATATATATATTTGTGCTTTTTTATTCTTCATTATTTTATTTTTACACATAATAATGAATTGTTTAATGAATTAGTAACATTTGGTATCGACGTAAATTGTTTTTTTTTTCGGTTGTTTGGTATATTTTATTTTTTTATTATATGGTATTAGTTGAATTGATGTATAGTAACATTTGGTATGCTGTAAATTGTTAGTTTATATGTTGTAAAGTGTCACTTGAATTGCTGTAAGGTATTAGTTTAATTGCATTTACAAATAAAAGTAAAATTTTATGTGAATCTGTTTACGGGTAAATTGATTTGCTTGTGTGTGTATATTTTAATAATATTAATAATTTCAATTCATTTGATGTATTAGCTTATCAATTAATTTTCCATTCAAAAGTATAAATTATTATACTATAAAATGATAGTTGTAACTTGTAAATCAACAATACGATAAAAACCATTTTTTATATAAGATCAACTCATAGACAAAATGTAAAAGAAAAGAAAACTTGAAAAAATATATTATAAATTTGTAATAAATATTTATTTAATTTAATTAATTTAATTTTATTCAATTATAATTATGTTTAATTAATCTCTCATAAAGTAATTTATTCCCATTCGATTAATTATATTCAAATTTTTTAAATAATTATAGTTCACTTGATTAAATTTGTGACTTCAATTAAAATTTTAATTACTAGCTCATAATTGATTATTTCCTTACTTATTTTTTATTAGAATTTTAAAAATTAAATTAGTTTGAAAATTAGATAATATATTAAAAGTGAACGGCCAATTATATAATTTCTTAGAAAAAAGAAAGAATGATTGAGATTCTTGAAGACAACAATTAATTATTCTCTTATTTAGATTATAGTTGATTTAAGATTGTATGTTGTAAGGTATTAGTTGAATTGATATAACTTATTAGTTTGTATGCTGTAAGGTATTAGTTGAAATGTTGTAAGATATTAGTTTGTATGCTATAAGGTGTTGCTTCAATTGAGGTATTACTTGATTTAAAATATATAATTTCATATGTTTTTTCTTAGTTCACTATGTCACGCCGCTTCTGCCTCGATTGCTCCGCACTATGTAGAGTATGCAATTGATGTGTTCTTACTGAACTACGTGCGCATGCAACTGAATCTGAACAACTCAAATTACAAAACTTTCAGTGGAGTACATTGTTCGATCTAAACACCCCTGCTTATCAACCTAATGTCGAACAATCTGTTCCGATGCAGTATGCTCCATTTCGTACACCTATTGATACCAGTTTCAATGATTTGCAAAATTACTCCCCAATTGGATTCCCCTCATTTTCACCATCAACACATATGGTCATGGCCTCGACCCTCTTCCGGCTGTGGCTACATCTCATCATTCTGTTAACATGGGCCCGTCTACGTCTCATCACTCCATTCACTCCACTCACCAGGACCCGTCTACATCTCATCACTCAACTCACCAGGGCCTGTCTACATCTCATCACTCAGGACACCAGGATGAGGATGAATACGAAAGTGCTCTGCACGCAACACAAGCCTCATCCTCTTCTTCGCCACATAGTGATTGGTTGACGACGACATCCATGCCTGGAGGACCTTTAGATCTAAGTGTGTTGTGTGCTTTCAAAGCACACGAGCCAAAAAAATATGGGATGATAAAATACATGTTTTTTTTAATTATATTTCAAACGGTTACAATATGTAAATTAACGAGTTCATTTTTATGTAAAAATATGTAGACGTTTCGTAAGATTCTCGATGGCCAAACTCGAATTAGAACTCTTGAGGATTGGTCATCGAATTCATTCGATCATGACGATATTTCCTTCGTCCTCATAAGAAAGTCTGGATTGGAGTGTATGGGGCGAATGATGTTTCAAACCAACAACATGCCCCTCATTACAACATTTGTCGAATGGTGGCACCTTGAGACGAACACTTTTCATATGCCTTTCGGGGAGATGACGATCACACTCCACGACGTACATGTTATCCTTGGTAAACAGAACCCTAAAACTAATTTTTAATAAATCAAATTTTTAATTTTTATCAATTCATTTTACTAATAATAAAAATAACTTTTTCCAATGTACGCTTGACCATAAATGCCTTCCTCGTCATTGGCAACGAAAGTTGTATTGACGGTGCATTGATTAATGCATGCGGCTCTAGGGGACAAAACCAAAGTAGCGCCATCCTTGACAACATACGAGATGAGTGTCAAAAGAATAACCACCTGAGCAAGGTCTCTATTGCTCGAGGTTACCTATGAAACTTGATGGGGTCGACACTATTTCCTGATAAAATGCGTGATGCTGTCCCCAAGTATTACCTAGAGGTGTTGGGTGATCTCGATGCTAAAGTCCCTAACTATGCATGGGGAGCCGCCACATTGACGTATTTATATCACCAACCTAGGGGCGACATCCAGACGTAACACAACAGGGATTTCGGGCTGCTTAGACATTACTTGAGGTCAAAATTACATTTCAATAATATTTTCAATGATATTCAATACACTGTTATCAATATATTGTTACATATAATAACTTAAACTCATTACAATTTTTCAGTGCTGGATATATGAGTACTTCACTGAGTTGTGCAAACGCGCCCAAGCTACTTATTATGTCCCTGGTACCCCACTAGCATTGCGATGGAACGCCTCCCAAAGATTCAATCGGAAGAATGAGGATCTTGTACATTATCGCAAACTATTGGATAATTACCCATCAAGTCATGTATGTTTCTCATTCTCAAGTGACATCTTAATACAAATATGTCATTTATAATTTAAGTAATAAAATGTCTTATAAAAATATTTTTCTTGCATTATAGGTCAATTGGACTCCGTTAGGCCTTCCTGCATCAATCCCCGCCCCATTGTTATTCCACGGTTGCATTCAATTTCTGGACTACGCCGAAGGGTATATGCCTAAAAGGGTTGCACGACAATTTGGGAGAGTTCAAGGCATACCCCCATCACCGATCGACTTCGATCGTACTCGTTTAAATTTGGGTGTCGTGGAAAATGGCTACAAGAAGGTGTATGGGCCTACGGTCGCATATTGGAACGAGATGGACAATCACAGTTACCCACTCGGGTACCTGGGTCCCGTAGCTCTAGTTCCGGATCGTAATACGCCAGATTATGTTGCATGGTATGCAAGAATAACACATCTAAGAGTGCACAATCATGAACACGGTGAAAACAACGTGCACGTCAATCCCATGCATGGTTCAGCGCAAAATAGGTTGCGACACGTGATGCAAAACACGAATTCATTGTTCCAGCAAGTTAGTCAGGATCCACAATGTCCAAATTATGTCAATACTGGACTTGACCTAATTGCACAACATGCTGGTACCGCAATGTTGTCCAATCCTGGATTTTGGGGACTACAACAAGCATATCCTCCTGAACAATTTACCCAACCAACACAGTCTGGTTGGTGGAATGACTACCCATATCCATACTATCACCAAAATCAGCCCAACAACCCAGATGACGACATTAACAATTAATAGTACATTTATTTAGATTTTTTTATTTAAATGTTTGATGGAATATTTATTTGTACTAAATTGCTCCATATATTTAATTAGTATTGCAATTTTTTATCTCTTGTTAAATATTTTACTGTTGACGTATTTTAATCTCTGTTAATTTTTTAAAATTTTAAAAATCAGTGTTTTTTTAAAATAAATTTATTGCTCAAAATCAATAATATAGAACTTATTTACCTAAATATATAAAAACTAATTTATTTGTATATCTTATTAAAAGATGAGTGCAAAAAAAAAAAAGAACATCTGGAAATGACAACAATGTCGATAACCAGGAAAGACCTCCGTCATTGCTGTGGTTGGACAAAGATGGGAGGTAATCTAATTTTTTAAAATAATATCACGTTTGATTTTTTTTTTTAAATATATCATTCTTAATATGGACAAACTACCTGGACAACACAGTTTCATCGCACGATGTGGATACTGTGTGAATAATGTGGTACGTGGCATATGCTGCAAGTACCTTGACACAAATGGACAAACTGGCCCATGGTTCATTCGGAGTGCCGGGAACACAAGTGGACTATATTTGAAGTAGGTTTAATAATGTTTGTATTTTACACTTATTATTATTATTTTGTAAAAATATATATCTTAATAAAAATCTTTATTATTTTAATTACAAGGTAAATTCAGGATTAATGGAGATCCAGCTGATTTCATAATAGCATTTTTCAAGGTTTGTGCAACATTCATGCTTCAAGGATGGAGAAACCCTCAATTAGATGTTGAAGGGTCACAGATAAAAAAGAGACCATGCTTAGATTGGGGAAAAACATTTAAATTTCAATGTGTGTTTATTATTAATTAAAACTGTATTAAATTGATGTTTAATATTATTTGAACACATATTTATAGAGTGCTTAATATTATTTGTATCAAATTGATCCTTAATATTAATTAAAATATAAAATAACTACATATTTTTACTTAATTAATTAATTATCTTTAATTATTATTATAATAAAAAAAATAAAAAATGAAACAAATAAAAAAAATAAAAACAATCGACATATATAACAACAATCATCATCACCAACTCCTTCTTAATCATCTATCAACCATCACCAAATCACCTCACTTGTGAAAAGTGTGGATTTAGCACCAATGGAATTTTATGTAAAAACATTCTACAGCATTCTTATCAAATCTTCCTTTTTGATAGGAAAAGGTGTGCGAACGTTTTTTCAGAATCTCCCATTTATTTTCTATGATAACACAATTAGAAATCTAATTTCTTCTGTATCAACATTTTAACATATTTTTGCAGTTTGCTTCGATTTTCAGATTAATGATCTGATATTATTTCGAACTTCTATTGTAGAGATGACCTTCAAAAGTATTACAGGCATTTTCTTCTAAAATCTAGATACCCATGTTTTATTTAATTCACACTATTTTTACATTTTTCATTCGTTATATTACTTTTACTAATTTTTCCATGTGATTTTCATCCAACATTTTGTTTGCATAATTGGAAAGAATTCAACTTGATTGTTTGAGTCTTAGAGATGTCTTGCGGTGGTGGTCCGCAACTGACACAATTTCAATATGACAAGTGTCAATTAGAAAATAATATTTTAACTTATGAGACTTTTAATACGCCTCAGTCATCGGATTAACTGGTTACAGATATAATCTGCGGAATAAAAAGGACATTAGTTTGAATAAAGTCATTTCATTTGTAGCGATTGACCATTTAAAATTGATTGCTGCTACTTTTGTTTGTCCTTTAGATGTTATTAAGAGTCTAAGACAAGGTTGCAGGTCCATGGGCTGCCTCAGCTTACTAATACTAATATTAAAGGTCAGATTTAATTACTTATATTCTTGGTTAATACAATAATTTGGAAATATAGAAAAATTAACAAAATTTGTATGTTTATAGTTTTTTTTTTCCATTCTAAATTGATGATTTCACATTTAAGGCATTTTAATATTTGTTTTGATTTAGCAGTTGTCGAGGTCGCTAGGCGTATGACAATGTCAGAATTTTTTGCACTTTCGGTCCCACAGGATACGCCCCCTCACAGTTTTGGTCCCAAAATTTACACTTTTGGTCCCAAAGCTGAAAATTTTGACACTTTTGGTCCCACCGTCAATTTTTCTGTCATATCCGTTAACACTTTTGGTCCCATAGGATTTTTGGTCAACAGAGGCGCGTGTGGGAGTTTTTGGAGGGAAAAACCTGACATTTTTGGTCTCATATGATTTTTTACCTCATTTTTTTCATCAAAATTTTCAGATTTTCTAGTGGAAAAATGTAGCTTTTGGAGGGAATTTTTTTCCCTTTCTGGAGGGAAAAAATGGCGCCATATACACCTATATATATGCTGCAAAACACTTAATCATTCATTCATACATGGCTGAAGAACTCGGAGCTAACTCAGAAGCTAAAGGATGCAGCTCATGGGGAAAGAAATGTAATTGAAATGAATGAAGAAATGAAGAACCAGATAATATGCATGGCTGAAGAACTCTCTAAAGTGAATCAGCTAAAAGTCATCATTTTCATTGTAATAATTCTATCTTGGACACTTACTGTCTTCAAGTGGATGAGTTGAATCTAGCTAGCTATGTGTAAAAAGTCCCTAACCATATAGGGCATTTTGAAAAAGTCCCAATTTATATTTTGGCAATATTATCTACTGTTTCAATGAAAACAACTTCTAAAATATCAAAATCACAAATCCCATTGTCTAAAGCAAAGTCTAAAGCAACATACAACAAGAGAACAAATCCAATTGTCTAAAGCAACATACAACAACAATCACAAATCACCCATTGTCTAAAGCATCATAAAACCAGAGAACATCAGAATTTAAAGACAATAAAACAACACAAATCCCATTGTCTAATCTTTCCCCTTTTTCACCTTCTTGCCCTTACCCTTGCTTGTAACACTAGCAGCAACATTGACAGCAACTTGAGTTAAAGAAGTCAAGGTCACAAATTTCTTACCTGCTTGTGTTATGACTCTCATTCCATCTCTATTAGTGTTGACACCACCAATGTTCACATTGCACCCAATGTAGGTGTTTGGGTTGATACCAGCAGTTAGTACAATTGGAGTTTGTACTTGATGCACCAAATTGAACTTGACCTCCAATAAAACTTTGTGGGTTGGAATGCATAGGTGGAGGCTCCCTTATCACAACTCCAGGTGGTCTGGGGATCTGTATCATTATAACCAATCTTATCAGTTTAAATCACTTCAAAAACCACATTACAACACAATTATCAGCACAACCAACAACATTACATGATCATCAGCAGGTTTCAGTGCACTCTTGCCTGAACTAGCACTAGAAGTCTCAGCCTTCCTTTTCTTTGACTAAATTGCAGTAAATAGTAAATAACCATTTAAAAAAAAGCCCTGGACTTCAATAAGACAAATTAGCAAAAGTAATAACTGCTTTTGTGAAGTATGATTTCTTTGTGCAGCCAAATCCTTTCTTCCTTGCCTTGTGGTTGGTCTACTTGGAACATTTTGTTGAACCTGGTAAAATTTATAACATAAGTATATTACAAGCAATTGAATAATTAAATTTTTTTACCCTGTACTTACATGATCAACAATCTGTGAGTCTTCTTGTGTCATTGGTGTTGGGATTATACTGGAAAGTATGCTTTTACTTTGTATAATCAAAACTGAATTTCAGACTTATTTACTGAAATAAATTGTTTATCACTGATGCTTTAAATATCATCGAATGTTACATATATTTTTTCGCATAACTGCTCAATAAACAAGACGTGTTACATTGTAGTTAATTTAGTGATGCGGATCACGTAAGATTAAATTAACAGTCTCTTTGTAACCAAAAGTACACCATTCACGACCTAGATGGAAATGAACAATTCATCGTGAAAGGTTGAAGTGTAAGGCTCAGATTGGCTTGTCTTGACCAAGAGATTACACTAGTGCATGGTGATGCAATCGAATAGGACCT
The DNA here is from genome assembly GCA_037126765.1 of Stenogyne calaminthoides. Taxonomy (NCBI): domain Eukaryota; kingdom Viridiplantae; phylum Streptophyta; class Magnoliopsida; order Lamiales; family Lamiaceae; genus Stenogyne; species Stenogyne calaminthoides. The sequence continues at coordinate 6,943,458 of JBBCBC010000010.1, forward strand.
CACAGGAGGACAAATTCTTGAGAATCGAACAAGGAAGAATTAGACCTCGGTGGTTCGTTATTTCTCAATCTCTTAAATCACTTAAATAGGATCACGTGTGGTTGGTAACTATTGCTTTGACGTATCACGGGTAGAGAATCAACGAGATTCAATACTTCATATCTTGGGCAATATTATTGGTCACACGCGATTGCTAAGATTTAATACGGAGAATCGTGTGCAAGCACGCTTTGTTCGACGGCCCCTTGGGAGGTTCATAAGATTTATCATACCAAATCTTGCAAGTGGAACTAGTTTTCGGTATGGATAATAATGTTGAACCGTTTCTTAACCAAGGACAAAATATATTAATTAATGGAAAACTATTTTTGGTGGCTTGAATTAATTAATGGGCTAGATAATCTTAAACACGGGAAATAATAACCGGAGCCATATTGATCGTAATATGGGTTAAGATGGATAGTGCAATATTAATTATGTAGTGGGATTAATTAATATTTATGGGCTTGAATAATATTGTGGCTCAATATTGATAATTCAAGATCCATTGGAAGGTCCAATCTTAATTCTCCTAAAGGCCCCCAAGTAGCCCAACATAAAGTCCAATAACTAAAAAAATGTGTTTAAAAATAAAATAAATTTGTTGCTTATTTTTTCCTCATATTTTTCGAAAATTATGGATAAAGGGGGAGAAAGATTTTCTTTGAATTTTGTTATGGAATGAAGATATGTATTCTTGGAATACAAGATTATCTCATTAAATTCAAGAAATCTCCCACTTGGTTATTCATATAGTAAATTTCGAAATTTTTGAATAATTAAAGGAAAGAAAGATTTTCTTGATTTTCTTGAAAAGATTTTATGAAAGATATGTATTTCTTGAAATACAAGTATATCTCATAAATTCATGAAGATCCAAATCTTGGATTCTTTCCTCTTAATTTTCGAAAATTCCATAACAAGATGAGGTGGAATTTTTGTGGAATATTTTAATTATGGAGAAAAGAATATATGAGATATATTCAAGAATTCTTGGAGATCAAGAAAAGATTTTCCCACATTGGTTTTTCCTCAAAATTTTCGACCACCACCCCATCTATAAATAGGGGATGATTATTTCATTCTCAAGTACAATTCCACGTGCTGAAAAAATTAGTAAATCCACAAAGGTGGTGCAACAATTTTTTATTTTTCCCTTTGTTAATTGTTCGCGAGCATCCTTCCACCGGATTGTCGAGCAAGGACTAAGGGAATACTTGGGAAAGTTTTTTTTGTGTGTTTTCATCGACGAGTCCATTGCCATTCCAAGAGGTACGTTCACGTAAACTCGTAGTAATTCCGCATGCGTAGGATTTACGTGAACTGTTTATATGCATGATTTGTTGTTGAATTATTATTTGAATTAATATATGATTAATTCATGCTAGTAATAATTGTTAGAATTAAATTTATATTTAAATATTCATCCCGAATAGATCCGTGCAATTAATTCCCCAACAACTGGTATCAGAGCCTCGGTTTCGGGCTCTGAATTTTAAATTGTAATTTAATTCGTTTTCATTAAATTTGAAATTGGATAGTAGAATTGCTAGATCTTTTTTGCAGGTATCCAATTGTCATGGAATTTAATGTGTTTATTTATGCATGCATATAAATTGTGGTTTTTAATTCGATTCGTTCGAATTCGTTTTGCCTCGTGAGAAAATCCACGAGTAGATTAGGATTTGTTTGATTTGATCAAATGTAATAGACTAGTCTAGATCTAGGTTTATTTATTTTTTGTAAATAAATTGTAACCGGATCGAAGTAGGCGAGATGAAGAATTAAAGGATAGATCCGTAATCGGGCGTGTGGCGGTGGCGTGCGTTTGCTAAACGTGCCAGGGGAGGCACGCCACGATAACGACGCAGCAGTACGACGGGCGTGGGGCAGGCCGAGGCCGACAACAACCCAAGCCGAGGGTCGATCACAGGCACGGGCGGGCGATAGGCGTCAGCGATACTGCGGGCGGGGCCGACGGACGACGAAGGTTTTACAGCGGCGCGCAAGACGGCGGCCGGCTGAAGTTCGCGAGCGAAAGCGTTAGGTCGCTGGCGAGGCCGCTGATGCACGGCGGGTACGCTGCCGCCGCCGAACCCTGAAAGGGCGACGCAGCGGAAGCTCGCTTAGGTCGCCGAAAGCACCGGATGGGCGTGCCTAGGCTGCGCCAAGGCGACGGACGCGGTCGCCGCGGCGAAGGGCTCACGGATGGGTACAGACATCCCGGCTGCGAGCTACTTGGCATGGCATTTTGAGATGGAGTTCTTTTCGAGACGATCGAGTGGGAGAAATTCAAGACGGTGTTTCTTCAAAATCAAGCCAAGAAAAATAAAACAATGACAATTGGATAATTTGTGCCCAATATGTTTATTTTTCCGCTTTGCTTGATTTATTGTTGTGATTTCTTGTGCTTTATTTAATTTGTTTAAATGTGTTTGCATGAGAATTGCCCAATGAAAAATCTCACCTTCAAAAATTACTAAGTATGTTTAAATAATTAATTGACAATTTTATTCCGGATAATAAAATTGAATTAATTTTGACCTCCATGATTTATTTATTTGTGAATTCTTTTGGAGAAATTCCCCACGGGGACGATCAAAAGATAGCTTTCACATGAATAAATTCAGATGGATGATTGTGGATTATTACTAGTGGCGGCGATGATCCCCACGAGGCTCGCTCAAAAGCAAAATAATAATTATGTATTTAATCATTGTTATTACTTAGGTATAAAATTGATATGCATATACTTCCCCGAAGTCCCTGTCAATTTTATATTGGTCAAGTGGGAGCCAACTATTAATCTGGATATTAAAGGTTTGTAATTGTTCTTGTTTATAACCTGCTTGAATGTGTTTAAATAATGACCCACCCCACGTGGCTTATTTAAACTGTTTTGAGATGTTGGTTGATGCATGTTCATATTTTTTTGAGATTTTAAATATGATGCATGTGATCGAATTTTGTGATATTTTTGTGCTTATGCATATTATTATTTATTTCAGTTCATCATGTCGCAACCTTTTAATCCACTATTCAATATACTTAAAGACAATTTGCTTACTGGTGAAAACTTTGTTGATTGGAATCGTAAACTTACTATTGTCCTCACTGCACAAAGCCATAATTGGGTTCTCACTACACCTAAACCAGAAAAGCTAAAAGAGGAGTCAACTAAAACGGTTAAGAAAGAGTATGCTGAATGGGAGCGTTCCAACGAAATGGCAAAGTGTACCATCTTGGCTTCAATGTCAGATGTGTTGCAACACCAACACCAGAGCGTTGAGACCGCTGCAGACATCATGACTAGTCTTAAAGCTATGTTTCAACATCAGAACCGTGTGGCTCGTCAGATCACCATGAGAGACCTGCTCTCTATGAAAATGGTGGAGGGAACGCCCGTAAGGGAGCACGTTCTTCAGATGATGGCTCACCTTAACAAACTTGAGGTACTTGGCGCTGAATACGACATTGAGACCCAAATCGATTTCGTGCTCCACTCTCTACCAAAAAGTTTTGAACAGTTCAGGCTAAACTACCAGATGAATAATCAGAAGTTCTCGATGCCTGATCTATTGCAAGCTTTGGTCTCGGCAGAGGCGATATTGGGGCAAAAGAGCCAAGCCTTGGTGGCAAATGGACCTTCTTCTTCTTCTAGGCCAAGGGGTGGTAAGAACAAGAAAAGGGACAAAAGTCACAAGCAAGTGAACTCAAGTGTTGCCAATGGCAAAGAAAAGGTGAAGGGAGGTAGAGGAGTAAGCAAGCCAGCTAAGGGGAAGTGTTTTAACTGCGGTGAAAAAGAACATTGGAGGTCAGCCTGTTCCAAACCCAAAAGGAATGGAAAGAAAGGTAATTCTCACGCACTAGTTGTTGAAACTTGCTTAGCGGCGTATGCCTCCCATTTATGGGTTGTGGATACGGGATCCACTGATCATGTTTGTTTCACTTTACAGGGGTTCAAGCGGACCCGACAACTTAGTGAGAGTGAGATCCTCATCACACTGGGCAATGCTACGAGAGTGGCAACTGAAGCAGTGGGAGAAGTGCACCTGTCTTTTGAAGACAGAGTTTTAATTTTAAGAGATGTTCTTTACGTTCCGAATTTCAGAAAGAATTTAATCTCAGTTTCTAAACTTTACCTTGATGGATATTCGGTTACATTTAATAAAGTTGTTACCATTTCTCTTTATGATAAATTTATCTGTCATGGAACGTTGTCGAATAATCTCTATACAATTAACTGTGCACACCACTCACGAAATGCATCCTATAACACATCAACTATTTCCGAGAAAAGAAAACGTTCATCAGACGTGAATGAGACACTTCTATGGCATCTAAGATTGGGACATATTAATCCAAAGAGGATCCAAAGGTTGGTGAAAGACGGTTCACTGGAGTTTCTCCAAGTTGAACCAATTCCAACCTGTGAATCATGTTTGGAGGGTAAAATGACCAAGAGGGCATTCGGAGCCAAGAGGAATAGAGCCAAAGAAGTGTTAGAAATCGTTCACACAGACATATGTGGTCTAATGTCAACCAAAGCAAGAGGAGGTTATGAGTATTTCGTCACTTTTATTGATGACTACTCAAGGTACGGTTATATTTTCCTTATGAAGCATAAATCTGAGACCTTTGAGAAATTCAAAGAATTTAAGGCTCAAGCAGAGAATCATAGGGAAAAACGTATCAAGTCTCTACGATCCAATCGTGGAGGCGAGTACCTCATCGATGAGTTTTGAACTACTTGTCTGATAAAGGGATTGCATCCCAGCTAACTGCACCCGGAACCCCTCAACAAAACGGGGTTGCAGAGCGAAGAAACAGAACTCTTTTGGAAGTGGTTAGATCTATGATGAGTTATGCGGATCTTCCCAAGTCGTTCTGGGGTCATGCCTTAGAAACAACGGCCTACATTCTGAACTTGGTGCCATCTAAATCGGTTCCCAAAACTCCCAAAGAATTGTGGACCGGGCGCAAGCCCAATTTGAGACACATGAAAATTTGGGGGTGTCCGGCCTACGTGTTGGACAAGGAAGCCGAAAATTGGATCCTCGATCATAATTAAGGTTGTTTGTAGGATACCCCGAGGGAACAAAGGGGTGTATGTTCTATGGTCCCGAAGTTCAAAAGGTGGTAATAAGCACCCACTTTAGATTTTTGGAAGAAGACTATATGAACAAAAGAAGACCCAGAAGTGAGATTACCTTAAATGAGCTAAGAGGGCTAACCACAGTGCCAACTGTACAAGATGACATACCAAACGACACACTTACAGAACCGAAACCTCGTCGTAGTGGGAGGGTTGTGAGGACCGAGAGAGATTCATGGGGATAGGAGAGTCCTCGAACTTGATTCCTGGACAAGACGAATCGAGACCCATGGACATATGACGAGGCAATCCGAAGACAAGGATTGGATTTCTTGGCAAACAAACAATGAAATTTGAAATGGGTTCTATGGATCATAACAGAGTGTGGGAGCTAGTCGAACCACTTAATGGGGTCAAACCCATTGGTTGCAAGTGGGTATACAAGAGAAAAAGAGGACCGGACGGGAAGGTGGAAACCTTCAAGGCAAGGCTTGTGGCTAAAGGTTATACTCGTAAAAAAGCGGATCGACTATGAGGAAACTTTTTTCACCAGAAAGCAATGCTCAAGTCCATCCGATTCTCTTGTCGATTCTCAAGATCTCGACTTTGAAATCTGGCAAATGGATGTCAAGACAGCTTTCCTTAACGGAAGTCTTGATGAAGAAATCTATATGCAACCCCAAGGCTTTATTGAAAAAGGCCAAGAACACCTAGTTTGTAAGCTCATGAAGTCCATTTACGAACTCAAACAGGCATCCAGAGCTTGGAACCAATGTTTTGATCATGTTATAAAGTCTTATGGGTTTGATCAAAACGAGTTCGAAAAGTTGTGTGTACAAAAAAGCGGTCGGAATCGCATTGGTATTCTTAGTACTATACGTAGATGACATTATGGTCATCGGGAACGATGTAAAGGTGTTATCAGACGTAAGGGCATGGCTTTCAAAACAGTTTGATATGAAGGACTTAGGGGAAGCCGAGCACATCCTTGGGATCAAGATCACTCGAGATCGCAAGAAAAGGATGATAGGCTTATCGCAAGCTTCATACATAGACACTGTCTTGAAACGATTCAGCATGTAGGATTCCAAGAAAGGCTTCGTACCTTTCAGACATGGAATCCATCTATCCAAGGAAATGTGCCATAAGACACAAAAGGAGATAGATGATATGAAAGGCATTCCATATGCTTCGGCTGTCTGAAGCCTTATGTATGCAATGCTGTGTATGAGACCAGATATCTGCTTTGTCGTTGGCATGGTGGCAAGATATCAAAGTAACCCGGGAAAAGAACATTCGATTTACGTTAAAAACATTCAAGTATCCGAAAAGAACTCAAGATAGAATGTTAATTTATCATCCGATAGTCTAATCCCCATCGGGCCACACGTTCGGATTTCCAATCGACTTAGATTCGAAAATCTACCTCCCAGAGTGTGTTTTGCATGGGGGAGGAGCCATGACATGGAGAAGCGTTAAGAAGAAATGCATCGATATTCTACCATGGAAGCCGAATATGTAGTCGCTATGAGCAAAAAAAGAAGCGGTTTGACTCAAGAACTTCCTAGTGGACTTGGGCGTAGATCCGAATTTGCCCAAAGCACAATCACTATTTATTGTGACAATGCCGAGCAGTTGCAAATTCAAGGGAACCAAGAGCCCACAAGGCCAGCAAACACATTGAAAGGAAATACCATCTTATACGAGAAATCGTTAAGAGAGGAGATATAGAGGTGGCAAAAAGATAGCGTCAGAAGACAACCGAGCAGATCCATTCACAAAGGGTCCTCGAGAATACATTCGAGAGACATGTGGAAGGAATGGGTGTCAAGACCGTTTGCTAACTGCTTTGAGTATAAGTGGGAGAAATTATTAGGTTCGTGTAGGTGACATTAGATGTCACGTATTAGGAACTACACGAGACATACTGTAGTATACTTAAAAGCAGACTTTGAGTATAAGTGGGAGATTGTTGGGATTATACTGGAAAGTATGCTTTTACTTTGTATAATCAAAACTGAATTTCGGACTTATTTACTGAAATAAATTGTTTATCACTGATGCTTTAAATATCATCAAATGTTACATATATTCTTTGATAACTGTTCAATAAATAGTACGTGTTACATTGTAGTTAATTTAGTGATACCAGATCACAGAAGATTAAATTAACAGTCCCTTGTAACCAAAAGTACACCACTCATGACCTAGATGGAAATGAACAATCCATCGTGAAAGGTTGAAGTGTAAGGCTCAGATTAGCTTGTCTTGACCAAGAGATTACACTAGTGCATGATCGATGTAATCGAATAGGACCTACATGAGGACAAATTCTTCAGAACTGAACAAGGAAGAATTAGACCTCAGTGGTTCGTTATTTCTTAATCTTCTTCCCTTAAAAGGATCACGTGTGGTTGGTAACTATTGCTTTAACGTATCACGGGTAGAGAATCAACGAGATTCAATACTTCATATCTTGGGCAATATTATTGGTCACATGCGATTACTAAAATTTAATACGGAGAATCGTGTGCAAGTACGCTTGTTCGACTTGCCCCCTTGGGAGGTTCATAAGATTTATCATACCAAATCTTGCAAGTGGAACTAGTTTCCGGTATGGATAATAATGTTGAACCGTTCCTTAACCAAGGACAAAATATATTAATTAATGGAAAGCTATTTCAGTGGCTTGAATTAATTAATGGGCTAGATAATCTTAAACACGGGAAATAATAACCGGGAGTCATATTGACTGTAATATGGGTTAAGATGGATAGTGCAATATTAATTATGTAGTGGGATTAATTAATATTTATGGGCTTGAATAATATTGTGGCTCAATATTGATAATTCAAGATCCATTGGAAGGTCCAATCTTAATTCTCCTAAAGGCCCCCCAAGTAGCCCAACATAAAGTCCAATAACTAAAAAAGGTGTTTAAAAATAAAATAAATTTGTTGCTTATTTTTTCCTCATATTTTTCGAAAATTATGGATAAAGGGGGAGAAAGATTTTCTTTGAATTTTGTTATGGAATGAAGATATGTATTCTTGGAATATAAGATTATCTCATTAAATTCAAGAAATCTCCCACTTGGTTATTCATATAGTAAATTTCGAAATTTTTGAATAATTAAAGGAAAGAAAGATTTTCTTGATTTTCTTGAAAAGATATTATGAAAGATATGTATTTCTTGAAATACAAGTATATCTCATAAATTCATGAAGATCCAAATCTTGGATTCTTTCCTCTTAATTTTCGAAAATTCCATAACAAGATGAGGTGGGATTTTTATGGAATATATTAATTATGGAGAAAAGAATATATGAGATATATTCAAGATTTCTTGGAGATCAAGAAAAGAATATATGTTTATAGTTTTTTTTTCCATTCTAAATTGATGATTTCACATATAAGGCATTTTAATATTTGTTTTGATTTAGCAGTTGTCGAGGTCGCTAGGCGTATGACAATGTCAGAATTTTTTGCACTTTCGGTCCCACAGGATACGCCCCCTCACAGTTTTGGTCCCAAAATTTACACTTTTGGTCCCAAAGCCGAAAATTTTGACACTTTTGGTCCCACCGTCAATTTTTCTGTCATATCCGTTAACACTTTTGGTCCCATAGGATTTTTGGTCAACAGAGGCGCGTGTGGGAGTTTTTGGAGGGAAAAACCTGACACTTTTGGTCTCATATGATTTTTTACCTCATTTTTTTCATCAAAATTTTCAGATTTTCTAGTGGAAAAATGTAGCTTTTGGAGGGAATTTTTTTCCCTTTCTGGAGGGAAAAAATGGCGCCATATACACCTATATATATGCTGCAAAACACTTAATCATTCATTCATACATGGCTGAAGAACTCGGAGCTAACTCAGAAGCTAAAGGATGCAGCTCATGGGGTAAGAAATGCAATTGAAATGAATGAAGAAATGAAGAACCAGATAATATGCGTGGCTGAAGAACTCTCTAAAGTGAATCAGCTAAAAGTCATCATTTTCATTGTAATAATTCTATCTTGGGCACTTACTGTCTTCAAGTGGATGAGTTGAATCTAGCTAGCTATGTGTAAAAAGTCCCTAACCATATAGGGCATTTTGAAAAAGTCCCAATTTATATTTTGGCAATATTATCTACTGTTTCAATGAAAACAACTTCTAAAATATCAAAATCACAAATCCCATTGTCTAAAGCAAAGTCTAAAGCAACATACAACAAGAGAACAAATCCAATTGTCTAAAGCAACATACAACAACAATCACAAATCACCCATTGTCTAAAGCATCATAAAACCAGAGAACATCAGAATTTAAAGACAATAAAACAACACAAATCCCATTGTCTAATCTTTTCCCTTTTTTCACCTTTCTTGCCCTTACCCTTGCTTGTAACACTAGCAGCAACATTGACAGCAACTTGAGTTAAAGAAGTCAAGGTCACAAATTTCTTACCTGCTTGTGTTATGACTCTCATTCCATCTCTATTAGTGTTGACACCACCAATGTTCACATTGCACCCAATGTAGGTGTTTGGGTTGATACCAGCAGTTAGTACAATTGGAGTTTGTACTTGATGCACCAAATTGAACTTGACCTCCAATAAAACTTTGTGGGTTGGAATGCATAGGTGGAGGCTCCCTTATCACAACTCGGTGTGGTCTGCAGGGATGCAGTATCATTATAACCAATCTTATCAGTTTAAATCACTTCAAAAACCACATTACAACACAATTATCAGCACAACCAACAACATTACATGATCATCAGCAGGTTTCAGTGCACTCTTGCCTGAACTAGCACTAGAAGTCTCAGCCTTCCTTTTCTTTGACTAAATTGCAGTAATTAGTAAATAACCATTTTAAAAAAAGCCCTGGACTTCAATAAGACAAATTAGCAAAAGTAATAACTGCTTTTGTGAAGTATGATTTCTTTGTGCAGCCAAATCCTTTCTTCCTGGCCTTGTGGTTGGTCTACTTGGAACATTTTGTTGAACCTGGTAAAATTTATAACATAAGTATATTACAAGCAATTGAATAATTAAATTTTTTTACCCTGTACTTACATGATCAACAATCTGTGAGTCTTCTTGTGTCATTTGTGTTGGGATTATACTGGAAAGTATGCTTTTACTTTGTATAATCAAAACTGAATTTCAGAATTATTTACTGAAATAAATTGTTTATCACTGATGCTTTAAATATCATCGAATGTTACATATATTTACTGCATAACTGTTCAATGAACAGTACGTGTTACATTGTAGTTAATTTAGTGATACCAGATCACAGAAGATTAAATTAACAGTCTCTTGTAACCAAAAGTACACCATTCACGACCTAGATGGAAATGAACAATTCATCGTGAAAGGTTGAAGTGTAAGGCTCAGATTGGCTTGTCTTGACCAAGAGATTACACTAGTGCATGACTGATGCACTGAATAGGACCTACAGGAGGACAAATTCTTCAGAACTGAACAAGGAAGAATTAGACCTCAGTGGTTCGTTATTTCTCAATCTTCGTCACTTAAATAGGATCACGTGTGGTTGGTAACTATTGCTTTGACGTATCACGGGTAGAGAATCAACGAGATTCAATACTTCATATCTTGGGCAATATTATTGGTCACATGCGATTGCTAAGATTTAATACGGAGAATCGTGTGCAAGTACGCTTGTTCGATTTGCCCCCTTGGGAGGTTCATAAGATTTATCATACCAAATCTTGCAAGTGGAACTAGTTTCCGGTATGGATAATAATGTTGAACCGTTCCTTAACCAAGGACAAAAGATATTAATTAATGGAAAACTATTTCAGTGGCTTGAATTAATTAATGGGCTAGATAATCTTAAACACGGGAAATAATAACCGGGAGCCATATTGACTGTAATATGGGTTAAGATGGATAGTGCAATATTAATTATGTAGTGGGATTAATTAATATTTATGGGCTTGAATAATATTGTGGCTCAATATTGATAATTCAAGATCCATTGGAAGGTCCAATCTTAATTCTCCTAAAGGCCCCCCAAGTAGCCCAACATAAAGTCCAATAACTAAAAAAGGTGTTTAAAAATAAAATAAATTTGTTGCTTATTTTTTCCTCATATTTTTCGAAAATTATGGATAAAGGGGGAGAAAGATTTTCTTTGAATTTTGTTATGGAATGAAGATATGTATTCTTGGAATACAAGATTATCTCATTAAATTCAAGAAATCTCCCACTTGGTTATTCATATAGTAAATTTCGAAATTTTTGAATAATTAAAGGAAAGAAAGATTTTCTTGATTTTCTTGAAAAGATATTATGAAAGATATGTATTTCTTGAAATACAAGTATATCTCATAAATTCATGAAGATCCAAATCTTGGATTCTTTCCTCTTAATTTTCGAAAATTCCATAACAAGATGAGGTGGGATTTTTATGGAATATATTAATTATGGAGAAAAGAATATATGAGATATATTCAAGATTTCTTGGAGATCAAGAAAAGAATTTTCCACATTGGTTTTTCCTCAAATTTTTTGACCACCACCCCATCTATAAATAGGGGATGATTCTTTCATTCCCAAGTACAATTCCATGTGCTGGAAAAATTAGTAAATCCACAAAGGTGGTGCAACAATTTTTTATTTTTCCTTTTGTTAATTGTTCGCGAGCATCCTTCCACCGGATTATCGAGCAAGGACTAAGGGAATACTTGGGAAGACTTTTTGGTGTGTTTTCATCGACGAGCATTGCCATTCCAAGAGGTACGTTCATGTAAACTCGTAGTAATTCCGCATGCGTAGGATTTACGTGAACTGTTTATATGAATGATTTGTTGTTGAATTATTATTTGAATTAATATAGGATTAATTCATGCTAGTAATAATTGTTAGAATTAAATTTGTATTTAAATATTCATCCCGAATAGATCCGAGCAATTAATTCCCCAACAATTGGTGGAGCATCAACAGGTTGGCTCATCTCTACAACGTCATCCTGTGTCATTGCGTTGATTCTCTTGCTTCTTCAGCCTCCATATCTTGCACAAACTCTTCACCAAGTTTCAACAATTGGCAACCTGCCCTATTATGACCATCCTCTTTACAGAAGTTGCACTTCACAGTGAAGTATTGTTTTGGCATTCTCTGCACACCTCTTCTCTTACTTCCTTCTTCATCAGCACCCAACCTGATCTCCCCCTCTTTCTCTTTCCAAAGTTAGGTGGCAATGGATGGATATAACCAGTTTTCACCCATAGTTCTTCACCATTCATTGGTGGAATGGAATGGTGATAGATGTCTGAGTAAACCTCCACTGAATAGCATTTGTTCACATATTCCTCCACATCCCAACCTTGTGAATATATTGCACTGATAGCATGCTTGCAGGGTATACCAGACAACTCCCACATTCTACAATCACATAGGCATTTCTTCAAATCAACTGCATACCTTGTCCCCTCAAAGCTCCTAACCTCAAACTCTAACTCACTGGATTTAGTTGTTATACTGTTTTTGGCAACATCCATTCTCCTGTTCAAAATGCACCTTATCTTTCCACACAATACCCTTCCATCCCATTTCCTTTCAGCTCTATCCCTATTCTTCCGCAGTCTTCCCATCAGATACTCTCTGATCCACTCCAACATGGTTAAAATAGGGGATGATCTTGCATCCAAAATCATCTTATTGAATACTTCACACATATTGTTTACAAGGGTGTCACACCTTGCAAAAGGTGTGAAGTGTGACCTTGACCATTGGGAGGGAGGCTTATCTTGAAGCCATTCCAAACATCTGTGATCCAGTGCTCCAATGTTCCTCATTGCATCTTCAAAATGAGGTATAATATTAGACTTGACAGCAACCCACAATGCCTTTTTGAAAGCATCCCCTCTAAAACCTACTCTCTTCATGTTACCATGAAGATGTCTAACACAAAATCTGTTCTCCACTTCGGGTAAAATCTTCTCAAAGGCAGGTAACAAACCCTTCTACTTATCTGACATAAATGTCATCCTCTCATCTCTGTCCTGCATAAGGTCATCCTTCAATAGGGTCAGAAACCACTCACATGCCTCCCTTGTCTCACTTCCCACAACTGCATAGGTCAATGGGTATGGATCATTGTTTGGATCCATACCCACTGCAGTGAGCAACACCCCTGGAGTTGAACCTTTCAAATGACAACAATCTACACCAATCCATGGCCGCAGGAAAACTAAAATGCCCACCTCTTCTAATTTTTAAGCTAATGCCCTAATTTTCAGCAAAATCAAAATGCCCAAATGCCCTAATTACAGACTTTATGCCCTAATTTTCAAAATTTCATTGGAAATTGAAGACTTACCATAATCGGTGGCTCCAAGGTGTAGATGATCCTTCATTCGCAAGAAAGGTGGAATATATGGCTTAGGCATCGGTTTGTGACCTCTTCTCATTAACGAAGGCGGGCGTATGTTCTCCGCTTTGGTTCCCAGCTATTTTGCGATGGGTCGGGGTATTTTGAATAGGGGTGTTTTGCGACGCGGAGGGGTTATTTGGAGCGGTGGGGTGTCTTCTACCTCACGAGCCGCTTTTTGTTGTTCCTCCATTCAGCGAAACTTCACCACGGTGGCACAGCGATTTACGCGGTGGTGAATTAGGGGGAAATAGGGTTACGCGATTTGGGGAAAAATTGGGTTCAGAACATTTGGGGGAAAAATTAATTTATGAAATGAACGGTTATTGTTATTTAATTCGTATAATTTTTTTTTAACGTTTGACTAACGACGCGTATTTGGGACGCGCAAGTTTGATGGAAAATTGGACGGAAGTTTCAGTCGCGGGATCAAAAGTGTCAAAATTTTCGGCTTTTGAGACAAAACGTGGAGGGTCTTACTTATTGGGGACCAAAAAAGCAAAAAAACTCGACAATGTCACTGTATTCTACATGAAATTGATGGATGTTTGTTGTTTATATTTTGGGTAGGGAGCTTAGAACAGATATTTCCAAAATAGGGGCTACGTGGAATGTACCGCGGGCTTTCGCCAACAATTCTTGCATTGCTTCCATATTGGGCCGTAAGTTATTCTGCTTTCTTTACTTTATTTGTAAAAATACTTCCTGGACCGGCTTGAAAACAATTCTTCACATTTTGCAGGTGTATTCTACTATTTATGATCAACTTAAGTGGATAGCTTACTGCTTTTCTTAGTCTTAATCTTTTGTCTATGCACAATATGCCTTATATTACTGGAAATTATATGTAAATAATTAGTTCCATCTTGGAACAAATATGATTCATGCTTCTGGTGCCTTGGGCTGCAACTATGATTATCACAATTTTGTGTTATTTTGTAGAATGTGTGGTTGACACTTTATAGATGCACTCTAGAAAAGAAAATGAATCGATTTAATTTTAATGTCCCACTAAGGATTACTAAACCAATAATTTTTGTTAATCTGTTTAATTGTTTTTTTTTTCTAAATTTAATCACATTCTGCTATATTAATATTCTGTGTGATATATATCCTAACAAAACCAGTATAGGAATTAGGAATTCATGTTTACAGTTTTCTTGATTTTTGAGAATTTTTGTAAGAAGACTTAAGACATTGAAGATTGTTTTTTTCATTTAGTGTTTTTAGGCAATGGAAGTTAGCGTGAATTAGAATGGAAAGTGGGGTGGGGATTAGGAAAACCAGACTTTGATTTGTCCACCAATAATGGAGGATACAATGGATAAAATGGTGGAGTTGATACTTAAGGCTAAGTTAAATGGATCTGATGTTGTGAAGTTAGGTTGGATCACATGAGGACCTTCAATACTGATATTGATATCGAAAATAACTGTAAATCAGACCGACTAACCATTTTTTCAGTTAAACCTTTTTTCCAATTGATTAGTCTATTCTATAGCCTGTTTCGCAGATCTGGGGTTTGACTTCTATTATTTGCCATTGGAGAATTATAATATTCATTGATTTTGATTTTGGAGTTATTAAGTTGATATATTTTCTTCTTCTCTTATATATTAATTTAGATCCAAAGTTGTCATATTTATATTGTCCCTACTTTGAATAAGATGCTTCAGCATCAGATCATCATTTGGAGTTTGTTTTGATTAAAGGGTTTAGATATTAGATGAATTAAATTCATAGCTATCAGTCTATCCAACTTGATGGATATTTTGAACATGTGTAACGTATCTTTATTATCCATTGTGATAAAAAAAAAAGTTTATTTGTTACCATCAACTCTTATTCCTTTTTTGGAATTCTAACTCTTTAATGTGTGAAGGAAATGACTAACTTCAGCTCAAAATTAAGAAGGTTGATAAAGCAAAAGGGAACACCAAGGTGGAACTTGAACTTGAAACCAAAAATACATGGATGGTCAAGAAAAGCACGAGAAATAAGGTTTCGACAAGAAAATGAACAAAAAAGAGAGCGAATGATGATTAGGATGTAGAACATGCAACAAATGGTGAAGAAGATAAGGAGGATAAAAAGAAGAGAAAGATGAGAAAAAAAAGTATAGATGAAAAAATCGTTTCTGCAAAATACTTAAGAGACTTATAGAGCGGGTACAAGACATCGAT
Source organism: Stenogyne calaminthoides (assembly GCA_037126765.1). Classification (NCBI taxonomy): domain Eukaryota; kingdom Viridiplantae; phylum Streptophyta; class Magnoliopsida; order Lamiales; family Lamiaceae; genus Stenogyne; species Stenogyne calaminthoides. Next base: position 6,959,162 of record JBBCBC010000010.1, read on the forward strand.
ATCAAAATATTGAGCAACTATCAAAATAACAATTTTACAAAAGGTGCACGGGCAAAAATTGGTATATAAAAATTGGAGAATCTACTGCAATTGAATGTGTAAAACGATTTTGTCTTGCTATTGTGGAAATTTTCTCTAAGGTTTATTTAAGATCGCCGAATGCAGATGATGTTGCTAGACTACTTTTTATAGGTGAACAACGTGGGTTCCCGGGAATGTTAGGTAGCCTTGATTGTATGCATTGGAGAGGGAAAATTGTCCTACAACGTGGGCTGAACTATATGCAATCCGCATTGGTTCTCCAACCATAATTCTTGAAGTTGTTGCTGATTATGATCTTTGGATATGTCATGTGTTTTTTGGTATGACAGGAGCTAATAATGATATCAATGTGTTGGAAAGATCTCATCTTTTTCTAATCTTACAAGAGGTATTGCTCCTCCTGTACATTATGTTATCCAAGGAAAAGAATACAACACGAGATATTATTTAGCAGATGGTATATACCCCAAATGGTCAACTCTTGTGCAAACCATCTGTGATCCACGTGGTCCTAAAATTATTATTTTTTGCAATGAAGCAAGAAGCGTGCAGAAAAGATGTGGAACGTGCATTTGGAGTCCTCCAAAGTCAATTTGCAATTGTTGCAAATCCTGCTCGTTTTTGGACGACAAGTGATTTGCAAGATATAATGATTGCATGCATTATAATGCATAATATGATAATCGAGGATGAGCGAGATCTCAGTGCTCCGATTATAGAAGCGAGAGAAATGACAACTCCAGAGGTAGAAATTGAAAATAATGAGCATTCTAGATTTTAAAATTTTCTTGGTAGACATAAAAAAATCAGGGATGCGGATGCTCATTACGAACTTCGGAATGCATTGATTGAACATCTTTGGGAAGAATACTCTAATTTAGAAAATTAGTGACTATGAATATGTAATTTAATTTTTATAGTATTGCATTGTGTTGTATTAATTAATATGTAATTTTCTTTATTATTAATATGTAAGTGAGATGAATTATTTTGAATTTTGGTGTTTTATTAAATATTGTGTTTTATTAATATATCACTTTAAAAAAAAATATAATTTACTAAAATCTAAATTGCATATCTAATTATAAATATAAATTTGATATATTAAAAATAAAATTGATAAAATTAAGAATATTCTAAGAGTATTCAATTTGAGTCCAAATTTGATGTGTATGGTTGGAGATGGTTTTATTGTTGGTGGCAAATTGATAGTTTAGTGGCAAATTTGGTGGCATAGCATTGGAGATGCCCTAAGGCCTACCAAATGGGCCCTAAAAGATAACATAAGCATCTTGAGTTACGCTTTGTAGGTCCCGAACGGGTTTCGTGAGGCGTAAGTCTAGAGGGAGGGTGAATAGACTTACGAAACTTTTTTCGTCTTGATCGGTGTGATTGCGGTTTGTCCGATCGAGTGCAAGTGAATCGGTTTGGGATCGATGTTCAATCTTCTCGGCGCCGAGGGCGATCGGTTTGATATCTGTCCGGTTTAAGCGATAGTCGCGGAAGCTTGTTAATACCCGTGTGAAAACCGGTTTTACCAAATCGATTCTCAAGTCGGGTTTTCAATCAGCTGACTAAGGTGTCAACCTGATCAGATCAGTTGCTTGGTGCAGACTGCTGTTAACTTAGAATATGTATGCAATTTTAAGCTTAGTTGTGTGAATAGTGTAAAGCAAGTAAATGCACACAAGATTTTATAGTGGTTCAGACGAAACCCATCTTACGTCCACTCTTCCCTTAACACAGGGGCAACTTAACCGACTTAACCGACTGGACTTAGTTTAATGTGTTAGTCCAACACCCAACAGATGTTTATCGAGTTCACACTCAACCGATCCCGTAAATCGTAAAACTAGAATCCCTTGATGCGAAATCTTGCAGAACAAACTTAACCTAACTTTGAGTTTGGGTAAAGATTTGTTGTGGTTCCAACTGGAAATCTATCCTAGTATTTATCTAGCCAAATGCTAGAGGATGAGATTTCTATGCTAAGAACAATGGGATGAACACTTAAGAATAATCTTCAAATTCCGTGTTCTTCGAGCGGAAATTCTGCTATAGTTTTTGCTTCTTTTTCAGTCTGCTCGATCCGGTCTCTTTTTCAATTTTGAAGAGCAATCCCATTTTATAGACCACGAAATCAAAGAGCCGTTGGAGAGCAATTTGAATTTCGGGCTATATTAGGTAGGTTGTAGGATATGATATGGCGTCTTTTCGAATATCGGGCGTGGCGAAAAGGCATGATTAACGTCGTTTATGTCCGCAGTCGAATCCCGTATTGTCACTCTTTTTTGTGCACGCGTGTCGCTTTCTCTTGGCTTTTCATGGCGCAAGACTTCAAGATTTGTCCATTTGACGATTGATATTCCTTTTGTAGAATATTCGCCTTATGCTGCGTGTACCATTTTGGTTGACTCAGTGTGAGTGACTTGATCGGATAAGCGTCGATCTACCTTTTGTAGAGTCTTCGATCGCATTGTCTTAGCACAATTTGTAGACTCGACTGATGTAGGTCTCCTGGTCTTCTGGTAGTCTTCTGATCTTTAGGTGACTCTGAGCCTCAGTGTCTTGATCATCTTGAAGTCTTGAGGTTTATTCTTGAGTCTTCAGGTTTCTCTGAGTCTTCAGGTTTATCCGAGTCTTCAGGTTCATCTGAGTCTTCAGTGTCTTCTGTCTTCACCTGATCATCTGACTTCTTGTCTTCTGATCCGTCTTAGTCTTCTGATCATCTGACCTTATCTGGTCATCTGATAACTCGACCTGACCTATACATATTGAGTTCCCCCTCAATATGTGACCTATCTTTTACATCAGCTATCTATACATTTAATTTGGTCATCTTAATCGATTCTAAGTCATCGGTCCTAACAGAATCGGGTCCTATTACAACTTTGTTTTGGAACTTTCATCAAAACTAAATACAAATTTCCCAACAATTTCCCCCTTTTTGATGGAACCAAAACACTTAATCAGAAAAACAGATACCATGAATAGAAATGCAGATAATGTAAAGCAGTACATACCTAAGTCATCAGTCAGCTAACAGATCTGAATGGTCCTATTACAACCTGTTTTGGAACTTTCATCAAAACTAAATACAAATTTCCCAACAATTTCCCCCTTTTTGATGGAACCAAAACACTTAATCAGAAAAACAGATACCACGAATAGAAATGCAGATAATGTAAAGCAGTACATACCTCAGAAGACAATGAGATGTTGTCTTAGAATTAGAGAGATGGAATATTTCATTCAGATAGGTGTGTGCATTACAGAATACATGAAAAACGTATTTATCATCTGATTCCAAGTTGTCATGAGGATCAGAAATTTCTCCAACATTGTTCAAGCACTTCATCTCCAAGTCTACAAAGAAATCAGATCCCAGAGTTGTCATGAGGATCAGAAATTCCTCGATGCTTTTTAGTCTGATATCCCTCCAGAACACAATCTCTTCTATCTGTTCTTTGGATGCGGGATGTTGATCCATCGTGGGGCATGAGTCCGGCGCAGATACTCCTTGATTTGATGCTTCATTACCCTTATGATCGGGCTTTCTGGATCAGGTGAAGCAAGCACGGTTCTGGTATTGAAGTGATTATGAGAGACGGACACACGCTTGTCAGATCTCTCAGGTTCTTGTAACTTGTTTGGAGAGTGGGAGTGAGATGGGGATATTTGTGGTTCAGGTTCGTCTTCAACTTGTTGAGGGTGTTCAGTTTCCTGAACATGTTCATTGGTTGGGGGAGTGGGAGATCTGGGTGATCTGATTGGTGAGGGTGATGGTGAGAAAGTTTTGTGAGGGGAGGGTGGTGGTGATGATTTTTGAGGAGAGGGTGATGACGATTTGGAAGTGGGCGTAGGCGATCTTGCTTTCTGGAAGATCTTTGTGAGAGGTAGAGAATCGATGGTGATTCTTCCTCAAAGTGCTCCACTTCAGTCCCTCTGACAGCTTTCTCTTCTTCTTCTTCGATCATCTGCTCGTCCCTTACTTCTCTGGCAGTGTGCTCAGAACTGACTGCTATCTCCTTTTCTGATTCCACCTGAATCAGATCCTTCGTTCTTTGAACTTGGCGAACTTCGGGGCGATCTTGAGGAGATGTCGCTCTCTTACGGCGTTTTATTGAGCATCTGGTTTTGGCGAGATCCTTCCTCTTGACCTCTTCTGCGGAAAAGGCCATTCACGCGCTTATGAAGATGCGGTTGCCTTTTTCTTTTCCTTCTTCTTTCTCTCCCTTGGGTTTGGGCACATAAGTAGGATCCTCATGTTGACGAGCGAGGGGCTCATCCTTGCCAAAAGATGGCCTTGTGCTTTGCTTGATATATCTTCGCTCCATTCTCATTCCATTCATAATTCTTTGGCAGCTTATCTGACAGAACGATTGAGATTTTGTGCATGAAAGAGCACTTGGAAGATAAGCACACTTCATTTCTCTGGGTCAGTTCGAACTTCCCCGAGTCTTTCCGCAGTCGTGCCTTGACCATACCCAACCAATCCATATCTGAAGCCTTCTTGATGATTGCAGCCATGACACTGATCTTATAGGAAGTGACAAAGATCAAGATCGTAAGTTGAGCACATAATCACCTTTCCGAACGATCTCGAGAGAAGGCGATATTTTCTCTTCGTGGGGAAGCTTTGACATTCGTTGTATTATCCTTGTTTGCTGGTCTCAACAATTTCGGCTTCAAGAAAGTCCTTCTCACCTACATCACGTGTAGGTCTCGGGTTGATCTTCCTCGAAGTTAGACCAAGATCCTCTCGAGATCATCGTTCGACACTTTCGTACTTCTAGTCCACCAACGGAAGAAATCAAGTCAAGATCAATGTCCTCGCCCGTAGATTGTATAGAAACTCCAGGGCTTCATGTGTGTGGACAATGTTCTGATGTCTCGAGCAATACTGTTCAAGCCCACACGCTCGCAAGCACTCCAGAATTTCTAGCGATTCAGGATCTGAGGTGATTGAAAATACTACATATTTTTCATCAATGATATCTTTCTTCATTGATGCGAAGTTGCATAACTTTTTCCCTTGGCCCTGTCGTGGAACAAGATATGTCATTTCTGTATGATATGCAAATTGATGTTAGTCTGAGTAAACTATTTCAATAATCTCAGTCAAACCAGTAATCTAAGCATCAATTAAGCAAATAAGCGTATAGATCGTATACAAATTACAGAAACATAACAGCACGACTTGTTAACCTATTGACCAGAGTGAATTGAAATCATGCAGTATTTTAACGAGAAATTACCAGAAATTGATTCGTAGGTTTGAGAAATCGTGAAAATAGAATCAATTGATTTTGGAAAGTAAATTTCTGAAGATTTTGAAAGTTTTGATCTTTTTAAGAGTTTTGAGAAGACTAAGTAGTGGAAAGAAGTTTTCTGAGAAGGATTTGGATTTATAGTATGCGAGGGAAAACCTTTTGTACAACTTTCCAAAGGTACTCAAGTATTCGTGTTTTGAAATCAGTGGCTGAGATTAGTCGGCCGAAAATGTTTTAATCGCACGGTTGAGAAAAGTAGTCTTCTCGTATTTCGGACTCGAAAATTCGCAATAAAACGCATTAAATACACTTTCCCATGTCCGCATTAAATGTTTTGCAGTGCATGCGACATAAAGTTAAGAAAACATAGTGAAAACCAATTTATTTAAATAATGCATTTAAGATGTTCAGAAAGGGATAAATAATAAACGTATTTGACTGATTGATATTGTAATCAACCAGTTACCACTGTGATCTGATCTGGTTGGCTTGATTACTTGTTGACATTACTGATGGTAGCCTATACCTTAGCATTTCCCAACAATAGTCCACTCATCTGATCAGATTCCTGTTTGATCCACTTTGTTGCTTATCTGATCCACTTATCTGATTCTTTATCTGATCCTCTTCATCCTTCAGTCTTCTTCTATTCAGGCCGTATTTCCTAGGCATTTATGTACTGACCTCCGGGTCTTCTTGTACTTGTAACTTGTAATGTAAATCTGACCTCCGGGTCCTTATTAATGAAAAGTTCTATTATTTCATTGTTGTGTTGCCTCTACTTACTTATGCGATTTGTAGCCTTAAACTTGTACAACTTGCTTGTTGACCATAGCTTAATTCGACTTATAAAGTATAACCTTCCAATCTGATCAGTTCCCCCTTAATCTGATATATCTTAAACCGATTAGTTCTTGTCCGATCTTCAGACGGGCTTTTGTTCGATCGTTCGATCGGTTGAGATTCCTAACTCAACCGATTCCTCTTAACTCGTTAGTCTCTTTAACTAACCGGGTTTCGAGACCGATCCCACCAAACATTTCGGTGCACTTTCTCCGAGATCCGAAGCCCTAGCTCATTACATAATTTCTCGAATCGATCTTAGCTAGCGGCTTAGTTAAAATATCGACGCTCGCAAGATGGATCTTTTCCATTATGATATATTCTTCTTTTCAACATGATCTCCGATAAAATGGTGTCCGACATCCACATGCTTGCATCTTGTATGTAGAACAGATTCCGAAAGTGATTGCAATAGCTTATTCATTGGGCCACGTAATATAGGTACGTTTTAGCAATTACGATGTTGTAATCCTCAACCGCCGACTTAGCGAGTTTTTGGGAAAAACAAACTTCTCGCAGCCCATATATTACGCTTCAAAGAAGTAGATGTCGCGAATCGATGTCCGCTTCGAAAACCAAGAGATCGCTTTTATTTTAAACCGACATGTACCGAGGTTGACTTCGTCGATTCTTTTCGCAACCTCCGTGAATTTAATCGAATACCCACTAAGTTTCTAGATTATCATCGATGGGTAGAATAAATCAAGGTTTACCGCCCCTTCGGATACTTAAGAATCCGCTTAGCCGCTTCTGTGTGGCTTTGCTTTGGATTTGCTCGAAACCGCACATACACCCATCGCAGAAAAAAGTGATATCCGGTCTGTTGGAAGTCGGTATAGTAGAGATCCAATGAGAGCCCTATATTCTTTCTCGATTAGTTTTCTCGATCGCCTCATCGGATCCATCTTGAATCCAATCATCATAGGAATTTTGGCTTCCTTACTATTTCGAACTCCAAATTTAGCCAACAAATTCCTTTTGTACTTAGCTTTGGCGAGATGAATATCCCTTCAGATTTTGCTTGACCAGTAAACCCGTAAAGTAATTCATCCGACCCATCATGGACATCTCGAACTTCCCTCAGATCAACTTGTCAACTTTTCACATAACTTCTTGTTGGGAGATCCAAGATGATGTCGCCCACGTAAATCAACCATCGTAATATCTTCTCCATCTTCTATTCGAATAAGGTTATGTCCACTATTCCTTTAGTGAATCTACTGCCTATCAAGAATCGAGAGTGTATCATACCAAGCTCGAGGAGCTTGTTTTGCACTCATAAAGAGCTTTTCTTAAACCAGACACTTGGTCGCCTTTTTCAAAGCCTGAAGGTTGTTCAACATAAACTTCCTCTGCTAGTACCCCATTTAAGAATGCACTCTTTACATCCATCTGATACACAATGAACCCTCTGTGGGCAGAATATGCGTAAACAAACCGAATGGCTTTAAGCGAGCGACCGGTGCAAAGGTCTCATCATAATCAATTCCTTCTGATTGTGAATACCCCTTAGCAACAAGTCTTGCCTTATTTATGGTTATGACATTATTCTCATCTCTCTTGTTCTTGAATACCCACTTTGTGCCAATCACGTCTTGATGAGTTGGTTTGTCCACCAGTTTCCAAACTTGATTCCTCTCAAACTGTTCCAGTTCTTCTTGCATGGCTAGAATCCAGCTTGCGTCTTGTAGAGCTTCCTCTACTTCAGTTGGTTCCTTCAAAGACAGATAACAACAATACATGGAACTTTCACCAATCTGATGTCTAGTTTTGACTCTATCAGATGGATCTCCGATAATCAGATCAGTTGGATGACTGGTTATCCAGATCCTTATTTTCTGATTTGCATCTATTTGGAGAACATCATCCTCTTCTGATAGTAGTTCATTACTAGTGATTGGGAGTGGTGCAGAATTATGATCCACTTGATATGGACATGTCTCAGCTGATGTTGGACTCATCATATGTTGATGTCTGTCCGTAGGAACTTCAGGAGTTCCCCCTAAACCAGATGGTTCGATTGATATCGCCTCATTGCATCTTCTTCTACACCGACAAGCCAGCGTATCTTTAGGTCCGATTGACTGGTGAATCAGCAAGATCAAGTTCTGGGATATACACTGTTACGTGTTCAAATTCTTTCTCCTTGATACTTAGTTGATCCATTTTTATGTGTATCAGGTACCGGTTGATCTGGTACTGCTTGTTCTGAGGCAGCTTTCTCTTGTTCAGAAGATGTCTCATCAAAGACCACATGGGGTGTTTCTTCCACAACTAGGGTTCGTATGTTGTAAACCCCGAAAAGCCCTGGCTTGTGGATGAGGAATATCCTAAGAATATACCCTCATCGACTTGGCCTCAAAAGTCTTCAACCGACTTTTCCCATTGTTGTGTATGAAACACTTGCACTAAAAAAAACATGAAAGTAAGAAACACGAGGTTTTTTACGCCCTTCCACGATTTATAGGGTGTTTTGTAGTGAGCCTTAGTCGAAAAACATCCGCTTTACGAGTGTGGCATGCAAGATTGATGGCTTCGCCCTTAAACGACTTGGTGTTGCATGTTCAATTTAACATAGTGAAAGCGCTTTCTTGAGTGTTCTGTTTTCTCCGATTCGCTACTCCATTATGTTGTGGCGTTCTTGCGGTGGCGTCGACGCCTCAAGTCAGATACCAAACTTAGTGCAAAAAATCAAGAATAAAAGAGTTCGTAAAATTATGTACCTTTATCTAATCTGATTTTCACTATACTGACACCCTTTTCATTTTGTAGTTTCTTGAGTAGCTCAAGTATCTTTGTAGTTGTCTCATTCTTCTTGTATAAGAATACAACCCAGGTAAACTTGGAATAATCATCCACGATTACCAGAGTATATTTTCGTCACGAGATCGACCGTGTAATCGGGTCCAAATAGATCCATATGAAGGTTCTTGCAATACTTTCATCGGATCTTTGGTCCGTATTCCCTTGAATGAGGCTTTAACTTGTTTTCCCTTCTGACATGAGGCACATGTCTGATCCTTTGAGAATACCTCATTCGGAAGTCCCTCAACCAAAGGCATCCAAGCTATCTTGTTAAGAGTCTTAAAGTTCAGATGACTCATTCTTTTGTGCCAGAGCCAACTGCTACTTTTGGAACTCGTAACAATTAGGCATGCATTTCTTGGACAACTGCTCCAATCTGTTTGGTAGATCGTGGTCTTTCCTTGAACCGATTAGCAAGATTTGTTGAGTAGCTCGATTCCTTATCGCATAATCGATCACTCGAGAACTCAACATCGAATCCGTTGTCGCGTAATTGTGATAATCGATAACAAAGTTATGCTTTAATCCTTCGACATACGAGACTCCAGTTACTTGTACATCATCATTCTCTAAGGTTCCGAATCCTTTGGTAAAACCAAAGTTATCATCACCGAAGAGTACACGTGGGCCTTCTTGTTCTTTGTAAGAGCTAAGGAGATGTTTGCTTCCAGTCATGTGCCTTGAGCATCCACTATCGATGTACCAGATAGTTTCTTGTACACCTCCTTTGTTGGCCCAACCCACGCGAACCTGCAATCGAATCAGGTTTTAGGTACCCCTTTAGAATTGGGTCCTGAGGGGTTAGTGGTGTTTTTAGGGATCCATATAAACAGGGCACTTCTATTGTAATCAGATAGATTAGAAGGCCTGATTTGTCTCCCATACACATCAACATAATCATACGTCTCTTTATATGCATTCTGATTGGTATGATTATTCGTGCGAGCCTTGAGTGAATCAGAAGACTTGGGATTTTTCCTTACTGTTTGTCTTCTTTTAACCCAGTGGGGCTCAGGTGCAGCAGCCCTAGGTCTCTGGTTATAAGGGTAGGTACGACTACTACCATTAAAAGATTCATATCTTCTTAGCATAGATGGTCTTGGCAGTTTACCTATAGCTTGCTTGTTAGGCAGCTGACCTTGATTGAGTTTCAGATTAGACTTCCTTTTGACAGGTTATCTCTTCTGATACCTAATCTGCTGATCAAGTTGAGGTCTCTTCAGAAGAACTAGGTTCTTCTGTTGATTCCTCGGCTAATGCTTAATCAGTTGGGGTCAGTTTCTGTTCCCTTTCTGATTAGGTACTTACCTTACTTGCTCAGCAGGTCTCTTTCCCTTATCAGATACATGTTTAGCTTTTTATGTATCTTTGTCAGAGACTCGTTTGATTACACCCTTTTGAAGTGAACCAAATGGGGCTTTTGAGGATGTAGAAGGGTTCTCATACCCAATTCCATTCTTGTTAGTCGGCGTTTGAAAATAGGTGTTCATATCTTGAACGGTTTTTGATGATTTCGTGAAAACCTCTATTTTCTTACGCAAACTATCCTCAGTAGATTTGAGACTCTCATGTAGTCGGAAGAGTTCATCAAACTTAGCTTGTAGGATTTTGAAATCATCAGCTTGTTGTTTGTTGATTGCTAGCTGGTCTTTAATCTGCTTCTCCTGATCAGAAGATTTAACTTTCAGAACTTTCAGTTCTTCAGTTACCTTCTGAGCAGTTTCAGCTGATTTCAGTTCAGCTGCTTTACTGACAGCGATTTCTCTAACAAGCTGATTATTTCTGATCCTTAGCTTATCGTTTTCAGCTTCCACTATTGTATAAATGTCTACTGCGTTATAGAGATCATCAAGCAATTGCTCAGAATAGAGCTGCAAGTCAATCTCTCCAGCAGGTGTGCTAATAATAGCTGGTGTGGAAATTGAAAAAGCAGAAGGTTTGGAGGTTACCTCAGATTGGTCTTCCTCCTTAGCCATCAGGCAGATTTCATCATCATCTGAAGAGAATATCAGATTTTCATGGTCGAAGAAATCATTAGCATTGCTTATCAGACAGAAGTCCTCTACTGAAGAGTAGCCAGAATCCTCAGAAGGCAGATAGGAATCATCAATTCCTGATGTGTCAGCAACCATGGCTTTTCTGTCTCTAAAGTGTTGCTCTCTTCTGTTCCGCTTCTCTTCTCTTTCTCTTGGAGTCAGGTCTGGACAGTCGGCGCTGTAGTGACCTGGTTTATCACATTTGAAGCATGATCCATGTTCCACGGAACTTCCTCTGCCAGGTGAGTCACTCCGTCTGTAGGATCTGTCAGGTGACTTTCCTTTCTGATTGTAATCTGAACTTCTTCTTTCAGATCTGGTGTCTCTTCTCTCATCTGACCGATCATCTCTTTTCTTATCTTCTCTGTGATCCCTTCGGTCATCAGATCTGGTCCTATCTGGAGATCTGTCAGTTGGCCTCCCGTTTCTTCCTCTATTATCTTGATAGTCTCTGTAGAATCTGCGATACTTACCAAGTTGAATGTTCGATCTTTCAAGTTTCCTGGTAAGCAGAGCGATCTGTTCAGCTTGGCTTATTATGTTTCCAATAGGTTCAGTGGCCTTTGATCTGCTGCTGGTTGCTTTGAATGCAACTGATTTTGATGTGGAGGTTGTGGCTTCAGCAGGTGATTCGTCTTCATCTTCTTGCCCTCTTTCGATCAGGTCGAACTCATGGGCTTTAAGACTTAGGAACAAGCTATTTGGCTTCATCTTGGCAATGTCTTGGCAATCCTTGATTACCATGACTTTCATGTCCCACTTCTTGGTGAGAGATCTCAAGATTTTGTAATTGATGTCTTTGTCTGACATCTCTCGTCCAAGTTCTCGTAGCTTGTTTACTGACATGTTGATTCTCCCATCGAGCTCATTGATGGTTTCGTTTGGCAACATCCTAAGCTTCTCGAACTTCACCAGATTCAAATTTTGTAATGTTGTCTTTGATCCGATCATTTCTTCAGACATCTCAAAGAAGCGTATCCCACATTTGTTTTAATTGTCTTGAGATACTTTATCTTCTCTTTGGTGATCTTATCCATCGCCTTCATGATTATATGCCCGCTATTGTATCCGCAGTATACAACTTTCTTTCTTTCGCATCCATCGGCGGGTGACTCTTTCGGACAAGGCTTCCAGTGCAAAATTTGGATCTCCTCCAACAACCGGATTGTCGCGGATATATGATGATGGGTCCTCGCTCAATGACTTCCATCATTCTGCCGCTTATCGACCCCAGATGGTTGCACATGTATATTGTCCAATCTGCATACTCATCAATTGAAAACTTAGGCAAATCATGATACATACCAGAGGTATTATCCATGCTGAGTGATTTTGAAAACGAATGAGTTTTGAAAACGGTTTTTTCAAGATCTGTTCAAATGACCACAAAGATTCTTCCTCAAGAATCGATGATACTCAAAGCCGATTGGTGCGTAGAACCACCGCCTCGATACCACTTGTAGGTCCCGAAACGGGTTTCGCGGAGGGCGTAAGTCTAGAGGGTTCGTGCAGGTCGAGGTGTGATTGCGGTTTATTCGATCGAGTGCAAGTGAATCGGTTTGATCGATGTTCAATCTTATCGGCGTCGAGGGCGGTCGGTTTGATATCTGTCGGTTTAAGCGGAGAGTAGCGGAAGCTTGTTAATACCCGTGTGAAAAACCGGCTTTTACCAAATCGATTCTCAAGTCGGTTTTCAATCACCGACTAAGGTGTCAACTCGACGATCGGTTGCTTGGTGCATCGTCGCCGTTAACTTAGAATATGTATGTAATTTTAAGCTCGTTTTTTGTGAATAGTGTAAAAGCAAGTAAATGCACACAAGATTTTATAGTGGTTCGCATTTAAACCCGAGTCTTTACGCCCACTCTTCCCTTAACACAGGGGCAACTTAACCGAGTTTAATGTGTTAGTCCAACACCCAACAGATGTTTATCGAGTTCACACTCAACCGATCCCAGAAATCAGAAATTAGAATCCCTAGTCTGAAATCTTGAGGTAACAAACTTAACCTAACTTTGAGTTTGGGTAAAGATTTGTTGTGGTTCCAACTGGAAATCTATCCTAGTGTTTATGTAGCCAAATGCTAGAGGATGAGATTTCTATGCTAAGAACAATGGGATGAACACTTAAGAATAATCTTCAAATTCGGTGTTCTTCGAGCGGAAATTCTGCTATAGTTTTTGCTTCTTTTTCAGTCTGCTCGATCCGGTCTCTTTTTCAATTTTGAAGAGCAATCCCATTTTATAGACCACGAAATCAAAGAGCCGTTGGAGAGCAATTTGAATTTCGGGCTATATTAGGTAGGTTGTAGGATATGATGTGACATGCTCCGAATATTGGCGTGGCCGAAGGCATGATTAGCGCCGTTTATGTCCGTAACGTCAAATCCCATATTTTCAGCTCTTTTTGTGCACGTGTCGCTTTCTCTTTGGCTTTGCGAGGCGGTACTTCAGTATTTTTCCATTTGACGATTGATATTCCTTTTGTAGAATATTCGCCTTTATGCAGTGTACCATTTGGTTGGCCTTGTGTGTGGTGACTTGATCGGATAAGTGATCGATCTACCTTGTAGAGTCTTCTTCGTCGCAGATTGTCTTAGCACAATTTGCGGACTTACCGATGTAGGTCTTACGGTCTTCGGTAGTCTTCCGATCTTTAGGTGACTCGAGCCTCGGTGTCTTGATCATAACCGAGTCTTGAGGGTTTATTCTTGAGTCTTGGGTTTATTCTTTGAGTCTTGAGGTTTCTCCGAGTCTTCAGTTTATCGAGTCTTGAGGTTTATCCGAGTCTTGAGTTTATCTCGAGTCTTGAGTTCATCCGAGTCTTGGTGTCTTCTGTCTTCACCTGATCATCTGACTTCTTGTCTTCTGATCCGTCTTAGTCTTCTAATCATCTGACCTTATCTGGTCATCTGATAACTCGACCTGACCTATACATATTGAGTTCCCCCTCAATATGTGACCTATCTTTTACATCAGCTATCTATACATTTCACTGGTCATCTTAACTGATTCTAAGTCATCAATACCAATGATCCGACCGGGTCCTATTACAACCTGTTTTGGAACTTCCATCAAAACTAAATACAAATTTCCCAACACACTTTTTTTTAATAACTCGGTATCCGGCCTAAGGACATATTAATCAGGGGGACCAAAACACATTGTTCACTAGTGGGGCCCCACTCCGGGGGACCATATCATTCCTCTCCTGTTAATGTTGATTTCTTTTTCAATTTAGTCATTCCTTCTGCTTTCATTATTAATTGTTTGTGTGAGGAGAATGTCTTATGTGATTTTTTTTTTGACAGGGTCTTATGTGAAATATTGCACACTAGTATTATGTGCAATACAATATAAATAAGACAAAAATGATATAAAACTCACGGGTCATCGTGGCGGGCGGGTCTGCACTCAAGGCGCGGAGTAGCGGCAAGGCGGGCTTGTACATGAGTTGTGGGCTTCAGGTTGAACGGGCGCATATGTATTTATACAAGGATATCTTTATCAAATATGTGTTGTTGCCTAGTGGTCCAGGTTTGTTGTTAATGAATTTGGTCGCATGTTCAATTCCTACTAAACACATAATTTTTTAATTTTTTTTTGTCAAATTTTTGTGTGTTACTACATCTATGTATAAGTGTTACTACATTGTTATATTGAAAAAACTTCATATCTTACGTAACACTTATTAAAATATATCATAACACATAAATATTCATAAGGTAACATTCGGTCACAAGGTAACACATTATTGTTCATATGGTAACACATGAGTATTCACATACTATTACGACGATATGTGAACAATGTTACATATTACTAAAAAAAAAATGTGTTACTACATGAACAAAAAGTGTTACCCTATGAAGAAAAATGTGTTACCACATGAACAAAACCAGTCCAAATGCGAAAAGAAATCCCCAGTCCAAAATTACAGATTTAAAGAACGACTTGATGTGTTACTACATGAACAAAAAAAAAGTGTTACCATATGAGCAAAAGAGTGTTACTACATGAACAAAAACCAGTACAAATGCGGAAAAAAACCTCTGTCCAAAATTACAGATTTACAGAACAGCGTGAAAAGACTGCAGAAGGATCTGAATTTCGTCACACATAATCCAAATATTATACACATATTTTCTCTTCTTCTCGCAGAATCCACACCAAAAATCAAATTGAACAACCTGATTTCATCCAATAATCGGAGCGAAAAAGAAAATTAGGGTACGAATGTGGAAGAAGAAAACTCGTGAGATCCACCAGCAGTCTGAAGAGAAGAGGAAGATGAAGAAATTTAACCGCGTCACGGACGCGTGATGGAAGAAGATGAAGAAAACCCATTAGCCCGCCAACAATCTGCCTTAACCCGTATTCTACCTGACCGCGAAAAAAAAAAACCTCAATTGCACATATCACTTGTATGCAATATTGCATACAAGTTTTTGTGTTGCGTGAGGAAGAGAAAATTCAATCCTTTTGCAGTCATGTTGTTAGTTTGGGATTCTTGATGTTTGCTTGACTTTCAATAGAAGAATTGAGTGGAAATGTAACCAATTTTTTTTTTTTTTTAAAGAAAAAACAAAAGAAGCAAATACAAATTTCCTCCGGAACTCCAGAAAGTGGATGGCCATTAGATCCGTTCAATTTCCTTTTATTTTGTCTTTAAATTCATCTGGTCTTTAATTTAAGATAAAAATTACGGTTTGAATTAAATGACACGGAGTTCTTTTTATATTTTTTTAGACTTATCGATGTTTTTGACCCATTAATTACTCTTGGTATTGCTCTTTTTTCCATGTTCTGGGTAAGAAATAATTATTTCTTTGAAGAAAACTCTCCTCATAAGTGTCAATTAAGCTGAAAATTTGTTAGTATCTCTTTCGCTTTGGCTCTCAATGTGTCTATAAATTGGGATTTCTAATATTGATTGTGTAGACGATTATTGGATAGTGAGAAAATTCATGAATTTGTTTAGAGCACTGGGAATGAATGAAAAGGAATCCTTCAAGAAAAACTGCCCTGCGAGTTTTACAATTGTAGATTTTTTGCGTGCAAAATGATTTAAACGCAGGACCTCTAGCCACCAAGTGAGCTTGCATTGTCATTAGACTAGATGATTGATTCATTAAATTCTTACTTCTAATAAATATGTTTTATAAATTTTTTGTATTTTTTTAATGCATCATATATTTTTTTTGTATTCTTAAATGTAATTAATTTAAAAAAAAAATGTGTTTTGAACTGAGACCTCTTGGTTGCAAAAGTATGTGTTCTAGTGTTGCCATTGAACTAGATAATTTATTAATTAATTTTTCACTTCAAATAAATATGTATCATATATTTTTTGTATTTTTAACAAGGGCAATATGCCATCGCTATTATTATGATGCTTGTTAAAGTCCTCAATATTAACGAGAGAAAATTTATTATTCATTAACGCCCTCGTTAGTAATAAGGACTCTAAAATCTCTTATTAATAGAGAGGGTTATCAGAACTTCTTTAAAATCTTTGTTATTAGCGAAGACTTTTATAATTCTCGTTAATGTCCTCATTAAATAACTTTTTTCTTGTAGTGTAATGTTATAATTAATCATTTGTTAAACGTGCTAGTAAATGAAATTCTTATGCACGTTAAATATCATAGATTCATAGTGATGCATGTTGTCATTCGCAGCAACGAGAACTAGGATCAAGACATGGAAAATGGAGCGAGAGAAAGAAAAAAAAAAAAACAAATATTTTAATTTTTTCAGCTTTTCAAATTTTAAAATGCTAGTGAAGAATATCTTCTTGAGATTCATGAGGTATATAAATTTAGGATTTGCTTGGTATCTAGCACATAGACACACATTATATATTATATCATGTCTATTCAAAATAAATACAGAATAAATTGAATCAACATTTTTTGAACAATATTTATACTCAATTTTTAAGTTGAACCCATAAGAATCTTCATTATTTTTGCACTTTCTAAACCAAACATTTTCACCAGATTTTTAGCATATTTATTTTGAGAAAAGAAAATATCTTCTTTACTTTGTTTAATTTGAAGTCCAAAAAAAAAAAAAATCTCCAACCATAGACATTTCAAAAGTACTAGTCATTTCCTTTACAAAACTATCCAACATTTTACCACTAGTTGTTACTAAAATAATATCATAAACATATGTTTGGGCAATCATGATATCGTTTTCAATATGTTTGATAAATAAGGTTCTATCAGCTTCACCCCTCAAATATCCAAATTCAAGTAAGAAATCAGTTAGTCTACCATACCAAGCTCTCGGAGCTTGTTTAAGACCATAAAGTGCTTTATTTAACTCACAAACATGCTCAGGAAATTTTGGACTTTCAAAACCCTTAGGTTGTTCAACATAAGCTTCATCTACAAGAATTCCATTTAAGAAAACAACTTTAACATCCATTTGATACAAATTTATATTAATAAAATATGGAATAGAAAAAGTAATCTTATAGATTCTATCCTAGCTACAAGAACAAATGTTTCATCAAAATCAATTCCCTCAATTTGAGTATATCCTTGAGCTAATAGTCTAGCTTTATTTTTAACAATATTAGCAGATTCATCAGTTTTATTTAAGAAAATTCACTTTGTTCCAATAACATTTATATCAGCATTAGACTTAGGAACAAATATACAAACATCATTTGTTTTTTTAAACTGGTTCAATTCCTCATGCAGAACATTAATCAAGTATTCATCATTAAAAGCTTCTTTAACATTTTTAGGTTCAATCATGGAATGAGATTTGAACACCTACCAAAGGATTAATACACTCCCCATCTACTGCAAATTGTACCCCTCATTCTGTCAAACCCTTATTTTTTCTTTAGTCATCACTCACCTTCTATTTCCCCTGCCGCCACCGCCGACACTTTCTGCTCATCCGCTCAGTCGACAAAGTAGCAGCCATACAACCACTAGTTCTCTCCTCCCCATTCGCGCGCGCCACCACATGAAGCCACTGTCGGGCATCGAACTTCACATCGCATCGCTAGAAATCACGTCGTCTTCCAGTAGTAGCTTCACTAATGATTTGATTTGATGGATAACTCTTTATAATCTTTGTAGATGGAGTCATTTGAGATGGATACTAAGTATCTTATGTAAAACCTCCAAAATCTGAGTTTTTGGGTAATGTTGTTCCAGATGTTGTAACAACATTCTGATCATCATCATTTTTTCAGCTCAGAATTCTCAATATTTCCAGCTATATCAATCAAATCGGATACATTATCTTCAACACTATTTTCTGCAAGACTAGTATTATCATCGAATACCACATTTACAGATTCTTGCATTGTGTCAGTTCTCAAGTTATAAATGATGTAGACTTTTCTATTCTTAGAATATCCTAAGAAACGTGTTTAACTAATCTCTATCATTCAATATTTAACAAACACAATCAAATACATGAAAATATTTCAAATTTGGTTTCCAGTTATTCAGAATCTCATATGGAGTACACCTACTACCAGAACAAATAAAGACTCTATTCACAATGTGACTAGTGTTTAAAGCTTTCTGCCAAAAATATTTTAGACAAACTTTTTAAAGTTAACATAACTCTTGCAATTTCTTGTTAAGTCCTATTCTTTCTTTCTGCAATACTATTCTGTTGAGGTGGTTTAGGAGAGAAAAGAAAATGCTTGTAAGATTCTCTTATTTTCACAAAAATCAATGAATGAACTATTCTCAAATTCTCTAACATGATCAGATATATTCCTGCTCATGTTCAAGTTAAACACAGGTTTAAACATTTTGTAAGTAATTTTAAAAGCAGAGAAAATTACTGATTTTTCTCTAAGAAACACAACCCAAGTTTATCTAGAGTAATCATCAATCAAAACTAATGAATACATCTTACCACCTAAACTTTCAGTCTCCGTTGGCCCCATAAGATCCATATGAATAAGTTCAAAGTAACGTGTTGTAGCACATACTGACAACATTTGGTGTGACACTCTCACTTGATTACCTTTCTGGCATGGTCGGCA
Source organism: Stenogyne calaminthoides (assembly GCA_037126765.1). Classification (NCBI taxonomy): domain Eukaryota; kingdom Viridiplantae; phylum Streptophyta; class Magnoliopsida; order Lamiales; family Lamiaceae; genus Stenogyne; species Stenogyne calaminthoides. The sequence goes on from JBBCBC010000010.1 coordinate 6,978,189, forward strand.
AACCTTTAACTTTCCAAAATTAAGATTAGGCAATCCTATAGCAACATCTAATCTCAGCAATTTTTGGATACTTCTGCAATTGCATGACCAAGTTTTTGATGTCATAAAATAATATCATATGTTTTAGCACTTTTGTAAGCATTACTTGGACCAATTAAATAACAATTGTCTACTGACCACTCTCCAGTCATTCAACATTCATTATTTTTGTACAAAACATAAGATGATTTTTTTATTAAATTTAGCATGTAGATTATCATCACACAATTGACTAATACTAATTAAATTGGCAAGTAAATCATTCACATGTAAAACACACTACAATAAAATTGACTTTATGTAACATTTTGTGGTAACACTTTTAATTTATGTAACACATTATGGTAACACTATTTTAATTTACATATTATGTAACACATTTTGTAATACACTTGAATGTAACACTTTTAAATAGGTAACACTTCTTTAGTTACACTTTTATATAGATAACACTTCTCAGGTAACACTTGTACATGGATAACACTTTTTAGTAACATTTTAATAAAGGATAACACTTTTAAGTGATATTTTAACATATATAATACTTTTAGGTAACATTTTTAAATATGTAACATATTTTAGTAACACTTTGTATTAACTATTTAAATAAATAGAGATATAAATATACTTTATTTATATATATATATATATATATATATATGATCAATAAATTCGATATGTAAATTTGATCATTTTGAAAAATTGGAAACATTAAGAGCCCCTTTTCCAATAACTTTTCCTTTGTCCTTGTTAACAAGAGGTCATGAGTTCGAAACCCAAGTATGCCCCATGTTTAAATTAAAAAAAATATAAAAATTATATAATATATATTTATTAGAAGTGAAAATTTAATGAATGAATCATTTAGCCTAAGTGCAATGCTATACAAAAAATAAACTGCAAAGTGACATAAATAATTGGATCAACAAGTACCCAAATAAATACAAGAATTTTGATAATAAATTTTAGTAACCACACTAACTCGAGTCAATATACTCTCAAACAAATTAAAATTCTGGGTCAACAAATACCCAAAAAAATACAAAAAACTTGATAAACAAATTTTAGTAACCACACTAACTCAAATCAATATCCTCAAATAAATTAAAGGCTAAGTCTTGTATACATATTCTGCAAAGTGGCAAAAAGAATCGGATCAACAAGTACCCAAATAAATACAAGAAATTTGATAAACAAATTTTAGTAATCACACTGGCTCGAATCAATATCCTCAAACAAATTAAAATTCTGGGTCAATAAGTTTCAAAATAAATACAAAAAAATTGATAAACAAATTTTAGCAACCACACGACTCGAATCAGTATCCTCAAACAAATTAAAAATCTGAAACAATGTCAAAGAATTATTATGGTCGTAAATACAAGTTTAAATAAAGCATTAATATCGACATGTTCCTTTCTTCAATAGCGCGCGCCTCCTACAAATGACTGCAAAATATGTTAACAAAAATTTGATAACAAAATAAATAATCAATATATATTTTAATAAAGAAAACTGAAAAATTATAAATCAAACTCAATCTTTTCATATCTATATTTATTTAAAATAAAGAGAAAAATTCAGGAACACTTATAGGAAGGGCCTCAAATGAAAGTTTTATTTGTATCTATAAGCTTTGAGTTCATTGAGTTTAGTGGAGTAGAGGATAAACGCAGACGTCTCTTTAAAGATGCTAACATAAGTCATAGTATCATTACTTATCGATTATCACTATTAATAGCCCCTATTATAATACAAGTCACATCTTTTAGTGTTATAAATAATATTTTTTATGTAGTAAAAAAAAATATACCTTTTAAATCTTTAATTATAATAACTAATACTTTTTAATAATATAAGTCACACTCTTTAATTAACTTCATATACTCTTGGCTTTTATTTTTAGCCCCAAAACACCAGTCTAGTTCGACCCCTAACAAAAAACAAACATGCCCTTTGGAGATCTCCACTAATTGTTGATTCTACTACTCCCTCCGTTCCAACATTACTGCAACACTTGTCTTATTTGAACGTCTCAACATTACTGTAACACTCCCAAAATAGAAGCAAACATAATATTAATACACTCACAACACCTTATTTTATTCCACTCAAACTCATTTTATCCCACTTTTCTTGATTTACGGTCTAATTTTAGTGTTGCAATCATCCTGGGACGGAGGTAGTATAATACAGTAGCACTACTTTTTGTGATTCGATTAATATTGACTATATGGACGACCATGATTCTGCACTCAAATACGTCCAGGTTCAGTCAGTGTACCTTTGATGCCACACTCCAAATTCTCTTTGGATACATGACAGCTTTGACAAATAAGACCCACGCGTTCCACAACACGCGCTGCCGCTCTATTTCTTTATTTAGTTTTAAGTTTTTTGTTTTTACCTTCATTTTCGTTTAACCTTTTCTTTTTCGACCGCCATTTTAGTTTAACCTAATACGTTACTATTTCATTTTCAAACTCATCTGCTCCTTCAAATTTATTTAATATACAATTAAATATATTTTGTACACTTATTATTTGAAAAATAAAATAAACTTGAGCTAATATTTAAAACATAAAGTTACATGGTAATCTTTTTCATGAATTTTTTTTACATGGTTATATAAAATAAATATGAAGCAAGTATATAAAAAATATGGAAATTAAGAGAGACTTTCCTGTATAATATTGTACGTGCTATTATAGTGAAAATGGAAAGAAGTTGAAAATTAAGAGAGACTTTTCTGTATAATATTGTACATACTATTATAGTGAAAATGAGAAGAAGTTAAAAATTCATTTATCCGGCTTTGATCGAATCTTGTCAAACAATGCAAAGGCACAACAGAAAACTCGCTCATAGTCCGTGTTATTATAAATGATAAGTATGTATTACTAGTTACTACGTGATGATGAAAAAAAATGAACAACAACACCTAAATCATTATATATTTGTAAAATAATATTTCACTAATTCAATGATATAACTTGGTGGATTGAGCCTTCCGTTAAAAATGTGTTATATATTTTCTTATTTTCATATATTTTTTTTATTAATACATGAACAAAAGTGTGACACAAATAGACACAAAATGTGTTACTAAAAATAAAAGTTTTGCTGGTTTATTTATGCTTCTCTTATACCTTAATTTTTTTGTGTAACTACATGAACAAAAATGTGATACAAATATATCAAAATGTAGTTCAAGTGGTTAGAGAACACCACTACCTATGCCGAGAGGTCATGAGTTCGAGTCACCATTTGCTTGATAAAAAAAAAAAAAACCAAAATGTGTTACTACAAAACAAAAATAAATTTGGCTAGTTTATTTATGCTATTTTTTGTTTTTTGTTTTTGTTACTACATGAACACAAGTGTAATGTAGATAAACAAAAATATGTAATACAAAACAAAAATTGGTAATACATACTTGCTCTTACAAAAACATATACTTATCTTTATAGTAATACTAACTATAAGCGAGTTTTTTTGATTTGCCTTAGCGCGAAATTTTGAAAAAGTCCACTAGTTCTAGTTCGACTAGTTCAGATTTACGAATTTTCAACTCCTTTCCATTTACACTAATGAGTCACTAATTATACAGATCTTAGATCTATAAAATATTATATACAAAAGTTTATCGAAAATTAATATTTCATCTTTCTAAAAAATATATACTGTTTATATAAAAAAAAAATCACGAACATGGATTGGCTTTAAAATCTAATTAAGTTTTAAATAAAATTCATGTAATTTCTTTATAATTAGCGATTGAATAATTTGATTAGAAGGAAATATGTAAAATGTAATGAATTTAAATAACATAAAAGTTATTGTAATTTCTGTAAACTCTCCTCTTTAAAGTACTACTTATTTAACATACGCAATTTCACTATCTAATAATTTTGAGAAAAACAAAAAATAAAATAGAGTATTTTTTTAACCAATAATACTTTATATGTTAAATAATGACATTTTATATACTAAATAACATATTAAAAAAAAAAATACGAAAATCAGGATTAATGGGAAACTTATTTGAAAAAAAATGGTATTTTCATTACAATTAGTAAATATGATAGTATTGTTAATAATAAACAAAGAAATTGTTGAAGGGCCCGTCAAAAATATAAAAAAAAAAAACAAAGTTTTGTATGTATTAGGTGATGAATTTTGGAATATGCAATTTATTTCATTAAAATATGCAATTTGTTATATAGAAACTTGTGATTTATTTTTACTGATATAAGCCCAATATATAAGTCAAAACTTAACAATATTCAATAATTTAATCTAGTTAAGTAACAAAATAATAATTCAAATACCATCAGCCCAATATATAAGTCATAATGATGAATTTAATCTAAAACAAGTGTCATATTGTCAATTTAAGTTACATTACATAATAAAGTTCAATTAAATAACACATCTAATGCTTAATAACATGACCATATTTAATCATCTAGCATGGATTCACGTATCGGATTCGTGTGTCCGTTAATTTATTTTATTTTATAATTTACCGATTCGACAAGTGGCATTCGGATACGCAGATTCGAGAATCGTATCCCTTTTAGGGTGCGGGTGTGAATCTAATACTGCATTGTGATATTTTAAGAAGAATCCGTGCATCATAGCATATAAGGGGTGTTTGCAAAAAATTATGTTTTTAGATAAGTTATTAAAATTAGTGATTATGAGAAAATTGATTAATAGTAGAAGTTGATGGTGTTTGTAAAAAAAATTGAGGAAAATTTGATAGTGTTTGTAAAAAAAAGTTATTAATACTTAAAAAATGCTCATAAGCTACAAAAAATACCACCATTTTAACTTTTAGCTTTTAAAACTTATTAACAAAAAAAAAAAAACACTCAAAATTACTTATGCACATAATTCTATACGACTATAATCACTTATAATTTTTTTTTTTTTAAAAACACTCCCATACACTACTCACTTACACTATGGTGCGACATCCAGACCTATCAAAAAAAAAAATCGTCAGTCGAAGGTGTGCGCGCGTGAGTGGGAGGACGGAAGGTGTTAAAAACAATTTCAGAGGTCTTGTGGTAGTCACGTGACATCACGCACTCACCACCATCCTCCGCCACCCTTTTTCCATTTTGGATGTCAAAATAATTATAAAGACGCTCTCATATCTCGCCCAACAAATATCTTTCTCTCTCTACCTCACACACGCGCTCTCTCTCTCTCTCTCTAAAATATCTCCGACGAGAGAATTAACACTCTCCCATAGTAGCGTTTCATTTCATTTCTGCAGGGTCAACATGAAGACGTCGTTCGGGGCAGCCGCCATAGCCAAGGACCCCACCATGCTCCAGATTGTTCCGGGGACCTTCAATGGCTTGAAGCCCGCTTCTTCCGCCAATTCTCTTTTGCTCAACAAACGCTCCACTCATCTCTTCCCCCCTCCTCCACCGCCTCCGTCATCAGAGCTGTATCTACGGTACTCTCCTTTTTAATTTCTGTTTTCTTTCTGTTTTTTATGTTTTAATTCTCCTTTTCCCCCTTTTTAATTGGAAAACCTTTTTGGCCTCTTGTTCATTATGTTTGGGAATTGAAATTGATTGCGAGAATGTTTATCTGTACTGAATCTAGGGTTTTTCTAGCTACATGGGTATATTTTTTTATTTTATTTTGGTTTTTTATTTTTCCCAATTATTGTGAGTGGGGTGGCTTATATTGGTGTGGAGAAATGCTGGTTTTGAGGTGTGCATTGTTGAAGATGCCGAAATAAATGTAAAATGATGCAAATTCCGTTACAACCTTAAGCTTTTAGGCGAGGTGGCCAGTTTAAATGTAAAATCCATGGCAAGAAAAGTAATTATTCTGGTCATGATTATAATCTTCAAGTTCCAATCACACCTTGATTTTTGCTGTCTTTTGCAATGTTAACTTTGTTGAAGAAAACACACCCTTATTTCAATTACAAAATGAAAGATTTTTCAAATCCATTATCAACCACAAATACTCATAATTTGGTAGTTGTGATATTGGCATAGGCAAGACATATGACAATCACTTGTTCTAAGATATTCTCAATCAGTTGTATGCTACATTTCTAACGCTTAACGAATCTAGACTGTTTAATTTTTTTTTCTTTTTCTGTTTCTGCAAATACTCTCCCCTGAGCCGAGCATATGACGATTGTCCATTCTGCCAATCCGGGTACTTTAAAAGGGAAAATTATTTTTCAAGTAAATATTGGACTTGATTTGTTCAATGTTATTTTGAATTCTTGGGAACATTTTGCACTTGTGTATTTTCTTTTGTTGTTCATGAATTTTTTTTTTTGGTGGAAGCCTTATTCAGATAATGTTTTTGATTCGGCGAGTTTGCTATTTATTTGCAGCCAGTGAAGCCGGATACTCCTGTTGAACAGAAACGCAGCAAGGTCGAGATTTTCAAAGAGCAGAGTAACTTTATACGATATCCTCTCAACGAGGAGTTGCTGACTGACACCCCCAACATCAACGAGGCAGCCACACAGTTGATCAAGTTCCATGGCAGCTATCAACAATATAATAGAGACGAACGTGGTGGCAGGTCTTACTCATTTATGCTTCGTACTAAGAACCCTTGTGGAAAGGTTTCAAACAAACTCTATCTGGTCATGGATGATCTAGCTGATCAGTTTGGAATCGGGACCCTACGTTTGACCACTAGGCAGACCTTTCAACTTCACGGTGTCCTAAAGAAAGACCTTAAGACAGTGATGAGTTCTATCATTAATAGTATGGGGTCCACACTTGGTGCATGTGGTGATTTGAATAGAAATGTTCTTGCTCCGGCAGCCCCGTTTCACAGGAAAGATTATTTGTTTGCCCAGAAAACTGCTGAGAATATCGCTGCACTCTTAACTCCTCAGTCGGGATTTTATTACGATATGTGGGTGGATGGAGAAAAAGTTATGTCTGCAGAGCCTCCTGAAGTAGTGAAGGCCCGTAATGATAACTCCCATGGCACAAATTTCGTTGATTCACCTGAGCCCATCTATGGAACTCAATTCTTACCTAGGAAGTTCAAAATTGCGGTTACCGTACCAACTGACAACTCTGTGGACTTGTTCACGAATGATATTGGCGTGGTCGTTGTCTCTGATGCTGACGGTGAACCCCAGGGCTTTAACATATATGTAAGCACTTCTTCTTATTTTTTTATGCGTTAAAGGGTAAATACATGTATGCACCAGTTGCGCCGTGCATTTATAAATTATATTGGTTGTTTTACTAAAGTGTATTAGTTGGTCAGTATTAGCTGTTTTTACTGAACAGTATTAGTTGTTTTCATTAAACAGTATTAGTTGTGCACCAGTTACACGGTATAATTGGTGCACCCAAGTGTGTTACTCGCATAAAAAAGGTACATGCCTTCCTTGTATAAACAGTATTAGTTTTGTTACTAAAAGGTATTTGTTGGTCAGTATTAGATGTTTTCACTGAACAGTATTAGTTGTTTTCATTGAACAATATTAGTTTTGCATCAATTGCATAGTGCAATTGGTGCACCCAAGTGTTACTCGGATAAAAAAGTATCCCGTCTGCCCTCTTTGAAACCCAATGATGCTAATTAAAATACGATTATAATTGCAGGTTGGTGGTGGGATGGGAAGAACACATAGGCAGGAGAGCACCTTCCCTAGGATTGCAGAACCACTCGGGTATGTGCCAAAAGAGGATATATTATATGCAGTGAAGGCTATTGTTGTCACCCAAAGAGAAAATGGAAGAAGAGATGATCGTAAGTATAGCAGAATGAAATATCTAATCAGCTCATGGGGGATTGAGAAGTTCAGAACTGTTGCTGAACAATACTATGGAAAGAAGTTCGAACCTTGCCATGAGTTACCTGAGTGGGAATTCAAAAGCTACTTAGGATGGCATGAGCAGGTTTGTTCTACTGGTTAAAACACACTTGATATTTATATTTGGTTACATTTTACTCTATATAAATTTGTTCCTGCATTTGTTTAATTATGACTGCTTGTTTTTATAGGGAGATGGTGGATTATTCTGTGGTCTCCATGTCGATAATGGTAGAATCAAAGAGAAAATGAAGACAACTCTGAGAGAAATTATTCAAAAGTATAATATGAATGTTCGCATCACACCAAATCAGAATATCATCTTGTGCGATATACGGCAAGCGTGGAAGCGCCCAATCACTACAGCTCTTGCTCAGGGCGGGCTACTGGTGAGACGCTAACTAAGAATATTACACAACTGTCTCATTATAATATTTATGGGCTGCAATGATAAATCAATGCAATATAACATACTGTTAAGGGTTATGCTAGAATAAGTCTAAGAATGCTGCTTCTGAATTTCTTTTCTAATTTTTAGATATACGCATAGACATTAAGGTGACGTTTGTTTTGGGTTTTAAGTGGTTTTAAAAAATTGGTATTCAAGTGGATTTTGAAATATTGATAAATAGTAAGGTGTGTGTTTGTTTTGGGCTTTTGAGTATGCTGGGATTTAACTTTATGTCAAATCAATGTGTAAGAGTGAATGATGTTGTACTATTATATTGTTGTTGCCTTGTTGGGTGTGAATCTGTGATTCTAATGATTGGACGATGTGGGTTATGATTTAAATATATTAATGTGCAAGGAGAGAGAATTGATTGTATTAGAAAGTGTGGTAGTAGGTTTATAGGTGTTGTAGAGATGGTTTTATAAGGACTTCAGAAATCCGGAAGTAGAACCAGATATAGATTTGTAAATCCAAAACCTCGTTTTTAAAACCCAAAACAAAGATCACTTAAACTTATCCTGAAGGCATATTATTGCTTTTGTTAAGAAAATGCACCTTGGTCCTTCTGTGTAAATTCAACTAGTCACTGCTGTGGACCCTTTTGAACAAAATGAAAATCGAAAGATATGGTTTTGTACATTTTCCTGTAGTAATTATGTTGTAATCATTTTAAATAGATGTGCTCTTGTCTAACTTTCATTTGTTTGGACAGCAACCAAGGTATGTAGATCCCCTCAATGCAACTGCAATGGCGTGTCCTGCTTTTCCGCTCTGTCCTCTGGCTATTACGGAAGCTGAGCGTGGAATACCAGACATCCTTAAGCGAGTTCGTGCTGTATTTGAAAAGGTAGTCTTTTATTTTTGAAAATCATAGTTCGAAAGTAGTGGCTAGAAACCTTAACTATCGCACTAGTTTCAAGATTGTCTACAATGCTTTTGAAAGTAATACCATTGTATTTTACTAATTTAGGTTGGTCTCAAGTATAGCGAATCTGTGGTTATAAGGATAACTGGTTGCCCCAACGGTTGTGCTAGACCGTATATGGCTGAACTTGGCTTTGTTGGTGATGGTCCAAATAGTTACCAGGTAAGTTAAGTGTCCTCTTTGACAGTTTATGATACTGAGTAAATTGCAATATTGGTCCCACATTTATTGGGTGTTGGGGATTTTAGTCCTGTACAAATCAAATTAACTCAGTTAAGTCCCATAATTTTTAAAATGCTGCAATTTTAATCCTAAGTTGACATTTTATTGTTTTAGGATGATAATTATTTTGTAATTTTTTAACTGGAATTAATATGTTGGGGTCTCATTATGCAACATAAGTGACATCAAGGTAATTTGGTAGCTACATGGAATTCCGGCAGCTCTCGAGAGCAGATAAAAAAATCCTGCAACCTTGTCAATATTGGATAAAATTGCATCATTTTAAAAGTGATACGACTTAATTAAGAAAATTGATTCGTATGAGACTAAAATAACGAACACCAAATAATTACGGGACCTATTTTGCTATTTACTCCTATGATATTAGTGAAGAAACTTAAATCCTTTTGTTATTATGAGTGATGAAACATTGTTGTGACCCAATGCATTTATAATGATACTGCAGATTTGGCTTGGAGGAACACCCAACCAAACTGTGCTAGCAAATGTGTTCAAGGATAAGGTTAAGATTCAAGATCTTGAAAAGGTTTTGGAACCTTTATTTTATCACTGGAAACATAAGCGTCAATCTAAAGAATCATTTGGCGAGTTCACAAATCGCATGGTAAGAAATTTATTTGGATTAAGCTCAAAGATACATTATTAATCGGGTTAATATCATTTTTAGTCCCTGAAATTTACTCGTTTTCCAGTTTTGGTCCCTCTCTTTCACTCACTATAAATATGGTCCTACAAGTACAATTTTACTCTCACATTTGGTCCCATTGTTAGTTGACCGCCCGTTGATTGACGGAGTAAACTATTTGGAAGTGCTAAATATAATTATTTTAAAAGTTTCACTTAAATATAATTATTAAAAAAGTTAAAAGAACTTTTAAATATTATATTTTTGCACCTTGAAATAGTTGATTCCGTCACTCAGCCGACAATTGACTAACGGTGGGAGCAAAAGTGTACATTCAGGACCAAACTTAATATGAAATAAACTTCAGGGACAAAAAAAAATGATATTATCCATTATTAATTTTTTCGATCTTATTTAGTTGGTATGAATATTAAATTTGAATAATCATAATGAAATTATAGACCTAAAACCAACAACAATTCTTGCTCAGGGCAAGGAGAAACTTGTGGAGATGGTGGATAAATGGGAAGGAATACCACTAGGAGCATCTCGGTATAACTTGAAACTTTTTACTGATAAGGAGACATATGAAGCCATGGATTCTCTTGCAAGGCTCCAAGATAAGAGTGCTCATCAATTGGCCATGGAAATTATTCGAAATTATGTGGGCTCCCACCAAAATGGTAAAACCGAGTGACCAAAATGGTAAATTCATTTGCTCCAACTGAGCTCTGCCTCTTGCATCGTTGTTACTAGTCGGTAACTTCTGATACGCTTATGAGGATGATGATGCATTGTTTTAAGTATTTCTGTTTTGTTTTTCATGGAGTTCATTCTGAATCTTTGTCTCAGTTATTGGATTCCTCGCGATGCTCTAGTTATCGATTTTTTTTTTGAGTTGCTTTCAGTAATGTAAGGGAAATTACTCCGGAGATTGATCTTTGCCTTTTTTTTTTGATGAATGCTTGTGGTTTTTTCTTTCAATGGAGAAAGCTTACGCATATGATATGCTAGGTTTCAATAGGTCTCTTGTGTGACCGTTTCCGAACTGAAGCGGTAATATTTTTATGTTTTGAAAATCACTTTGAGACGATTGCAAACTAGTTTTCGAATCAGGATCATTAGTATGTTGGAAATGCAATAATCATTTATTTGCTAGCCTTTAGTTTATCTTTAGTTGGAGCCCTGCTTTGATTAATGTTCGTTTGTGTATCAGTTTCTTCAACAAAGGAGTACACATATATGCTATTCGCACTTCTAGATTTGAAAAATAATCCCTTTTGAAGAAGTGATTAAATGTATAGATATATAGTATAATTGAAATGGGATGCCCCATGCTTCACAAATTCTGTTTTATTCTCTTTGGTCCTGCTTTATATGAATCTGTTACAAACATACAGAGTCAAATTAATTATCGTTTCATAAAGGAAAAAAAAAATGAACATAATGCATATTTTAACTTGATCGATATATTTCAAAAAGAAAAAAAGTTTACACTGAATAGAATACATAGAATGTTAACTACTGGCATCGTAAAGCATGAGTAGAAATGAGTTAGTCTTGTGCATTAGTAGCGCTGTGCAACTGGACACAAGAATGAAATATGACATCAGTTTTAAATGAACCGTGACATTAAATTTAATTGAAATTTGCATGTTAATATAACTTAAACATATCACTAGATTTGACTGAGAATGTGAATTGAAGTATGACATTATCTTATGCAGCTCTAGTTTCTCTTATGAAGCGTCGCGTTATACTTGATAGCAGCATTCGGAATCAATTACCATATATGTTTCTCCATTGGGGGTCCGTTGCCTTTCAAATTTGGATTTAATAAAAGTGGAACATGGAGATGCTTAATCTTGTTTATCTGACCAACGATCCCTTCAGCTGTCGGAGAAATACAAACACTTCAACACCTGGGAGGAACAAAAAGCGCCACTTCATCAGCAGAGATACTGGAGGACCAACTAAGTCTGGGAAATGACGACCTTCAAGTATTCAGTTTCACAACTTCACATTTGAAATTGCACAAAAAAAACTTTTCATCTCAGAGAGGTGTGCAGAAAAATTTGGGAAAACGTCAACAAATGCGGGCCTATTTGTAAAAAATAAATAGCTAGGGGCCACTATAAAGAACTAATTGGGGAGATATATATCCTAGAGATAAAAAATCGTTAATTTTGAAACATGCTACCATTTGAACTCAGTCCTTTAAATTTTGATGAAGTTCTTTCTTTTTACGTCCATTAATGATATTCATTATTATCCTAGTTACAAATTCATACTAAATGAGTCCTTAATGTATCATATCATACAACATATTAAAACACAATTGGACACTGCTTGCAAGTTAGCAAAGATAAAATTGGGAGACACTATGATGGATCTATTTATTAATTGCGAATTTGATTTTTAGTTATATTCATTGTTCATGTATATATTAAAAACTAAATAATGAATACACTATGGAACATGAAACGAAAAACATAGAATTTCGACTTCTCTTCATTATCACGATAACATTAATATTTTGCTGCGTCTTTAATTCTACTTGAGCATTTTCTAATTTCCTAATTTCCTGAAAAACATGTAGCATTCTTCAATAAAACAAATTGCATATTTTAAAAATTGTACTTCACATCTAATATATTAAAAATCTATTCAATTTTTTTTTTAACGTTAAACAATAAGCTTGAGTCTCTAATAAGAAAATTAGGTAGAACAGGTTAGAAAAATAAAATATTGTCTGAACTGGTTTTAGGATATAAAAACCAAACTAGTTTCAGACCTACCCTCATTAATTCCCAACCCTATACATAAGCTATTAATAATTCTACTATACCATGTTTAAAATGAACTAGTATTGCACCCGTGCTGTCGCACGGTCATTTTTGTCACCTGTTTAAATAATAAAATATTATTTTATATTTTTATAAAATATTAATTAAATGTTTTTATTGTCTGATTTTATATTTATAATAATATAACTTTTAACCTAAAGTAATATTTTTAAAAAATTATTTAAATTTATTAATAACAATATTGATTTGTTAAAAAAAACGTTTTCACTTAAAGATCTTTAATTTTAGACATTACAATATTTTGTATAAGTTTTAATATTTTAATGTTATGTATCTATCAAAATATATATTTGTGCAATATTTAAATATTTTTATTAATTAAATATAAGTTTTTATTTAAAAAGTAAATGTAAATTGCCATAATCTTTTCTATTAAACTTTATGAAATTTACCATACATAATTTGTAAGTACATTGTTATAAATAGTGTAAAAAATATATATACTTACGTATATAAGTTATTCAATACTTTCATGTTTAGCATAATGTTTTAAAAAAATTATATAGTCATATATAGTGTTACATCAACTATAATAACTTATTTATATATAATAATAAATTGCTTTAATTAAATCTTGATAATTTTTTTCGTATTAGAAAATTAATAAGACTTTATATGACATTGATAAAATCTAGAAAATTATTGTGATTTTGATAAGTTTTATATTTCAAAATATACATTACGAATAAGATAAAAGATATTCTTTAAAAAAAATAATACATTTCCTATAAAATATTACGTTAAATATGCAAATATTAAAAAGCAAAGAACTATAAAATTTTAACTAATAGACAATTATAAATTATAAACAATAAAAGTAATAATATGATAATTGGAATCAAATTAAGCATCAAAACCATTTCATAATTCGCAAACATCACAATTATTATTCTAAAAAAGTAAAACAAAACATAACCAAAATTGTCTTTTGCAAAGTACCATAAAAAATAGTCAAATGCTCTCATTCGTACACAAATTTTACCTTCTTCTTTGAATCACTAGTGGAACCACGGTCGGGAAACTGTCTCTTATCACCCGCACTTGCTTGATCTACATCAATTGCTTCAATTCCAGAAGGTATTAACTTGCAAGGAGAAGTTACCTTAACGTTTGAAGTTTCGTCCTATAATATAAGCATTATAAAAATAAATAAATATATTAAATACAAAATAGAATAAATATAGAAATAATATGAATTTTTTTTATACCTTTGAGCTCTTAGAATTTTCAAATTCATCATCTTTTGGAGAGAGTTGAAAGTCCTAAGTATTATTAAAATATGTTAAACAATAATATTTAATAATTGACAATTAATAACATTTATAAGCCGCTCTTATATTAAAAAAAATAACAATTTATGAATGATAACTTACATCTATGTCAAGAAAACTTGAATATCTCTCAATCATAGATGGATCGGTATTAATCTTCACAACGTTAAAAGTACCATTACAACGTTTAACATCATCCGGTTTAATTTGAATTCTGAAAAGAATTACTCTTTCAAGTAAATCTTGAATCTCAACAGGAACAACTCCAATCTCATCCTACAATGATATATTACAAAGACGTAATTATTAAAATTATACATTTTGATGAATATTAATAGAACTTTGGAAAATAAATATTTTGAAAACAACATTTTGCAGTAAGAAAATAATAGATTGCACATCTAAGTGAATCATTGAAACAAAAGAGTATTATATCTGTCAATATAATTTTTGTTAGTGTACCTCTTTTTGATTCTGAAGCAATTCAAATGCCCTTTTATGTATCAATTCATTGCAGATGTTATCCCATAAGTTCAAAGTAGCGTGATTCGAACCATCAAAAGTAATTACCTTGATTCCGTACCTTTAAATAAGAATAGACCATATAACTTAGATTTTTTCAATTAAATGAAAAAAAGATTAAATTTATGGAAAAATAGATATAATCACTAAAATGAATAGGAATTAATTTACCGTATAATCATAGAAACATTGTCCTTGGCACAATTAGTACAATAAAAATTGCCATTGTCCTTAAGCACTTTGCGAAAGCATTTTGCACAAGAATTGTAGCACCAGTTGTCAAATGACTCTAAATCAACAATCCTCGCACAAATCCAAAACTGACCAACCTATATATTGTTATATTACAATTAGATAAATAAAATATAAATATTTATTGATTTCAAAAAAAAATATTTCTTGAATAATAATTGCTTAATTATAATTCATTTGTAAAATTTACATTGGGATTTTGAAGGATTGTGTCAATAGGTATGACCTGAATGTCACGAACATCACTAACAGTGTCACTCAAAGATGACCAAGAAAAAGTACCAGGGAGATTTTTGTTCTTTGAAACAACTTCAAAACTGTAATAAGATAAAAGGTATATTAATATAAATTTTATTAATTAATAAAAAATATGAAAATATGATATATCTTAATATAAAAATTATACATCTTTTTGAATTCGTGTATCTCTTGTACATCATCTCCATATACAATTTTTGATGTATTAAAAGAGTTTGAAATTGAGTAGTCCCCTGTATAATTAAAAAAAATATATATATAAATACTATATGTATAATGTTAAAATCTTAGGTAATACATGCTATTACAATGTATTAAAAATAATAAACATATATTTATCATAAGATAAATACATAATTTTTTTTAAAAAATTACATGGGACTAATAAAATATAAAACTTACGATTATAAAGCTTTGCGCAAAACATTTGCAGAATGATTACTGGTGGATCATTCGAACCCGACATTCAAACCTTTTTAAGTTCGTTGATAGATTCACCCCATAGTGACACTTTCAACCGAGAACCCCTACAAAAAAATATAAATTATGGTAAAATCATATTAAACATATGATATATGTATACTTTTTTTTATTGAATATTAACTTATATATATAATAAAAGATTAATGAATTAATTAATGATGAAGATACTTACTCCAAATTTTCTAGAAAAAAATTCCAATAATTTTGTGGGCTTCATATTCACCTCTCTATCTTGGATGTCACCAATCTCACAAACTCTTCCAATAACATCTGCAATATTATAATTTAAAAAAAAGTATATGTTTAATGAAAAAATAAAAACAATTGTAATTGTAATAACTTTATTAATGAATTAAATTAAGTATTACCAATCAATCGTCCTTTATTAAATGATTTTCCTAATGTTAAATCCGAGAATGCAGTAAATACATACATACTTCTAGGAAAACTCAAATCGTTGAATTTCGACACTCGAGTGGACGAAATAAATTGAATTTTAAAATCATTAGAAGTTATTTGAAATGGAGCATTGTCGCTAGTAACCAAAACATTTCGGATGACATATAAGTCTCCCTCATAAAATGTGTAGCGGTATTTCTCAATGCTATGCGATTTGATTGTAGCGTGTACTGATTCGATTACATAAGAAAAAAAAAACTGATTAGATTTGTATATATTAATATTATTATCATAAAAATTATTGATTAACATAAAATTAGAGTGCTACCTAGCTATCATGAAACACACATTCTATATTTCTTAAAGGGTTACTCAACCCGTATGCAGGAGCCTCGTAGGTGCGTAAACACCGCAATGTCATTGTCCATGAGGTACTCTTTGAATTAATATTTTTAATCAAGGATGAAGAGGACGACATTGTATCGTATATTTTTAAACCTAAAGAAATAACAAAAAAGGTAGATAAATAATTGTAGAATTAAAAAGGGTAATTTGTAATAATAATAATATAATAATACAAAACGTATTCATAAAAAATATAAAATAAAATATACTTATTGATATGTATCAATATGAACTTTTATAAGAAGATATTGAGAAAATGTTTTGTGAAGTTATAAGTGATGAGTGCACCTATTTATAAACAAATACATGTTTCAATATTTAGAAAGTAAATATAATTTTTTAAAAATTTATTAACATAATTTAATATTATGCTCAATCATTGCTTGCAATTATGCTTAATCATTGCTTGATATTTGCATATAAATTATTAAAATATATTAATGACAATTTTATACATAAAAATAATAATAATATTTAATTAGAATTAAAATTAAACCAAGGCAAATATTACTCACGTGATAAAATTAATAAACATATTAAAGTATATATAAATTTGAAAAAATAATGTATATGAAAATTTTGTATATTACCCTGCCTATAATCTTTTGTGTTGATATATAATTAAAAATATAAATGTATGATATAGAATATATAGTGTTCTAAAAGTTATTTATATATAAAATTAGTTCTTTATAATTGATATAAAATAATATTATTATATGTTTTAAATCATGCAAATAAATTAAGGAAATATTAAAATTTATTTTAATATACATCCTCTAATAAAAATAATGACCCCTAAATTCATGCCATGAAAGTTGTGGCTAACCTTGCAACAGAAGGTATGCATAGGTTGATATTTCAGTTGAGCTGTTTTGGTTTCCTGCTATATTTAGGTGGTTTTCTTTCGCAAAATCAGTGGTGAATTCCTATATCATTAAATAATGTATATTATTTCAATCATATTATTTTTAAAAATCCGCAATACTCTTTTCAAGCCATGGATATTAATTTAAAATTATTTATATAAAAATTTAATGCTCTAAAATTATAAATAAAATATTAAATTATCCTTTAAAAAAGAAAATAAATGTATAAAAAGTTAAACTACAATTATGAATTTATAGCCACAAAACCGTACACATTTTAAAAATGTATATGACAATTTTAAATAATACACATAAAATAATATGTGAAGTAATCCCAAAATTAAAGGGAAGTCACGAATTTAATATTCAACTGGATACGTCAAATTAAGTGAATAAATCAATGCACAATTATAAAAAATATAAAAAAAACATTAATATTCTCTACTTTAAAAAAAAATGATCCGTAAAATTAATTATTCCAAATAAACACAATAGGGAAAGACACAATTAAATGATCAATTATATGTGTCATTATTTATACAAATTGACTTAATATGTGTAGAAATAAATGGATTTCAATTGACTATATTTATGTAACTGATTATGCACGTATTTTTAGGAATTTTAATAACTAATTATGGACGAATTTTAAGGAATTATTATTTATTGATGGTTTAATTAGAATGAAATTTTCTGCTCCTAATCACGGTAATTAAATAGAAGTAACGATAATTATGCATTAATATTTATCATTGATTTAATTGGAATTAAAGTTTTTGCTCCACATGTAATTTTAATTTGAGTTTGACCAGTTCCATTTATTGTTTCAATAAATCATTGTTATAAGACGGAATGCGGGGAGAATAAAAAAAGTAAATTTTTTTTATATAATTACTCACTGGCGCATTTTGTATCTCTTTTCTAATTAGATGTTAGATAAACTCACATCCATCTATTAATAGAGTGACTCATTATTTTTAACAGAATAAAATTTTCTTCCTTGGAGACGGGTGTGGAGTTTAGCACCAGAGAGGTGAAATTTTTTCATATTATTATAATTCAAAGAGATGAACTCATAGAAATAAAGATTATTTTAAGTATAAAATAAAAATATTGAAAACCCAAATTGATCTGTAAAGTCTCTAAATTTATCTGAGCTAAGTTTTATATGAATAATTTAATTTAAATTCATTTCACAACCACATTAACGTCTTTGTATGCATATATATTAAAAATGATGACATAACTCATAAGTGGTGTGTACAACTCCAACAATAACAGCGACCCATCATCGTCAAACCGTGTTTGTTTTAAATATTGTTTTTGTTCTATGTAATTTCAGGGTTTATATTCTGGAAGGAATAAAAATAATAGTATTTGAAATTATTATAATTGTGTGCAAAAGTAATTATAGTATCAATTTCTTTCATATATGATATATATATATATATATATATATATATATATATTTTACAGGTTTTCATATATGATAATTTATAGATGGTGGAATGGCAGATATCATAAATATTTGAGTTGAATCAAAAATAAAAAGTCCTCCTTATCCAACATTTCTTATTAAATGTGAAATTGATGAAAACATATATATTTTTAAAAGACTTGGGTTCTTGTCCAATAAAATTTAAAAGGGTAATTCTTGGTGGGCAGATTCTGCCCTGGGCAGAAAAAACTATTTTAGACTTGGTGGACTTAATTGAGTGCAGATTCTTAGGTGGGCTTGATTGAGGGTAAAGACTTTTTAATGATTCTGTCCTAGGCAGAATCTGCCCATTTAGCATCTCCCATTTTAAAAAGGCATACTTAAACAAAATAATATTATATCACATCAAACTATAATGTACATTAGATAATTAAATGAATAAGTGATCAAAATATATATAGTCAAAATCTATAACTATATATATCACAATATCAAATGATCATTAAATTACAATAATTGCTTTTGAGATCTCTATAATGCACAATTTATTATTATTTGTATCCATTTTAGGATTTTGCTTCTCACGTGATAATTATTGAGCCATATTACATAAATAGGCAAAATTATAATTAACAGGATTATATTTATTGCCGATGCAATAAAAATTTATGGAAATTTGGTAGTTAAAAGAAAAAATTGAAGATAACATAAAGTGTTAATGTGAATTTAAACAAATTACGTAAATATGTATTATTCATAAAAATAATAGTATAAACTAATCATAAAATTTCACATATTTAATTATTACTGAAATAAGGATACATTAAAGTGCAACTCTTCAACCTCAAGAACTTTAAATACAAAAAGACAACTAACTTTGACGGAATTATCTCCCAAAAATCTTTTGAATCCAGACTAAAAAATTAATCCTTTCTTTTCCCTCTTCACACCAACCTTCCAACATTTTTCACCAACAAACAAAATTAAAAACTTGAAAGATGTGATGTCAGACTTCTTATAATTCTTCCAGAAGTACTTTGGAATAGTCTGCATAAAGAGATAAAAAAGTAGAATTCATTTAAATATGTATATATGTATTTTGTAACATTAAATTTGCTTGTTATAATAATAATAATAATAATAATAATAGTAGTATTAATATCTAAAGTTTACATAATAAACTCTTACCAGTCGGACTCTATGAAAATTGGATTTACTAATCAAGTGGGAAAATGAGTCTGAATCAGATGCAACAGGAACCAAACCCTAACCACTACGACGACACTTATTTCCAGATTTCCCTTTTAGAACACCTAAAAAAGTAAAATTAAAAATAGAAAAAAACATATTTAATTTAATACATGTAAATATCTTAAATATTGAAAACAATGATAATTTCATATTATATTTTACAATACAATAATAAATAAAGCACATACCTTGATCTAAATATTTGACTTTGTTTGAAAATGTTGAAAGCAAACATCCATGTTGTGAATATATTTTAATCCATATTGTGATAAGAACATCATAGTATATAGAAATATAGTCATGTTTGTTAACATTGTTAGCATCAACAAATGATTGCCAACCATCACCAAATGTATAAGCTAGTGTGTTCAAAACTTTTAGTTTAATAACCCAAAAATCTCCATTCGGCTTCTGTAGATATACAGATTCTGAAAACTTTCCACCATGAATATCAGTCCAAATTTGAGGTATTATCTGTATGTATAAACAATATTAGTAAATACACATTAAAAATAGGAAAATTTAAATACAAACTCCAAAAAATCATACCAAGTCATTATGGAATATTTGAAAATAATCAGAAATAAAATAATTCCTCTGCAGCTCTCCTGCAAAATATTTTTATTTATTATTAAAAAAATTTATCATTTTTAAATTAGTAGAAAATATTACACTGTCTAATATACTCACCATATACATTAAAAGGGTCTGATACAAGATTGAGATTTCCAACATCTTTTAGGATACCATTTCGATGGTAAACCTTAATATAAATCTGACACAAATTATATTCCGCAAATGTTATGTAATCACCAACATGTAAATTGTAATGTTCTTCAATTTCTTTCCATCCATCAGTAAAGTACCAAAAATCTCTAATGATAGTTGTTTTTACTTTCCACATCTTGCCACTCTGATTAATAAAAGTATACCTTGAATTTAATGGGATTTACCTTGATGGAATAATATCATCATGTATCCACTGGAAATTGAAATAAACAAACATAACAATCAATAGAAATAATAATTATATAATTAAAATAATAAATTTCTCAAAAATGAAAAACATATACAAATTTATGTTGCAGTTCAATGGAATTGTTGGGCACGTATTGAACGAAAAAATCAAATGACTCTTTTGAATAGTAATGTTCCTTGTACAACTTCAATTCATCATATTGCATAGATAAATCTTCAACTGTATCCAAAAAAAAATCATTAGTTTTATAGCAAATATATGTATATATATATATATATATATATCTTATAAAAAAGACTAAGATGATTTATTTATAAAATTTTAAACTCACATATGAGAAACTTTCTATCATCCTTAAAATCATCTCGAAGACGACATAAGTCCTCAAATATTGTATCATCAGAAAACAAATTCATAATTTCAAATTTGTATGTAAGTTTTATACAATTTGAAAGTAAAAATTCTAACAAAAATAAAGTCACTAAGAATGAGAATGTATTGTTTGAGAATGAAAATTTTGGATGGTAAAGCTCACTTTAAATAGGAGTGACAAATTCATTAGTAGCCTTGAATTTAGCCCCTCATTAAAGGGGTATTTAATTAAATAAAGATAAAAAATAAAATGAGTAATTGATGCAAAAAAAAATTGAAGATCAAGATTAATTAACTAAAAGAATAGGAATGTTGCTTGATAATAAAAATATTGGATGGTGGAACTTCATTTTAATTAGGAGTGACAACAAAATTAGTGGCCTTGAATTCAACTACACGTTAAAAGGATATTAAATTTAATTAAATAAAGATTAAAAATAAAATGAGTAATTGATGAAAAAATAATTTTAAGATCAAGATTAGTTAACCAAAATGATCAACGTTTTAGGACGATTGGCACCAAAAAATCGTACATATTATATATATCATAATAAACTAACCACAATTAATTCACATACAGTGCTGACTAAATCGATATTTTCAAATCAAAGAACATGATGAGAATTATATTCTCCACAATAATTTCAACATTTTATTTAATGAATATTAGTATTGGGATTTTTAATTATTTAAAAATTTGAAAACGTAATACCACACAATCAAATTTTATAGTTTTAATGTAGTGAATTTGCAAAGTGTTAGATAACTTTTAAAAATATAAATAAAAAATGTTGATTTAGAACTAAGATCAAACTAAGGCAAATATTACTCACATGATATTTGTTAATAGACATATTAATAGAATAAATAATAAAGGTAAGCATGAATATTTTGGGAAAAAAAATGGAAAGTGTAAATCCGACATAATAATAATTAGTAAAAAATTGGAAAAAACAGAAATAGTTAGCTGCAATAGAAACGAAAAAAAAGTAGAAAGTTGTTTGATTGAAAACATTGAAAAACTTGATAAGAACATATATATAAAATTAAATATAGAAGTGAAATTGTTAATTGGAATTTTAATTGAACTAATTAAAATTTTGAGACTATTAATATTAAAATAAATATTGTAATAATAATTTGCACATATATGGTCTATTGTATAGGCATTAATGAAAAAAAATCATAATTTTGAAAATGTATAAGACAATGATTGAAAACTTTAATAAATAATGATTAATACAATAATAAATAGTATTATGTAGCATTGTCAATTGTTTAATACTGTTAAAATTTAATAAACATAACTAAAGAAGGAATGACATTTTTTTATAAGGATTTAAAAAAAAAATTGTAGATATAATAAAAGTTGATATGAATATTTATTGTTACATAATTATATATTCCTAAAAACTTCATTAAAAACAACATTTCTAGTGATACTACCATCACCATTATAATCATGGCATAGTAGAATCTTTAGTCCTTTGCGGTTTGTTACACGAGAAACAGCAACGTACAATTGTCCATGACTAAACACAGGTTTCTTCAAAAACACACCTACATGATTAAAAGATTGCCCTTGACTCTTGTTTATGGACATAGCATATGAAACTATCAACGGGAACTATCTCCGTTGAAATTTGAATGGCAGTCTAGGATCAGAAGGAGTCAATGTAAGTCTAGAAATCAAAGCCAATTGTCCAACACTGCTTCCTGTTAGAACTTTACCTTCAAGGACTCTATCACTCATTCTCGTAATAACCAACCTATATGTTAAAAAAAAATTATATTACAAATTTTAATAATATATAGACATTTAACATTTAAAAGATAAAAGTCTAACCTGGTTCCATTGCACAAACCCCCTGAGTGATCAATGTTTCTCAATAACATAACCGGTGTTCCAACTTTAAGATTCAATTCATGGTCGGGAACACCCGAACACTTTAGACTATTCAGATTCGGGAGTATGCAAATCGGAAAGATGATCAACATTTGCATCAGCACGGCAAGGACTATCGGAGCTCAAATACGTATGTGTTTCCTTTTCATTCAAACGAATCATGTGATCATTTATTGACTTAACAACATCCAATGTAGGAGCAAGAATTGCTCGATTCTGCAAATAATTGTGATCATCCATCATATTTTTAAAATCAGGATAAATACTATTAACAATAGTACCGATCGGATCATCGCCACCTCTCAACAATATATCATCAGGAATTTGCATATCAGATTCATATTCGGTTTGTGATCCTACACTGCCATCTCCAATAGATGCTACCCAATCAGAAAAAGCTTTTAGATCTTGGAAACTTTCTGATGGATCTAAATTCTGCAACTGCATGTTTCTTGTGAGCTTCAATAATTTGCAATCGTTCCACAAGAGGGATGAATTAATTGTAGCATGAACAATATCTTGTCTCGTTCCTTTTGGTACAACCGGTAAAATCTGTCAAAAATCACCTCCAAACATAACAATCTTACCACCAAAAGGCAATGAAGAAGCTAGAGGATCAGTCAGTTGCATAATATCTCTCAAAGTATTGTCAAGAGCTTCAACAGAATATCTATTCATCATCGGTGCTTCATCCCATATGATGAGATCGGTTTTAATCAAGAGCCCTGCTAGATGACTTCCTTGATTAATATTGCAAGTAGAATCCTCGGTAACATTTATTGGGATGGAAAACCTAGAATGAGCAGTACGTCCACCTGGAAGGAGAAGTGAAACTATGTCACTGGATGCTACATTAATGACTATCCTGTCGTTGGACCTTAAACATACAGACAATGTCTTCCATATGAATGTTTTTCCGGTGCCACCGTATCCGTACACAAAAAATATTTTACCTTTGCTAGAATGAATGGTCATGAGTATAGATTCATAAATGTAGCATTGTTCATCATTAAGTCTACTAATCAAATACTCAAACTCATTCTTCAAATCTGATCTATTGTATGCAAATTCCATCATTAACAATCTATTCCCAGGTGAATAATTAGGGTCGGAATCTGCTATAGGCATACCTTCAAAGTCTCGCAAAGACTTTCCTACAACCCTCAACATTTTGTCAATTTCTATAAGACAACAATTCTTGATTTCTTCATTTCGGCATCGTCAATTCTAAAAAAAAAAAAAATGTATATATTACTTGTTTTGATAATACTTTAAATAATCATATAAGCTATATGTAATATAATATATGTTTTAATGATGAAATAAAAAAAATATTTATTGAATATCAATTAATTGTTTTGGATATATGTGTTTTATACTATATGTCTTTATACTTACAGTTGAAATTAATATATGTAAAACTTTTGTAAAAAGATAATCTGTAATATTTTTCATTTATTTACCTACTGATTGACAGTTATATTTTTCAACTAAATTTTAAATTTTTTATAAGTTTAATTCAATTAATAATGATTTTTGCAATGTTAGAAACTTTAAAAAAAATTAAAACATAATACGATATAATAATTTTATATTTAAATACATAGTAATTTTTATTTTAATATGTGTTTTTTTTTATTGAAGTACAATGAAAAAATTATATTTTTAATCATTAAATATGTATATTATACTAAATAGATAAATATGTTAGAAGATAAAATAAATAATGATGAATCTAAAACTGTTAATGCAGAATTAAAAAATCAGTAAATAAATTTAATAAAATATACCTGGATATCGAGTAATTTTTCTCCTATTGTAAAGGATATCATCGGATAGAAATCTCCAACACCTATCCCAAACATCGTAAGGACGACTCATTGAAGCGGAAGTGAGTAGCGCAACAAATAGAGACCTCATTGAAGATGCAGATGCCCATTGGCTAGCGTCCTCTATACCATCAACATACTCTTTGTCATCATCCAGCAAACCCCTAGCATAACAAGCTTCTCTAAATGTTGAATAAAGTATTTCATTGAAGCGCTTTAAATCATCAAAACATTTAGGTCCACGAACTACGTTCAATAGAATCCTCAAGTAATGTGCCTCACCAGAAACTGGAGGAGCATAACAAATTCTACCAATTGAAAATCCCCTTTGTCTTTTAACCCATTCTGTAATTTTCGGCTTCCAAACAAAGAATTGAGGTAATTCAGCATAAGTCAAATCTTCAGCTAATGTAGAGTGACGGTTCAACGCAAACCATTCCAAAAACATACTTTCCCTAACGGATGGCCTTTCCAAAATAGAATCCAACCTTGCACCATTACTAAATACGACTCTTTGTTCATTTGGAAGATGAAAACCCAATCGTTCAACGGGAGGGTTTCTATAGTTTATCTCAAATCCGAAAATTCTCCAAGCAGCTTCACACAGAGAAATATACCTAAAATTATGGTGCTAATTAATATTGAACATGTATAAGGAATTTGACTTTTTTTGTTTAAGTAGTGTAATGTACCTGCAATCGTAATACATTTTAACTCCACGTCTGCTACAACTCCAGATTGTTCAGTATTTTCAAAGAACGATGCGGTAACACGATCGTATCCTTTATTAACATACTTGAATAGGTATTTTATGGACCTGGATTGATTGCACCATTCCACATTGATGTGGGCACCATACTTCAGAAGAAGATAACGATTATGAGGAACAACATGTCTGTTATCCAAAAAATTAATACCCTTTTTGATCGTCCGTCCATTATCTCTACGCCTATAAACAGGATATCCATCATCGTCAATAGCAGTCTCATCCACAAATCTCTTTGGAAAATGTTTTAAGCATATTCCCTCGTCAGACATGCAAGGTGAACTCATATTTGCAGCACCACAAGGACCATGCATCATAAAGTCACGAACAATATTAAAATAATCTGGATCATTCTCCTCATCGGGTATCTCGACAGAAATAATACGATCAATATCGCTCCCGATAGGAATCTGTAGGATTTTTTCCAATGAATTACAAAAAGAATAATGATAATAATTCACATTCAAAATTTGACTGCAAAATTTAAGAAATTGTCTAACCTCATTGTGATTTTCAAGAAATAACAAAATATGGGCATGGGGCAGACCTCTCTTTTGAAATTCAATAGTATAGATAACTGCAAATATAATCGAGTAAGAAAGATAAATAAGAATAATATTAATATGATGTAAATACGAAGGATTAATTATTATAAAAGTTATAATAGAACTAATTATTTAAAATAAAAAATGATGGTACCTGCTTTGACGTTACCAAATATTTTCTTTTTCTGTATATCATTTAACAATCCGTCTAACTTCACCTTGAATATTCGACAGAGTATGTACGGACGGTCTTCAGAATTTTGTCCTCTCTGTTGTAAAAAACGAACTACCTCAGGCCACTTTTGATTGCAGGTAAAAGTTATAAATAATTGGGGATATCTGGTCCATCTACAAATTGCCATTGCATCTTGATAATTCTGGACCATTAACATGGACCTCCAGTGAAAGAAGGTGGCAAAACAACTCGCTTTCCCAATTCGGGTGCATCAGTTTCTCCATTCAACATTTCATCCTCAACACTGCTTTACATCTCACAACGAAGTTCCTTTGGGTGAATTTTAATAAATTTCAGCCTTCTAGACTCCACCATAGTGTAGGCATCAACAATAAATTGTTGAGTGAGACGTTTTGAAGATAAAATCGTAGATGGTTCTCCATTTCTCTCTTGTAGACGGAATGCAAAGTACTCTCTTTGACTAATCGAAGAGCGTGTTCCAACTCTATCTATTGCAGATACTGCGGAAGGAATATTCTCACTGTATCCGTCTTCACCATATGGAAAAAGCATTGGATATTGCAAAGCAGGGTAAGACGGATTCAGTTGAGTAATGCGTTGAAGTATACCGCAATGAGTTTGAATTAAAATATCACAATCACCAAGGGTGTGATCAAGATCACCAACAACAACAGCAACAACCTCAGATGTAGTGGGTAAGTTATACCTTCTCGGATCAGTTCCTCTTCTGGCAATCAATCTCATGGTTACGGTAGAATGTCCTTGGCCAAATCTGTCCCTAGCTTCTCGAAATTTACTTGCAAGTACATTATTATCATCCAACATCTCCTTAATATCAGCAACAATTTCAGCATGCAATGCATTGATGCTCGTACCTGAACTGTAATCATTAATCACCAAAGAGGATGTAATGAGTATAAACTGTCAAAATTGATAAATATTACTAATGAGTTTGTATGTATAAAAACTACCTAAAATTTCGAATCCTGTTTGAAATTTCATTGTCAGTGTCATAAATGTACAATTGTGCATATTGAGGTTCAGCTCCAGCAGATGGCAAAAGTCCTTCTAAACGATGATAATTTTCACCGTGCAAACGAAAAACCGGTGGAGCACCACCGACATTAATTCTTCTGTCAATCTTACCACCCAATGAAGCAAATGAAAACATGTTGTTAAATGTACAAACATTATCTAAATAATGTTTGTTCCTTGTAGTATTGCCCCATAATAATTCTTGAAGAAGTTCAGGAGGTTGGGGCATAAAAGGTATTTGTATTTTTCCTTGAGTACAACATAATGAGAACTTTGGTTGTTCAGAAAGACGTCTTGCTTTTAATCGCTCATCATTCCAGAACAACGCACCACAATATTGACAACTATGAATATGATCACCAATATCCCAATAAAAAACAGCTGTAAAAAACAACGTAGCAATTAACATGTATTTTATAATATATTTTGAACATAAAAATATGTATAAACAAACAAATATATATATATATATATAACTATATAATCACATCTATAATTTATTAAATAAGTAATGTAACTGCAATCTTATGATTTATATTTAAAAAATTTGATAACTTACAGTCAACTTGATTGTCATGATCACACGTATCATCGGGATCAAGTTCAACAATTTCAGGACTATTTTCGTTCAAATTCATCATATCCCTGAACTGAGGATCTGTTGCTTGTAAATCAATGAATTCAGAATCATTGCCAGTTAAATCAATTGCATTTGTCAAAGGATCAAAAGACATTGACGGTTGAATAGATGATTCTGGTTGAGTAATTCCTCCGTGGGAAGGTTGATTAGTTGGCACTAAAAATCTCGAAAAAAATAATGTATCTATTAAAAAAACACATATATATTATGAAAATGATTTTATTATAGATTGCTTATAATTTTAACTAAAAAATTACCATTGGTGACATCAGTTAGAGGATGAACTGAAATATTCATCAAGGTTGGTGTTGCTAAATTATCTCCAAATACATAACATCATTTTTTTGACGAAGTGGAACCTGTACTTCCTATAGGACGTTGTTCATCATTATCTGTAAAAGTAATGTACAAAATTTAAATAAATAAATAAAATATATTATATATCTTTTTATTATAAGATGAATTTAAAAAAACAAAATTATTGAAAATAAATCTAATGCATAATTTTTTTTAAAAGACGTACCTCGTGAATTGGTATCACTTATTGAACGTTTTCCAATTATTTTTGTAGATCCAAGAAGTTTGCGCATTTTTTGATAATCTATCATATTAAAAAAAAAAGGTTGATGTTAACTAATTGATTATTTTTATAAAATAATTTTATTAGAATTAAATCAATCTTAGAATATAGCTCTTAAAGATAAAAGTAAAACTTATGATGTATTGTACTAACTCTAATATTTTCTTTGTGTTAAATTATTCTTTTTTTTTAAATATTAATCAATAAAAATTTTGTTAATATAATTCATAATTCCTACAATAAATTAGTTTTGAGACTGTGTAGTTCTAAACATCAATAAAATAATAAAAATAAATATTTTAGTTAACAACTTACCAGCAGAGTAGAAGACTTGAAGGAGCTAAACCTTGAAGTTTTCATAAAACAATATGTATATGTGATGAAATAAACAATATGTAAAAAATTATAAAATTGAATGAGATATTGTTACTTTTATTTGTAATAAATTATCAATTTGAATTTTATCAATGATTATATGGTATGAGTCAAAATCATTATTCATTGTATTTTAGCTTAAAAGTAAATGCACACGCACAAATTAAATAATTATACGCACGCACAAATTAGATGGTATGAGTCAAAATCATTATTCATTGTATTTTAGCTTAAAAGCAAATGCGCACGCACAAATTAAATAATTATACGGACGCACAAATTAGATGGTATGAGTAAAAAATTAATATTCATTGTATTTTAGCTTAAAAGTAAATGTGCACACACAAATTAAATAATTATACGCACTGACAAATTAAAATATAATACGTACTCACAAACTAAAGTTGTTCGTGGAAATATCTAATGACAAATTTTAAAAAAATAACAAAATAATTATACGCACTCACAAATTAAATAATAATCTCGATTATTTAATAAAAAAATTCATTAACAAATTATCATAAAGTTGATGGTTGTTATATGATAAATTCATCGTAATGGATATTTATTAAAATTTTGAACAAAATTAGTGGTTGTAAATTAATTAATAATTAATATTAAGATATATTAAAAGTTTCACATAAAAAAGAACACAAATAAAATTAAGAAAATGTTGAAGGTTTACAAACATATGATTAATTAATCAATATAAACCTAAATATTGTTGTATATTTTAGATATATAATACATCATTATGAATAACTATTACTTTTTAAAAAATGGTGAGAAACATATATATAAACAAATAATAAAATTGTTATTAAAAATAATCCTATTTTTAAGAACAACTATTCAATCTTTATATTATCTAATATATAAAATTGTTATTAATTTAGGACACGATTACCTAAAAACTAACATAATTAATCAGTCAATAAAGTATTAAAATAAAAAGAGTAGTTAACGACTTACCAGGAAAGAAGACGTTTATAGGAACTGGATCTTGCCGCCTTCATTGAATAATATCAATATGTGTAAACACAGATTATCAAATAAGTAGAAATAGATGATAAATTGAGCAACATAATATTAAACAATGTTTAATACTTGAACGATGGTATAAATTGATTTAAGTATTATATGATCGTTTGCCAAATGTATCATATAATTATTGTTTTGAGTAGTACAAAAATATGATAAATTTATAAAAGTATCATAAACCTAGACAATGTATAATTATTTATAATGAATTTATATTGAGACGTTGTAGATCTAAACATAATTAATCGACAAAGAAATACAAATAAATATACACGTTAACAACTTACCAGTAGAGAAGAAGGCTTGAAGAATATACTCCTTGAAATTTTCATAAAATAATATGTATATTGAATGATAAATAACAATTCTCACTCTCTCTATGTATATATGGTTGGGCATACACACACACACACACATATATACATATTGTCGTTAAATGTGAAAGCTTCTAATTTCGGCGCATATATACATATTGTCGTTAAGTATTCCAAAAAACTAAACATTGACACTTGATTGCACCCACAAAATCAACACATGAAATTAAATTAAATTGATTGAGCAATTCACTTGATTGTGTATGCCCAATTGTTCTAAAACACTTTCATTTAAAATAAGTAATAATCTTACAAACGAAAAAAAAAATGAATTCATTACCGATTTATTATAACAATCTTTGTGAATAGAAGTAATGATTTTAATTGTACACTCTAGGAAGGATAACATAAAACAAATATTAATTCAGGAGGTACTAATACGAAATAAAGAGGAAGTACTAATTATCAACATGTGAAGTAGTCCAAAATTTAAACCAAATAAAAAATAATTAGAACCATTGTCTGAAAAAAAAATTAAAACTCATCAATCCAACAGAAAATAAATCATCTTAAATAGCCAGACATCAGTTTCGGTGCAAGCCTGGGAATAGTTTCGGAGCAAGCCTGGGAACTCCAACAACATAGGAGGTCCCAAGCTCAGCGTTGACATACTTGTTTACCCAAAAAAATATTTTATCACTTTTTCGGAGTTTTGCAGTCTGCACAAACAACTTCCATCCCCGTCCAATCCGAATAAATAGGCCTTTTTAATCGTCGATAACCCTGTACTTATACTTCACCTGAAAAACTTCTTTAGTTGGAGGATATAACAACTCGATAATTCTCGATTTAAAGCCAAAAATTTGAACTGCATCCGGATGTAAATACTACAAAATATAAAGATAAAATTAGATTAGTTAAAATTTGTATAAGAGAGTTAAAAAAAAATAAGATTATGTCCAAAAATAAAATTGTGTGTTTACCACTAGATTTCTAAATTCAGGTTGTTTAATCCGTGCACGAATACTTATTTTAATTCCTCGTGAAGTACACTAAAGCAATAGTAACAATAAACAAAAAGATTAGTATAAAAAGTTTACAATCCAGACATGTAATAGAAAAAAATAACGTAAGATAATTTTTACCAGATAGCATTTGTACACAGAAGAAGGCGACCGTGAAATAATTTGAATCACCTCTTGAGGAATCTAAAAAACCAAAAATCATAAAAATCTTTGGTCCATCGGAATTTTTTTTTTTAAGAATCTCTATATAAATTTTCGTTTACATAATATTAGAAAATTTATAAAAAAAATATTATTATGTAAACGAAATTCATAAAAATTCTTATTAAACAAATCAAAATTAAATAAAAATAAAAAACTAACCACTCTCGATTTTGGTCCATCGGAATCATGATCGGATGAGATAACAAAAACTTCGTTTGAATGAGACATGTCTGATTACCAAAAATATAAAAAAATATTACAAAATCAGTTGGAGTTAATAAATTTTGAAACCAGAGATGAAAAAATAAAATAAAGAAAAGGAAAATGTAAAAATAAAGAAAAGAAGAACGTAACTTTACCAGGTATTTGATTGAGAATGAAAATTTTGGTTTGAGAAATTCACTTTAAATATGAGAGAAAACAAATTTATGGGCTTCAATTAAAGATGTTATAAAATATAATTAATAAAATTTTCGTGAAGTAATCAATCATCAATCAATGATTTAAAAGCAATAATATTAAAACTAATACGAATATCCTAATTTCATACCCAAAAAAAAAAATATACCAACACCATACCTTAAAAGTTCAATATTTGCATCATCAACCAATAATCATCCAAAATTACACATGTAAAACTCCAAAAACGCGCACCATTATTCCCCAATTTAGATCTACGAAACTCGTGGGAAATTAAATAAATAAAAACAACAACCACGCAATTCTTTAGAGCTAACCCCACAATATTCCATTCCAAACATGAATTGTCTTCGATAAACTCATATGAGCTATAGAGAAACTTACACTAAAATGGTCGGCCAGAAAATTCAGAAACTTGCGTCGAAAAGATTGAAGCAGAATAGGGAAGAAATGAGCTATATATAATTGGTAAAATTAATACGAATTAATTGGTACACCATGCATTAAGGAATTTAATTAAGGAAAACTAAAATTGAAATTAATTAGCGAGATAATGAGAATTAATTGATTAATTGACTGAAATAAAAAAGGAAATGAATTTGGGAATGATTAAATAAGCCAAGTAATTTGAACTATGATAGTTTGATGATATTTTTCAACCGAATTAATTGGAATACACAAGATGAAGGAGGCAAACGAATTAATTGACTGTCAATTGTATATATCTATAACAAAGGGAATTAATTGGAATACAGACTAAGTTGAAAAATACAAACATACAAAATACAATTAATTCAGTTATTCCCTTTTTTGAATTGCAGCATACATTAATTATTGAGAACAAATTTGCATTTGCTAATTCCCTTACTCTCCTTAATTATCAAGCTAAGGGATTTAATTGGCTGAATTAAAAAAGAAAACGGACTGTGTGTGTATTTCTTGAATTGCACATACTAATTATGGAAAACGAATTTTTGCATACACTAATTTCCTTACACTTCTTAATTAGTGAGCTAAGGGATTTAATTGACTGAATTTAAAAAAAAAAAAAGACAAAATACAATTAATTTAATCAATTGTCTCAACCCTTCACAAATCCACAGACAAATACACTAATCATTATACATTAATATATTAAATAAGGAAAAATTATTTAATATTACATTAATATTGATTAAAATTGAGAATCCTCAAAGAGTTGATAAACTACCTAATATAAACCGTTTTTACTCATTACATCTAAATGTTTGAAATGTTGAAGGATTTGTCATCATAAATAAAATTTTAATTGTTTAAGTACACAATAAATTATTGTGCTGATTACTTGTTAAGCATTTATAGAAATTAAGGAATAATTGTAGAGAAATTATTAAAAGCTAAAATGTATCCTAATTATTTTCTAAAATTAGCATATTAATTATTAAATGTTACACTAATATTGGAATACACAAGATAAAGATGGCAAACAAATTAATTGGTTGTCAATTATACATCTATAACAAAGGAATTAATTGGAATTCGGATTTGCAATTAATTCAGTCAATTGTTTCTCCTTTTATTGAACTGCATACACTAAAATAATTACTCCCTCCGTGTTAATAAAATCAGCCTACACTAATCAACCTGCACATATGATTTTTTTTTTCCTTTTATTAAATTTCGTACACTATTTAGTCTATCAATTATTAAATGTTACATTAATATTGATTAATAAGTTATCATTAAAAATATATGAAATTAGTAATAATCTATAAAAAAATATATGAAGTTAAGGAATAATTATAGAGAAACCGGTACAAAGCAATGATGTAGATAATACTAAGTGTTTAATTGTGGTGGATAATTGAAATTTTTATTTTTTTTTATAAATGTGTGTATTGCTTTTAAACTTGGTATAAAGAAAGTATTAAGATAAATTCACTGCACATAAATTTCCTCCATGACCATTATTAATTTACTGCACAATATTGTATAGATTATTTATGAATAATTCGTGGCTAAAAATAGAAAAATAAGCAATTTTTATAATGGTTTATAACATATATTATATATTCTTTATGGGTCTCATTAATTTTATTATTTAGGTCAATTACTTTAATTTTGGGCCCAGAACAATATGATGTCTAAGAAATGTAAAAAAGAATACTTCAATTGAAAACATAATCTTTGATATATGTAGATTAATGTATAAGAACTCTGTATAACTTTTTAAAGTTCATTTTAAAGCGAAATTCAATAACATATAATGTATTATTTATTTTATAATTAAATACAGAAAGTAAATATTAAAGGTACATAAGGGAAAAATGAAAACGTTAAACATACCATATAATAAATTCTTAAAAAATAGATGAACGTAAATGATCAACCATGTTTATTGGTGGAACTCCTACAGGTCAAAGACAATAGAGATTACCTGCAGGAGAAAGTGTTAAGAAATTTGGTGGAAATCTTGTGCATAGGGCCCAATAGCGTTTCAGATCCTCACATAGTACAACACCATCTTCGTCGGCCTTATCGGAAATATTAAAATGTACTTTACCACCAATATGATATCACCAAAAAAAAACTCAACATCTATCAAACTTCTAGTGACAATTTAAAAAATTCACGTACCATGAAGCGTGTATATATAATCGAATTTGAATGTATAAGATGAAAAGATGAATCTTATCTACAAAAATAAAATAAAAATACACAACACTACATAAGTAAAGATAAACAAAATAAACTAGATTGATTTAGACCTCTAAGAAGTATTATTTATACTATGAAAGATCAGCTAAATTCATGGAGAAATTAAAGCACAAATAAAAATATGAATGTGACTAATTAATTCTATAGTCAAAGTTACCTTGTAATGCATAGTATAAGGGATAAACGGTCAAGATCAACTTAATACTAGATCAATGGCCAGAAAAAAAGAGCGGGAAAACCTAAAAGGGAAAGATGTAGGTGTATTAGATAGTTATAGATGATAAAAAGAACATAAAAATTCATGTACAAGACAATATAATATTAAATTTGATGCCTGACAAAATTTACTTGAGTCGGTCTCTAAGGAACTTGTTAAAATAGTATCATAACTAGGGGTGGATCGGTACGATATATCAAAAATATCTAGCCATATTTTATACTATACTGAAACTTTTAGTATCGAATGTTGTAACATGGATAAATCTGACCAACCAAATAAGTCGCAAGGTCGACAAGTTGCCCGCCGACAACCGTTTGAAGCGACCTAACTACGAGATCCCAAGAACTTGAGGTCTTGAAGATTAGATATCCACGAGACCAGATGATCAAAATATATGAGAGATCACGTAATCATCACTTCACCATACACGAAAGCAGTCTACCCAAGAGTCACAAGGACGGCAGGTCGCAATCAGTGACCAAGGGAGACAACTTGGATCTAAGATCTCCACAAGCTGGAGGTCGTGAAAGTCACGTATCCTGCCAGTCAAGGGAAGCACTCAACAAGCCACAAGATTCATCCCCGAAGTCCGCCCCGCGATTGGCGCGCACTAAATGCAGCGACCTCGAACCCGGCGAGGCGGAATTCTCGGCCAACGGGATTGAAGCCCCCTTTACTTCATATTCCTTATGTAAATTCCCTCCCGTGAGGTGGGAATCCTAGTGTAAATAGGCCACCTTGGCCATATTGAAAAAAGGTTGGAAAATCTTAGCATTCTAGGCATAAACTATAGTGAAATTACTTCTGGCTTGGACGCCCACAGACGTAGTCTTCTTTATAAGTCAAACTGGGTAACAAATTTGTGTGTTCTTATCGTTCTTGATCATTCTTTAAGTTCTTTATCAATTATTGTTGTTTGTTGGCCGAAAAACATAACCGGGCACAAAAATTGGTGCCGTCTATGGGAAAGTATTTCGACTGATTGTTCAAACATTCACCGAAAACCCACTCCCTTTCGTTTATCATGCAATGGCGATCAATCAGAACAACGCAAACCGACACGAGACTGGCGCTCGTGATGGTGTCGAAGCTTCCCAAAGCTCCCAGCGCACTCGTCAGGTGATCCTGGCGGCCACTCTCGATTGGTGGAACCTCGTCCAGACACCGGAGGACGCAAAGGCCGTTATGGCCATTCTCAACAAGAAGCGCCTCACCTTCGACGGCCCAGAGGAGCAATCTCCGGTCAAAAGGACTGCTCATGATGCCGGGACCTCCAAAGGTAAAGGCCCCTTGACTGGGGGACGATCGGCAGGCCAACTGGCCTATCCAGTAGCTAGACACATGAACGCCCAGAACTATCGGGTCCCCCAGGTTGAAAGACCCATGGTTTCGAACAACGTGTTCGGCCGCCTCGGAGACCTGGGGGTTCAGAAAGCTCGACGGGTGTCGAAGATGAGGCCCATTCCTAGTCTCGGCATGAAGAGCAAGTGGAACACGACCTCGTGCACATTGAGCTTGCACCATCGGGAGGTGCCGAGAGGCTCAATCGTCCATCAAGACGCCTTCAAAACCAACGATCCTCGCGACGTTCAGGCCGCAGCGTTGGCCTGAACCGTCCAATAGCTGATGGAACGGATGGAGAATCAGAATGGGCCGATAGGGACCGATAATAACCTCATCGTCCCAGATTCTCCGCTCGACACCATGGTCATCCTGGAGCCCACCCAAAGGAAGATAAGCACGGTGGCCATAGATCGCTATAATGGGAACTCGGACCTAAGGGTCCATGTAGCGAAGTATAACTCCTACATGGCCTCTATGGGTGAAACCGACGCGACCAAGTGCAGGTTGTTCTCACTAACATTGAGCGATCAGGCTCACATGTGGTTCACCTCCTTACCACCTCTCTCGGTGGATACTTTTGAGCAGATCGCGAGGCTGTTCCTTAGCTATTTCTCGACAATGGCTCCTCGACCTGCGACCAGGTAGTGCCTCATGAACACCCAACAAGGTGAAAATGAGTCAGATCGATCCTACATTAAAGGATCGACAAACTCATCCTTGAAGGAGACCCAGTAGGGGATGAGGCGAAACTGCTTGAGGTCGTTAGCGGCCTCAAAAAGGGGACCAAATTATGGCGACGCATGACCGTCGACTATCCAATTAGCTACGTCGACTTCCAAAGGCGAGCTAGCGACTTGATTCACACTTCGGAGCTACCGGAGTCCCGACTCTCCGAAACAAAGGAAGTTGTGGAACCAAAGAAGAGTTCCAAGAAAACCGGGGGTCAGTACAAGGCACTCGGTCAGCTTCAAGCCCTTCAAAGACACTATTCCTGTGAAGCTGATGGAAGCGTTGGGCATGACACCTGGTCACGTCTTCGCCCAGATCCGAGGGCGAGGATTACTACAACCGCCTTGCCCGATCAAGGATAATAGCAAGCAGAATCCCGATAAATTCTGCCAGTACACGCACACGCAGTCACTACACTAGCGAGTGTAGGGATTTATTGAAACAACTCTGGAGGCTGTTTGAGGACGGCTTGCTGGACGAATTTATCAAATGACCTCAAGGGGGTAACGAGCAAAAACCAAGAGGTCGCCAGCAAGGTTACCGTCCAAGATAGGGGGAACAAGCCCCGAGAAACCCCCATCCAGGGGCTCAACAT
Source organism: Stenogyne calaminthoides (assembly GCA_037126765.1). NCBI lineage: Eukaryota > Viridiplantae > Streptophyta > Magnoliopsida > Lamiales > Lamiaceae > Stenogyne > Stenogyne calaminthoides. The sequence goes on from JBBCBC010000010.1 coordinate 7,016,130, forward strand.
GGCGAGCGACTAGTCCTATCTATGCCCGAGGGCGCGGGAGGTCGCGTCATACACACCCTTTCTTCTCTGGGGGCAATAGGAGGTCTCTCTTCTACCTCCTCATCCAAACGGCTCATGAAGGCCAAAGTCAGAGAAATGGAGAATGCCAGGAAAATGGTGTTACCTATTTTCACTGTGGCCGAAGAGACCAACAAGATCGAGTTCGGCGAGAAAGATAAGGCTGGAATTATCTACCCGAACATCAACCCCCTGGTCATCAAGGCTAATATCATGGGAACCACTGTATGTCGGCTGCTAGTGGATGGAGGGGCCTTCTGCAACATCCTCTTCAAGAAGACCTTAGACCAGCTTAGGGACTTCAATGCTTACATCACCCCGTGCGACAACGTCGTAAAAGGCTTCGGGGATGCAACTGTAAAGCCATTTGGCATGATCCGATAGGCCGTCGAGTTAGTGTCTACTCTAGATGATAAGGTTAGGGCCACTAGACTTCTAGATTTCCTTGTAATCGACCTACCAAGTTTCTATCATGGATTCCTCGGGAGGCCGTTGGAGCATGAGTTTGAGGCTGCGTCCTCAACTTTTTATTTTTGTGTAAAATTTCCCACTAAAAGTGGGCTGGTCGGAACTGTTAAAGGCGATCAGGTGGATGCAAGAGGTTGTTTGGTTTATCCTTCATCTCATTTCAATTCAACATTAATATCTATCAAACAAATACTTGTAATAGATAGTGAAGTACAATATAATGAATTGAGCACTGAAAAGACAAACAAGAAGAGATGCCGCGAAGACCTCGATCTAAGAGTGGGGCCTGAACCCGAAGAGTTTCTACTTGAAGCCAAAATAGACGATCCCCATCAGGATGGTCCCAGAGCTACCTCGGGAGAAGAACTCGAGAAAGTCAAAGTAGATTCAACTCGGCCAAATCTGGAGGTCATTATTGGCTCCAAGATACCTGGCGACCTGAGGGGGGAAGTCATCGACTTTCTCAAAAAGAACCTGGGCGTGTTCGCATGGTCACACAAAGATATGGTCAGCATCGACCCGAAAGTCGCATGTCATCGATTACACATCGATCCAACTCGAAGGTCGATAGCTCAAAAAAGGCAGAAATTTGGCCCAAAAAAATATAAAGCATTGGCAGCAGAAGTGAAGAAGTTGCTGGACAACGACCTGATCACCCAGGCCGACCAGCCACAATGGGTTGCCAATGCCGTCTTGGTAAAAAAAGTCAAACGGTACTTGGCGACTCTGTATCGATTTCACCGACCTCAACGAGGCGTGCCCAAAAGACTTCTTTCCCATGCCACACATCGACCATTTGATAGACAACACAGCTGGTCATGAGATGATGTTGCTGGGGAATAAGTTGCACGGATCTATTCGGGATAAATATTTAAATACAAATTTAATTCTGATAATTATTACTAGCATGAATTAATCCTATATTAATTCAAATAATAATTCAACAACAAATCATGCATATAATCAATTCACGTAAATCCTACGCATGCGGAATTTCTACGAGTTCACGTGAACGTACCTCTTGGAATGGTAATGACCTCGTTGATTAAACACACCAAAAGAACCTTCCCAAGTATTCCCTTAATCCTTGCTCGACAATCCGGTGGTAAGACGCTTGCGAACAATTAACAAAAGGAAAATAAACTTTGTTGCACCACCTTTGTGGATTTACTAATTTTTCCAGCACATGGAATTGTACTTGGGAATGAAACACTCATCCCCTATTTATAGAGGGTGTTGGTCGAAAATTTGGGATAAAATAATATGGGAAAATCTTTTCCTTGATCTCCAAGAAATCTTGAATATATCTCATATATTCTTTTCTCCATAATTAAAATATTCCACAAAAATCCCAACTCCTCTTTGTTATGGAAATTTCGAAAAATATAGGGAACAAGAATCCAAGATTTGGATGTTCTTGAATTTATAAGATATTCTTGTATTTCAAGAAATACGTATCTTTTCAAGAAAATCAAGAAAATCTTTCTTGCCCTTTATATTTCAAGATTTTCGAAAATCGCTATATGGATAACCAAGTGGGAGATTTCTTGAATTTAATGAGATAATCTTGTATTCCAAGAATACATATCTTCATTCCATAACAAAATTCAAAGAAAATATTTCTCCCTTTTTAATCCATAATTTTCGAAATTTTAAGGAAAAATATGCAACAAGATATATTTTATTTTTAAACACCTTTTTCAGTTATTGGACTTTATATTGGGCTACTTAGGGGGCCTTTAGGAGAATTAAGATTGGACCTTCCAATGGATCTTGAATTATCAATATTGAGCCACAATATTATTCAAGCTCATAAATATTAATTAATCTCACTACATAATTAATATTGCACTATTCATCTTAACCCATATTACAGTCAATATGGCTCCCGGTTATTATTTCCCGTGTTTAAGATTATCTAGCCCATTAATTTATTCAAGCCACTGAAATAGCTTTCCATTAATTAATATCTTTTGTCCTTGGTTAAGGAACGGTTCAACATTATTATCCATACCGGAAACTAGTTCCACTTGCAAGATTTGGTATGATAAAGCTTATGAACCTCCCAAGAGGGCAAATCGAACAAAGCGTGCATTTTGCACACGATTCTTTCGTATTAAATCTTAGCAATCGCATGTGACCAATAATATTGCTCAAGATAAAAAGTATTGAATCTCGTTGATTCTCTACCCATGATAAGTCAAAGCAATAGTTACCAACCACACATGATCCTATTTAAGGAACAAAGGTTAAGAAATAACGAACCACTGAGGTCTAATTCTTCTTTGTTCGATTCAAGAATTTGTCTCCTCAGAGGTCCTATTCAAAGGCATCGGTCATGCACTAGTGTAATCTCTTGGTCAAGACAAGCCAATCAAGAGCCTTACACTTCAACCTTTCATTATGGATTGTTCATTTCCATCTAGGTCGTGAATGGTGTACTTTTTTAGTTTACAAGGGACCTGTTAATTTAATCTTTTGTGATCCGGTATCACTAAATTAACTACAATGTAACGTCTTATATTTATTGAGCGGTTATCAAAGTAAATATATGTAACATTCGATGATATTTATGTTGGGGAATAAGTTGCACAGATCTATTTGGGGTGAATATTTAAATACAAATTTAATTCTTTAATTATTACTAGCATGAATTAATCCTATATTAATTCAAATAATAATCCAACAACATATCATGCATATAATAATTCACGTAAAAACACGAGCGGAATTCTTCGAGTTTACGTGAACGTACCTCTTGGGATGACAACGGTATGGCTGATTAGACTAACCGCAAGGACTTCCCAAGTATTCCCTTAGTCCTCATTCTACTATCCGGTTGAAGGATTCTTGTGAACGATTTAACAAAAGGAAAAATAAATATGTTGCACCACCTTTGTGGATTTACTAATTTTTCCAGCACATGGAATTGTACTTGGGAATGAAAGAATCATCCCCTATTTATAGGTGAGAGGTGGTCGAAATTTTTGATGAAAAATCAATGTGGGAAAAGACTTTTCTTGATCACCAAGAAATCTTGAATATATCTTCTATATTCATTTTCACATAATTAAAATATTCCACAAAAATCCCACCTCCTCAAATTATGGAATTTTCGAAAAATATAGTCTTGCAAGATTCCAAGATTTGGATCTTCTTGAATTTATGAGATATTCTTGTATTTCAAGAAATACATATCTTCCATAATATCTTTTCAAGAAAATCTTTCTTGCCCTATATTTTCTAATTTTCGAAAATATCATCATGAGTAACCAAGTGGAAGATTTCTTGAATTTAATGAGATAATCTTGTATTCCAAGAATACATATCTTCATTCCATAACAAAATTCAAAGAAAATCTTTCTATCTACCTTACCCATAATTTTCGAAATATTTAGGAAAAATTAAGCAACAATATTTATTTTATTTTAATCACCTTTTCAGTTAATGGACTATATGTTGGGCTACTCAGGGGGCCTTTAGGAGAATTAAGATTGGACCTTCTAATGGACCTTGAATATCTAATATTGAGCCACAATATAATTCAAGCCCATAAATATTAATTAATCCCACTACATAATTAATATTGCACTATCCATCTTAACCCATATTACAGTCAATATGGCTCCCGGTCATTATTTCCCGTGTTTAAGATTATCTAGCCCATTAATTAATTCAAGCCACTGAAATAGCTTTCCATTAATTAATATCTTTTATCCTTGGTCAAGGAACGGTTCAACATTATTATCCATACCGGAAACTAATTCCACTTGCAAGATTTGGTATGATAAAGCTTATGAACCTCCCAAGGGGACAAATCAAACAAGTGTACTTGCACACGATTCTTCGTATTAAATCTTAGCAATCACATGTGACTAATAATATTGCCCAAGATAAAAAGTATTGAATCTCGTTGATTCGCTACCCATGATAAGTCAAAGCAATAGTTACCAATCCCACGTGATCCTATTTAAGGGACGAAGATTAAGAAACAACGAACCACTGAGGTCTAATTCTTCCTTGTAGGTCCTATTCAGTGCATCAGTCATGCACTAGTGTAATCTCTTGGTCAAGACAAGTCAATCTGAGCCTTACACTTCAACCTTTCACGATGGTTTGTTCATTTCCATCTAGATCGTGAATAGCGTACTTTTAGTTACAATGGACTGTTAATTTAATCTTCTGTGATCTGATATCACTAAATTAACTACAATGTAACACGTACGACTTATTGAACAATTATGCAGTAAATATATGTAACATTCGATAATATTTAAAGCATCAGTGATAAACAATTTATTTCAGTAAATAAGTCTGAAAATTCAGTTTCGATTATACAAAGTAAAAGCATACTTTCCAGTATAATCCCAACAATCTCCCACTTATACTCAAAGTCTGCTTTTAAGTATACTACAACATGTCTCGCGTAGTCCGTGACATCTAATGTCACCTACACAAACCTAATAATTTCTCCCACTTATACTCAAAGCAGATTGGCAACGGTCTTGACACCCATTCCTTCCACATTTCTCTCGAATGTATTCAGAGGCAGACCCTTTGTGAATGAATCTGCTAGGTTGTCCTTAGACGCTATCTTTGCCACATCTATATCTCCTCTCTTAACGATTTCTCGTATAAGATGTCTTTCCTTTAGTGTGCTTGTTTGACTCGTGGACTCTTGGTTCCCTTGAATTTGCAACTGCCCCTAGCAAATATTGCTAGACAAATTCGGAACTCCATCCAAGTCCACTAAGAAGGTCTAGAGCCAAATCGGTTCTTTCACTGCTTCACAAGCAGCTACTTACCCGATTTCCATGGTTGAGTCAGTGATGCGTTTCTGCTTCACACTCGTCCATTTGATGGCTACACTTCCCAAATGGAAACACACTAACTGAGGCAGATAGTTTCTGGAATCTAAGTCTGATTGGAAATTTGAGTCCGTGTAGCCGATGGGGATTGGAGTATCTGACTGATAAATCAATATTCTATCCCGAGTTCTTTTCAGATACTTCAGAATGTTTTTAACTGTCGTCCAATGCTCTTTCCCTGGGTTACTTTGATATCTTGCTACCATGCCTACGGCAAAGCAGATATCCGGTCTCGTACACAGCATTGCATACATAAGGATTCCGACAGCCGAAGCACAAGGAATGCCTTTCATGTTATCTATCTCTTTTTGCGTCTTAGGGGACATTTTCTTGGATAGATGGATTCCATGCCTGAAAGGTACAAATCCTTTCTTGGAATCTTGCATGCTGAAGCATTTCAAGACAGTGTCTATGTATGAAACTTGCGATAACTCGATCATCCTTTTCCTGCGATCTCTAGTTATCTTGATCCCAAGGATGTGTCCGGCTTTCCCTAAGTCTTTCATATCAAACTGTTTTGAAAGTCATGCCCTTACGTCTGATAACACCTTCACATTGTTCCCGATGATCAGAATGTCATCTACGTATAGTACTAAGAATACCAATGCAGTTCCGACACACTTTTTGTACACACAACTTTCAAACTCGTTTTGATCGAAACCATAAGACTATATAACATGATCAAAACATTGGTTCCAAGCTCTGGATGCCTGTTTGAGTCCGTAAATGGACCTCTTGAGCTTACAAACTAGGTGTTCTTGGCATGTTTCAATGAAACCTTGGGTTTGTTGCATATAGATCTCTTCATCAAGACTTAGTTAAGGAAAGTTTGTCTTGACATCCATTTGCTTGATTTCAAAGTCAAAATGCACAAAGAATCGATAAGAGAATCTGGATGGACTTAAGCATGGCTACTGGTTAAAAAAAGTTTCCTCATAATCGATCCCTTCTTTTCTACGAGTATAACCTTTCGCCACTAGTCTTGCTTTAAAAGTTTCAACCTTCCCGTCCGGTCCACTTTTCCTCTTATATACCCACTTGCATCCAATGGGTTTGACCCCATTAAGTGGTTCGACTAGCTCCCAATCTTATTATGAAACATAGGACCCATTTCGGCTTTCATTGCTGTTTGCCAAGAAACTGCATCCTTATCTTGGAATGCCTCGTCATATGTCCATGGGTCTGATTCGTCTTGTCCAGGAATCAAGTCTGAGGACTCTCCTATTCCCATGAATCTCTCGGGCTGTCTAACAACCCTCCCACTACGACGAGGCTCGATTGTGAAAAACGTATCATTTGGTATATCATCTAATACAGATTGACATCGAGGTTTGCCCTCTAAGCTCATTTAAGGTAATCTCACTTCTGGGTTTTCTGTGGTTCATATAGTCTTCTTCCAAAAATCTAAAATGGGTGCTGATGACCACCTTTTGATCTTCGGGACTATAGAACATACACCCTTTTGTAATTTCGGGGTATCCTACAAACAACCTTAATTCTGATCGAGGATCTAATTTACCGGCTTCCTTGTCCAACACGTAGGCCGGACACCCCCAAATTCTCATGTGTCTCATACTAGGCTTGCGCCCGGTCCACAATTCTTTGGGAGTTTTGGGAACCGATTTGGATGGCACCAAGTTCAGAATGTAAGTCGTTGTTTCCAAGGCATGACCCCAGAATGATTCGGGAAGATCCGCGTAACTCATCATTGATCTAACCATTTCCAAAATAATTTTGTTTCTTCGCTCTGCAACCCCGTTTTGTTGAGGGGTTAGGATGCGATGGAGAGGATACAATCCCTTCATTAGATAAGTAGTTCAAAAACTCATCGCTGAGGTATTCGCCTCCACGATCAGATCTTTAGAGACTTGATACGTTTTTCCCTATGATTTTCTGTTTGAGCCTTAAATTCTTTGAATTTCTCAAAGGTCTCAGATTTATGCTTCATAAGGAAAATGTAATCGTACCTTGAGTAATCATCAATAAAATTACTCATAACCTCCTCTTGCTTTGGTTGACATTGGAACACATACATACGTGTGAAGCGATCTCTAACACTTCTTTGGCCCTATTCCCTTGGCTCCAAATGCCCTCTTGGTCATATTACCCTCCAAACATGATTATTTGGTTGGAATCGGTTCAACTTGGAGAAGCTCTAGTGAACCGCTCTCTCACCAACCTTTGGATCCTCTTTGGATTTATATGACCCAATCTTAGATGCCAAAGAAAGTGTCTCCGTTCACGTCGATGAACGTTTTTCTTCTAAAGCAGATTGATGTGTTATAGGATACATTTTTCGTGAGTGGTGTGCACAGTTAATTGTATAGAGATTTTCCATCAATGTCCCGTAATGATATACACTCATCATCATTTCAAAAATGATGTCATTCTTATTATAAGAAACTTAGTGTCCTTTAATCGAATTTTAGAAACTGAAAGTGAATTCTTTCTAAAACTGGGAACATAAAGATAATCTCAAAAAAACTTTATCTTCAAAAAATAGGTGCACTTCTCGCACTGCTTTAACTACTAATCATGTAGTATTGCAATGTCTGCTACTTGCGTAGTATTGCTATAATCGTTACTATCGTAGCATTGCAATATCTGCCACTTACGTAGCATTGCAATGACTTCTACTTTCGTAACGTCGCCCAGTGTGATGAGGATCTCACTCCCACTAAGTTGCCGGATCATTTTGAACCCGTGAAGCCAACATGATTAGTGGATTTCGTATCAACCACCCACGAATGAGAAGTATACGCCGCTAAACAAGTTTCAACAACTAGTGCATGATAATTACCTTTCTTTCCGTCCCTTTTGGGGTTGGAACAGGCAAAACCTCCATTGTCCTCTCTCACCGCTGCTTAAGCACTTCCTCTTTGGATTTTTCCTTGACACAACAAGCATTCCTCATCTTACCATTGCCCTTGGCAACAGTTGAGTTTTATTGCTTATGGCCTTTGGTCCTCTTCTTTATCTTGCCTACCCTTGGCCTAGAAGATGAAGACGGACCGCTTGCCAAATCAAAGCTTGAGTTTGGTGCCTTATCATCATTTTCGCCGAGACCAAAAACTTGCAACAAATTAATTTAGCGAGGCCAAAATGTTCAAAAACTTTTTGGGCAGAGAGTGAAGTACCAAATTCATCTGAGTCTCCAGATCATAATCTGCACTCAGAATCTCAAGTTTGTTCAGATGGGTCATCTATTTTGAGGACGTAATCCCTTACGGGTTTGCCCTCCACCATTTTCAATGACGACATCTCTCAAGAAGGTGATCGACGAGTCCCGCATGTTTTGACTTCGTCGGTTGACTTATCGATTTTGGTGTGTCAAGAATCCACTTGTGCTTTTGTGCAGTTAGGACAATTATAATTTTTCGTTTCCAATCAATATAGTTTCCATACATATTGTATTGACTTTTTAAGTATAATAACAAATTGGATTAAAAGGTAACGACATGATGAAATGAAATAAACAACTATATGCAATAAAGACAAGTATATCACAAGGTTAGATCACATGCTTCATATTAAAATCTAAAAAAAAATATGAACATGCATCAGCCTAACATCAAAAAACAGTTTAAATAAGCCACGTTGGGTGGGTCATTATTTAAACACATTCAGCTGAGTTACAAACAAGAACGATTACAAACCTTCAATATCCAGTTAATAGTTGGCTCTTCTTGACCAATATAAAATTGACAGGGGACTTTGGAGAAGTATATGCATATCAATTTTATACCTAAGTAATAACCATGATTAAATCTGAGATTATTATTTCGCTTTTGAACGAGCCTCGTTGGGAGGGTCATCGCCGCCACTAGTAATAAACCACAATCATCCGTTTGGAATTCATTCATGTGAAAGCTATCTTTTGACCGTCCCGTTGGGGGAATTTCTCCAAAAGAATTAACAAATAAATAAATCATGGAGGTCAAAATTAATTCAATTTTATTATCCGGAATAAAATTGTCAATTAATTATTTAAACATACTTAGTAATTTTGAAGGTGAGATTCTTTCCATTTGGCAACTCTCTTGCAAACACATTTAAACAAATTAAATAAAGCACAAGATAGCACAAATAAATCAAGCAAAACAAAAAAATAAACATATTGGGCACAAATTATCCAATTGTCATGGTTTGATTTTTCTTTGCTTGATCTTGAAGAAACACGTCTCGAATTTCTCCCACTCGATCGTCTCGAAAAATACTTCGCCGTCTCGAACGCCACGCCAAGCGGACTCGCTTGGGATGATGCACGCCGCATCCGATTTGGCCGGCGGGTTTAAGAGAACCTCGGCGACCTTGGCACCGCCCGGCGGGTCAGCGTCTGTCGTGCCTAAGACGCCTAGGCACATCTCTTAAAGGAAAGAAGTGATCCTCGAAAGCGACGCGCGTAACGAAGCAAGATCCGCATCTGTGCTAGCATACACAGCGCCAGTGTCCGTCGGTCGGGCCCGATCGTGCATGCGGTGCCGCATGTGCCTTGGACCGCCCTGGGATCACTTGCTCTCCGGCTCGCTTTCGGCCTCCTCGGCCTCGCCCTGCGTCCATGCGTGCCCGCGCCACCTACGCCTGGTTCTGGATTTGTCCTTTAATTCTTCGTCTCAGTCCTCGTTTTCGATCCGATTATAATTTATTTACAAAAAATAAATAAACCTAGATCTAGACTAGTCTATTACATTGATCAAATCAAACAAATTCTAATCTACTCGTGGATTTTCTCACGAGGCAAAACGAATCCGAACTATTTGAATTAAAAAAACACAGTTTATATGCATGCATAAACACATTAAATTCCATGACAATTCGATACCTGCAAAAAAGATCTAGCAATTCTACTATCCAATTTCAAATTTAATGTCCGCGAATTAAATTACAATTTAAATAATTCAGAGCCCGAAACCGTGGCTCTGATACCAATTGTTGGGGAATAAGTTGCACATATCTATTCGGGGTGAATATTTAAATACAAATTTAATTCTTTAATTATTACTAGCATGAATTAATCCTATATTAATTCAAATAATAATCCAACAACATATCATGCATATAATAATTCACGTAAAACCTACGCATACGGAATTCTACGAGTTTACGTGAACGTACCTCTTGGGATGGAACGGTATGGCTGATTAGACTAACCGCAAAGGACTTCCCAAGTATTCCCTTAGTCCTCGTTCTACTATCCGGTGGAAGGATTCTTGTGAACGATTTAACAAAAGGAAAAATAAATATGGTGCACCACCTTTGTGGATTTACTAATTTTTCCAGCACATGGAATTGTACTTGGGAATGAAAGAATCATTCCCTATTTATAGGTGAGAGGTGGTCGAAATTTTTGATGAAAAATCAATGTGGGAAAAGACTTTTCTTGATCACCAAGAAATCTTGAATATATCTCCTATATTTCTTTTCCCATAATTAAAATATTACACAAAAATCCCACCTCCTCAAATTATGGAATTTTCGAAAAATATAGTCTTGCAAGATTCCAAGATTTGGATCTTCTTGAATTTATGAGATATTCTTGTATTTCAAGAAATACATATCTTCCATAATATCTTTTCAAGAAAATCTTTCTTGCCCTATATTTTCTAATTTTCGAAAATATCATCATGAGTAACCAAGTGGGAGATTTCTTGAATTTAATGAGATAATCTTGTATTCCAAGAATACATATCTTCATTCCATAACAAAATTCAAAGAAAATATTTCTCCCTACCTTACCCATAATTTTCGAAATATTTAGGAAAAATTAAGCAACAATATTTATTTTATTTTAATCACCTTTTCAGTTAATGGACTATATGTTGGGCTACTCAGGGGGCCTTTAGGAGAATTAAGATTGGACCTTCTAATGGACATTGAATATCTAATTTTGAGCCACAATATAATTCAAGCCCATAAATATTAATTAATCCCACTACATAATTAATATCAAGACTATCCATCTTAACCCATATTACAGTCAATATGGCTCCGGTCATTATTTCCGTGTTTAAGATTATATAGCCCATTAATTAATTCAAGCCACTTAAATAGCTTTCCATTAATTAATATCTTTTATCCTTGGTCAAGGAACGGTTCAACATTATTATCCATACCGGAAACTAATTCCATTTGCAAGATTTGGTATGATAAAGCTTATGAACATCCCAAGGGGAAAAATCAAACAAGTGTACTTGCACACGATTCTTCGTATTAAATCTTAGCAATCACATGTGACTAATAATATTGCTCAAGATAAAAAATATTGAATCTCGTTGATTTCTTTGCCCATGATAAGTCAAAGCAATAGTTACCAATCCCACGTGATCCTATTTAAGGGGCGAAGATTAAGAAACAACGAACCACCGAGGTCTAATTCTTCCTTGTTGATTCTCAAGAATTTATCCTCCTCAGAGGTCCTATTGAAGGCATCGGTCATGCACTAGTGTAATCTCTTGGTCAAGACAAGCCAATCTCGAGCCTTACACTTCAACCTTTCACGATGGTTTGTTCATTTCCATCTAGGTCGTGAATAGCGTGTTTTTTTAGTTACAAAGGGATTGTTAATTTAATCTTCGTGATCCGGTATCACTAAATTAACTACAATGTAACACGATGACTTATTGAACAATTATCAAATAAATATATGTAACATTCGATAATATTTAAAGCATCCAGTGATAAACAATTTATTTCAGTAAATAAGTCTGAAAATTCAGTTTCGATTATACAAAGTAAAAGCATACTTTTCAGTATAATCCCAACAATTTAAAGCATCAGTAATAAAAATTTATTTCAGTAAATAAGTCCGAAACTCAGTTTTGATTATACAAAGTAAAATCATACTTTCTAGTATAATCCCAACAATCTCCCACTTATACTCAAAGTCTGCTTTTAAGTATACTACAACATGTCTCGTGTAGTTCCTAATACGTGACATCTAATGTCACCTACACGAACCTAATAATTTATCCCACTTATACTCAAAGCAGATTGGCAACGGTCTTGACACCCATTCCTTCCACATGTCTCTCGAATGTATTCAAAGGCAGACCATTTGTGAATGGATCTGCTAGGTTGTCTTCAGATGCTATCTTTTCCACCTCTATATCTCCTCACTTAACGATATCTCGTATAAGATGGTATTTCCTTTCAATGTGTTTGCTGGCCTTGTGGGCTCTTGGTTCCCTTGAATTTGCAAATCGCTCCCAAGCATTGTCACAATAAAAAAGTGATTCTATTTGGGCAAATTCGGAACTACATTCAAGTTCACTAGGAAGTTCTTGAGTCAAACCGCTTCTTTCGCTGCCTCGCAAGCAGCTACATATCCGGCTTCCATGGTAGAATCTGCGATGCATTTCTGCTTGACGCTTGTCCATGTCATGGCTCCTCCCCCCCATGCAAAACACACTACCGGAGGTAGATTTTCTGGAGTCTATGTCTGATTGGAAATCCGAGTCCGTGTAGCCGATGGGGATTAGACTATCTGACTGATAAATTAACAATCTATCCCGAGTTCTTTTTAGATACTTCAGAATGTTTTTAACTGCCGTCAAATGTTCTTTTCCCGGGTTACTTTGATATCTTGCCACCATGCCAACGGCAAAGCAGATATCCGGTCTCGTACACAGCATTGCATACATAAGGCTTCCGACAGCCGAAGCATATGGAATGCCTTTCATGCCATCTATCTCCTTTTTGTGTCTTAGGGGGCACATTTTCTTGGATAGATGGATTCCATGTCCGAAAAGGTACGCCTTTCTTGGAATCCTGCATGTTGAATCGTTTCAAGATAGTGTCTATGTATGAAGCTTGCGATTAAGCCTATCATCCTTTTCTTGCGATCTCGAGTGATCTTGATCCCAAGGATGTGTGCGGCTTCCCTGAGTCCTTCATATCAAACTATTTTGAAAGCCATGCCCTTACATCTGATAACACCTTTACATCATTCCCGATGATCAGAATGTCGCTCACGATAGTACTAAGAATACCAATGCGATTCCGACACGCTTTTTTGTACACACAACTTTCAAACTCGTTTTGATCAAACCCATAAGACTTTATAACATGATCAAAACATTGGTTCCAAGCTCTGGATGCCTGTTTGAGTCCATATATGGACTTCATGAGCTTACAAACTAGGTGTTCTTGGCCTTTTTCAATGAAGCCTTGGGGTTGTTGCATATAGATCTCTTCATCAAGACTTCCGTTAAGGAAAGCTGTCTTGACATCCATTTGCCAGATTTCAAAGTCGAGATGCGCAACAATCGATAAGAGAATTCGGATGGACTTGAGCATGGCTACGGGCAAAAAAGTTTTCTCATAATCGATCCCTTCTTTCTGAGTATAACCTTTCGCCACGAGTCTTGCCTTGAAGGTTTCCACCTTCCCGTCCGGTCTCTTTTTCTCTTATACACCCACTTGCAACCAATGGGTTTGACCCCATTAAGTGGTTCGACTAGCTCCCACATTCTGTTATGATACATAGAACCCATTTCGGCTTTCATTGTTGTTTGCTAAGGAACTGCATTGTTCTCTTGGATTGCCTCGTCATATGTCCATGGGTCTGATTCGTCTTGACCAGGAATTAAGTCCGAGGACTCTCCTATTCCCATGAATCTCTCTGGCTGTTTCACAACCCTCCCACTAGACGAGGTTCCGGTTGTGTAAGTGTGTCGTTTGGTATATCATCTTGTACAGTTGGCATTGAGGTTAGCCCCCTTAGCTCATTTAAGGTAATCTCACTCCTGGGTCTTCTTTCGTTCATATAGACTTCTTCCAAAAATCTAAAGTCGGTGCTTATTACCACCTTTTGATCTTCGGGACCATAGAACATACACCCTTTTGTTCCCTCGGGGTATCCCACAAACAACCTTAATTCTGATCGAGGATCCAATTTACCGGCTTCCTTGTCCAACACGTAGGCCGGACACCCCCAAAACATCATGTGTCTCAGACTGGGCTTGCGCCCCGTCCACAATTCTTTGGGATTTTTGGGAACCGATTTGGATGGCACAAAGTTCAGAATGTAGGCTGTTGTTTCCAAGACATAACCCCAGAACGACTTGGGAAGATCCGCATAACTCATCATAGATCTAACCATTTCCAAAAGAGTTTTGTTTCTTCGCTCTGCAACCCCGTTTTGTTGAGGGGTTCCGGGTGCAGTTAGCTGGGATGCAATCCCTTCATCAGACAAGTAGTTCAAAAACTCATCGCTGAGGTATTCGCCTCCACGATCGGATCGTAGAGACTTGATACGTTTTTACCTATGATTCTCTGCTTGAGCCTTAAATTCTTTGAATTTCTCAAAGGTCTCAGATTTATGCTTCATAAGGAAAATATAACCATACCTTGAGTAATCATCAATAAAAGTGACAAAATACTCATAACCTCCTCTTGCTTTGGTTGACATTGGACCACATACACATCGTGTGAAGCGATTTCTAACACTTCTTTGGCTCTATTCCCCTTGGCTCCAAATGCCCTCTTGGTCATTTTACCCTCCAAACATGATTCGCAGGTTGGAATTGGTTCAACTTGGAGAAACTCCAGTGAATCGTCTTTCACCAACCTTTGGATCCTCTTTGGATTTATATGTCCCAATCTTAGATGCCATAGAAGTGTCTCGTTCACGTCTGATGAACGTTTTTCTTTTCTAAAAGCAGTTGATGTGTTATAGGATGCATTTCGTGAGAGTGGTGTGCCACATTAATTGTATAGAGATTATTCGACAACGTTCCATGATGAGATAAATTTATCAAAAAGAGAAATGGTAACAACTTTATTAAAAGTAACCGAATATCCATCAAGAAAAAGTTTAGAAACCGAAATTAAATTCTTTCTAAAAAATCGGAACGTAAAGAACATCTCTTAAAATTAAAACTCGTCTTCAAAAGACGGTGCACTTCTCCCATCGCCATTTGCCACTCTAAAGAAGCTTTGCCCGGTGTGATGAGGATCTCACTCTCACTAAGTTGCCGGTCCGCTTGAACCCCGTAAAAAGTGAAACAAACATGATCGGTGGACCCTCAGATCCACTACCCATAAATGGGAGGCATACGCCGCTAAGCAAGTTTCAACAACTAGTGCGTGAGAATTACCTTTCTTTCCATTCCTTTTGGGTTTGGAACAGTCGACCTCAATGTCTTTTTTTACCGCAGGTTGAAGCACTTCCCCCCATTTGGCTTACTCACTTTGCTCTACCCTTCTTCACTTTTTTTCTTTGCCATTGGCAACACTTGAGTTCACTTGCTTGTGGCTTTTTGTCCTTTTTCTTGTTCTTACCACCCCTTGGCCTAGAAGAAGAAGAAGGTCCATTTGCCACCAAGGCTTGGCTCTTTGCCCCAATATCGCCTCTGCCGAGACTAAAGCTTGCAATAGATCGGGGCATCGAGAACTTCGATTATTCATCCGGTAGTTCACTGAACTTTCAAAACTTTTTCTAGAGAGTGGAGCACCTAAATCGATTTGGGTCTCGATGTCGTATTCAGCGCCAAGTACCTCAAGTTTGTTAAGGTGAGCCATCATCTGGAGAACGTGCTCCCTTACGGGCGTTCCCTCCACCATTTTCATAGAGAGCAAGTC
This sequence comes from Stenogyne calaminthoides, assembly GCA_037126765.1. Classification (NCBI taxonomy): domain Eukaryota; kingdom Viridiplantae; phylum Streptophyta; class Magnoliopsida; order Lamiales; family Lamiaceae; genus Stenogyne; species Stenogyne calaminthoides. The sequence continues at coordinate 7,032,104 of JBBCBC010000010.1, forward strand.
CCTCATGGTGATCTGACGAGCAACATGGTTCTGATGTTGAAACATCGCTTTAAGACTAGTCATGATGTCTGCAGCGGTCTCAACATTCTGGTGTTGGTGTTGCAACACATCTGACATAGAAGCCAAGATGGTACACTTTGCCATTTCGTTGGAACGCTCCCAGTCAGCATACTCTTTCTTAACTGTTTTAGTTGACTCATCTTTTGGCTTTTCTGGTTTAGGTGTAGTGAGAACCCAGTTATGGCTTTGTGCAGTGAGGACAATAGTAAGTTTACGATTCCAATCAACGAAGTTTTCACCAGTAAGTAAATTGTCTTTAAGTATATTGAATAGTGGATTAAAAGGTTGCGACATGATGAACTGAAATAAACAATAATATGCATAAGCACAAATATATCACAAGGTTCGATCACATGCATCATATTAAAATCTAAAAAAAATATGAACATGCATCAGCCAACATCTCAAAACAGTTTAAATAAGCCACGTGGGGTGGGTCATTATTTAAACACATTCAAGGAGGTTACAAACAAGAACAGTTATTAAACCTTTAATATCCAGATTAATAGTTGGCTCCCACTTGACCAATATAAAATTGACAGGGACTTCGGGGAAGTATATGCATATCAATTTTATACCTAAGTAATAACCATGATTAAATACAAAATTATTATTTTGCTTTGAACGAGCCTCTTGGGGAGGGTCATCGTCGCCACTAGTAATAATCCACAATCATCCATTTGGAATTCATTCATGTGAAAGTTAACTTTTGACCGTCCCGTGGGGGGAATTTCTCCAAAAGAATTCACAAATAAATAAATCATGGAGGTCAAAATTAATTCAATTTTATTTTCCGAAATAAAATCGTCAATTAATCATTTAAACATACTTAGTAATTTTTGAAGGCGATATTTTTCATTTGGGCAACTCTCATGCAAACACATTTAAATAAATTAAATAAAGCACAAGAAAACACAATAATAAATGAAGCAAAGCGGAAAAATAAACATATTGGACACAAATTATCCAATTGTCATGGTTTGATTTTTCTTGGCTTGATTTTGAAGAAACGCCGTCTTGAATTTCTCCCACTTTATCGTCTCGAAACGCCATGCCAAGTAGCTCGCAGCCGGGATGCACGCCCGCATCCGGCCAGCCCCTTGGTCGAAGTCACCTCGGCGAGCCGCGCCGTCGTGCCTCGCCGCCCAGCTTCGGAAGATGCTCACATCACATACAAGACTTCGCCCGGCCCGCTTAGGTTCAAGAAGTTTCGGCAATGCTCAAGGTCCTCTGACCGCCGCCACGCCCGCCATCCGCCTCGGCATTCGCCAAGATGGCCTTGGCGCCCGTCGCGTCGCCCGTCGCGCTCGCGCCCGTCGAGTCGATCGCTTCGACGCCTAGCATCGCGCCCACGAGCATGCCGACGTTCGTGTCGCGCGCGTGCCTCCCTTGGCACGTTTCGTGCGATGCACGTCGTCCGCGTATGGTTCTGGACCTATCCTTTAATTCTTCGTCTCTGCCTCCGTTTTCGATCCGGTTACAATTTATTTACAAAAATAAATAAACCTAGATCTAGACTAGTCTATTACATTGATCAAATCAAACAAATCCTAATCTACTCGTGGATTTTCTCACGAGGCAAAACGAATCCGAACGAATCGAATTAAAAACCACAATTTATATGCATGCATAAATAAACACATTAAATTCCATGACAATTGGATACCTACAAAACAGATCTAGCAATTCTACTATCCAATTTCAAATTTAATGAAAACGAATTAAATTATAATTTAAAAAATTCAGAGCCCAAAACCGAGGCTCTGATACCAGTTGTTGGGGAATAAGTTGCACGGATCTATTCAGGATAAATATTTAAATACAAATTTAATTCTGATAATTATTACTAGCATGAATTAATCCTATATTAATTCAAATAATAATTCAACAACAAATCATTCATATAATCAATTCACGTAAATCCTACGCATGCGGAATTTCTATGAGTTCACGTGAACGTACCTCTTGGAATGGTAATGGCCTCGTTGATTAAACACACCAAAAGAACCTTCCCAAGTATTCCCCTAATCCTTGCTCAACAATCAGGTGGTAGGACGCTTGCGAACAATTAACAAAAGGAAAATAAACTTTGTTGCACCACCTTTGTGGATTTACTAATTTTTCCAGCACATGGAATTGTACTTGAGAATGAAACACTCATCCCCTATTTATAGAGGGTGTTGGTCGAAAATTTGGGATAAAATAATATGGGAAAATCTTTTCCTTGATCTCCAAAAAATCTTGAATATATCTCATATATTATTTTCTTCATAATTAAAATATTCCACAAAAATCCCAACTCCACTTTGTTATGGAAATTTCGAAAAATATAGGGAACAAGAATCCAAGATTTGGATCTTCTTGAATTTATAAGATATTCTTGTATTTCAAGAAATACATATCTTTTCAAGAAAATCAAGAAAATCTTTCTTGCCCTTTATATTTCAAGATTTTCGAAAATTGCTATATGGATAACCAAGTGGGAGATTTCTTGAATTTAATGAGATAATCTTGTATTCCAAGAATACATATCTTCATTCCATAACAAAATTCAAAGAAAATCTTTTTCCCTTTTTAATCCATAATTTTTGAAATTTTGAGGAAAAATATGCAACAAGATTTATTTTATTTTTAAACACATTTTTCAGTTATTGGACTTTATGTTGGGCTACTTAGGGGGCCTTTAGGAGAATTAAGATTGGACCTTCCAATGGATCTTGAATTATCAATATTGAGCCACAATATTATTCAGGCCCATAAATATTAATTAATCTCACTACATAATTAATATTGCACTATCCACATTAACCCATATTACAGTCAATATGGCTCCCGGTTATTATTTCCCGTGTTTAAGATTATCTAGCCCATTAATTAATTCAAGCCACCAAAAATAGCTTTCCATTAATTAATATCTTTTATCCTTGGTTAAGAGCGGTTCAACATTATTATCCATACAGGAAACTAGTTCCACTTGCAAGATTTGGTATGATAAAACTTATGAACCTCCCAAGGGGGCAAATCGAACAAAGCGATTTGCACACGATTCTTTCGTATTAAATCTTAGCAATCGCATGTGACCAATAATATTGCCCAAGATAAAAAGTATTGAATCTCGTTGATTCTCTACCCATGATAAGTCAAAACAATAGTTACCAACCACACGTGATCCTATTTAAGGAACAAAGATTAAGAAATAACGAACCACCGAGGTCTAATTCTTCCTTGTTCGGGATTCAAGAATTTGTCCTCCTCAGGGGTCCTATTCAATTGCATCAATCATGCACTAGTGTAATCTCTTGGTCAAGATAAGCCAATCCGAGCCTTACACTTCAACCTTTCACGATGGATTGTTCATTTCCATCTAGGTCGTGAATGGTGTACTTTTAGTTTACAAAGGATCATTAATTTAATCTTACGTGATCCGGTATCACTAAATTAACTACAATGTAACATGTACTATTTATTGAACAGTTATGCAGTAAATATATGTAACATTTGATGATATTTAAAGCATTAGTGATAAACAATTTATTTCAGTAAATAAGTCTGAAACTCAGTTTTGATTATACAAAGTAAAAGCATACTTTCTAGTATAATCCCAACAGATGTCATTTATGGATGACTTCGCGGGCTATCACTAGATAGCGATGCATGAACCAAATCGGCAGCATACTTCATTCTTGACAGAAAAGAACCTCTACTACTGGAAGAGGATGCTTTTTGGTCTAAAGAATGCAGGGGCAACTTATCAGAGGCTTGTTAACCACATGTTTGCGGATCAAATTGGTAAATTCGTGGAAGTCTACGTAGATGACATAGTTGTCAAGAGCTTGAAAAAAGAGGATCACCTCGTCCACCTTGCCCAAACTTTTGAGATCTTGAGGAAATTCAACATGAGGCTCAACCCCAAAAAATGTAATTTTGGGGTAGAGTTAGGGAAGTTCCTAGGACATCTAGTCAACAAGTGGGGAATAGAGGCAAATCCAGCGAAAATCAAGGCCATTCTGGACATGGGATCTTCAAGAAATGTTAAGGAGGTCTAGAAACTCACAAGTTGTTTGGCAGCTCTAAACAAATTTATCTCTCAAATAGGGGATAAATGCAAGCCACTATTAGACACAATTTGAAAGAAGTCGAGATTTGAGTGGACTCTAGAAAGTCGGGAGGCACAAGATCAAGGCATATCTGGCAGACGTGGGCATCCTATCAAAACCTGTTCAGGGAGAAAAGTTATTCTTATATCTAGTGGCCTCAGAAACCGCGTTAAGTGCAGTACTCGTCCGAGCCAAAGGTCATATTCAATTTTCGATCTATTTCATCAGCCAGACGTAGAATGAAACCAAGTAGCGGTATCCACTTCTAGAAAAGCTAGCATACGCTTTGGTTATGAGCGTCAGGAAGTTGAGATTGTACTTTTTCGACCACCAGATTGAGGTAATCATGTCCTTACCATTAAGGAATGTACTTCACCGGCCTGATACAATAGGTCGGTGCCTCAAATGGGCAATCGAGGTCGAACAGTACGGGGTAACATACGCACCTCGCCCAGCTATCAAAGCACAAGTGTTGGTTGATTTCATTGTCGAACTAACCTTCCCATCCACCATGGTAACTATTTGTAGACGGCTCAACAACCTCCCACAAATTAGGTGCGGGGGTAGTCCTGGTTAGTTCGGAGGGCACTTCGTTCCAGAATGCCATAACTTTCGACTTCCCAACAACAAACAATGAGGCTGAATATGAGGCACTCATCGGCGGCCTGGAAATATCCGTGGTACTGGGTATCAAGAGACTTCAGGTACACACGGACTCTCAACTCGTGGCTAATCAAGTCTCGGGGGAGTATGAAGCTCGTGATGATAGAATGACAACCTACCAAGAAATTGTAAATGAACTATGCCAAAAGTTCAAGCAGGTTCATGTAAAGCTAATCCTACGGGATCTGAATTCACAAGCCGATGCTTTGGCATGGCTAGAGACTTCAGAGGGGCCAGCTGAGATGAAGGATGTCACCATCACACGACTCTCCCACCCCTCCAGTTTGAACACACTGGTCGCATCCCTAGATAACCCATCAACAGAAAACTGGATGACACCCATCATCGGGTATTTGAAGAGTGACACTTTGCCATAAGGTAGGGTACAAGCTCAGCAACTGCAGTTGAGATCCGCGAGATATACCCTCATCAATGACGACTTATATAAACAAGGCTTCAGCACACCACTTCTCAGATGTATCACACCAGAACAGGGGCAAACTATCCTAAGGGAGATACACGAAGGCGTGTGCGGAAACCACACTGGGGGACAATCATTGGGCCACTCCCAACGGCTCCAAGCTCAGTCAAGTTCGTACTAGTCGTTGTAGATTACTTCACAAAGTGGGCCGAGGCAGAGGCTCTAGCAACCATAGACCAAGATCACGTTATCAGATTCATATGGCGAAACATCATCTGCAGATTCGGCCTGCCCCAGGCCATCATATCTGATAATGGGAAGCAGTTCAATGGACTCAAAATTGACACATTTTTCCGAAAATGGAAGATCACTAAGCTGTTCTCCACTCCGTACCACCCTCAATCAAACGGATAGTTCGAGGCTGTTAATAAGATTATCAAGCACACCTTGAAGACTAAGATTGAGGGAGGAAAAGGAAAATGGGCCAGCGAGCTGCCCGATGTCTTATGGTTCTACAGGATGACTTGCCGAAACTCCATGGGTGAGACTTCTTACTCCCTAGCTTTTGGGACTGAGGTGGTCTTACCTTCAGAGGTCGATTTCCCAAACCTTCGAACGTCACAAGTCACGATCGACCACAACGATGAAGCTCTGGCTAGAAATCTAGACCTACTTGAAGAGAAACGACTAGAGGCCAATATGAGAAAAGCGAGATACAAACATCAATCGGAGAAGTAGTACAACTCTAAAGTGCGACTTCGACAATTCAAAGAAGGGGACCTGGTGCTAAAGAAAATACTGGGCATACCAAAAGGGACTTTTGGCCCGAACTGGAAAGGCCCATTCAAGGTATCAAGAATTCTACCGAATGGAGCCTACGAGCTTGAATGTCCAGATGGCGCAAAGGCTCAGTACCCATGGAATGCGGCTCACCTAAAGAAATATTATCAATAGGTTCGAGGTCGCGTCTTTGTAATAAATTCGGCCAAGTCAATAATAATGTTATATTTTCTTTTCAAAATCTATGTGTTTAAAATGAGGGAAGTCGCCTAAATAAACTAGCGACCTCCCAAAGTACGACTTTCGACATACTGGCGGCGAGATCGCCACTCCAAGTGGTGCGGTCCTCCCCCGACTTTGTAAGACGGCTAAGCAAAGTTCAAATTAAATCGCAGTGACAATAAGACGATGAGAACAAATGTAAATATTTAAAGTCGCATAAGGAAATCAAGTTAGCACAATAAAGGGATGAAAAAGAAACGATTTAATTAATGACAAAAAGGCCCAAAGACCGGTACATGAGAGCCCAAATGCCGATTACATCAAGCAGCTTAAAGCCAACATAAAGTAAAAATTACAAGTCCCTATGCACTACCAACTGATTGTAAATGCTCGACTTTCCTGCGACTTCGGAGGTTACCAACTTAACAAGCGATGACTTGATTACATACCACTAGTCACACTATCAATTAAAGGCTATTGCTCGACTTTCGTACGACTTCGGAGGTTACCATCCCCTCAAACTCAACAGCAACACCAACATCATCATCTAGACCATCTCCACTTGCTGATCAAAGGTATTGTTGGGGATGAGGTTCATATTGCTGAATAACACTGAGCATGGCTTCATAGTCCGCTCTTGTCTCCTTGGTCTTGGGCTGGTAAACACCTCCTTCAGAGGCCGGGGATGACCTCCTCGACGGGGCCCGCACCCGACTCCCCTCCGACCTACGGCTGAGACCTGGCATCCCCAGCTTGTGCCTCCAAGACTACCTCGGAGTTATCATCGGGGTGAGTCTCATCGGGGTTGGGAGTGGGAAGCATGATCCTGCTCTGGTTAGGCAAGAAGGAAAAATCAATGCCCATGTCTTCCACAGGTCTTTGATCTCCAGCACGACGTCAGAATCAGGAGGGTTGTCACGAACATAGTCGGTCAGCTAGACGACTATGTCTGTGAGGTCGCCTACAGGATTCTTCCGACGGAAGACTCGAATGGCTCCCACGACCGCCATGATGTAAGCGTAGTTGGCGTTTAGCTCCTCGACCTGCTTGAAGTGCGCATCTTTGGCGGCCAACTGTTCCTTGACCTCAACATCCTTGCAAACCAGTTTCTCTTTCAACCGAGCCACAACCGCTCTCTCCTCCACGAGCAGATCCTCTGCGGTCTTTAGCTAGCCCTCGAGCTCAGAAGCCTTCTGAACCAATTGGGATTTGGAGGTCTCCAGCTTCTTCTGAGTCTCATAGGTGGCTAGTAGCGACTTGGCTTGCTCGGAGATCGTTTACTTGGCTTTATCCAGGTTCTTGAACTCGCCCTCCGACTAACCACAGGCCCTCTCTAGGAAGGGTCGAATACAGATTGCTCGTATCCTTCTGGCACTGGGCATTGGCATGATCCCCTTTTGTCCAAGCCCGGGGCATGTTCCTCATACCCCTTTGAAGGTAATTGGGCCAATCATCAGGGAGCCTTTCCAGGGAAATCCCATTCAACCTCAGGAAGCTCAACACTTTCGGAGAGAACTTGGCTGGCATAATCTTCGAGCTACAAAATAACAGATCATTAGACAAGAATGATAAAAGCAGAATCAAGCATACAAGTGTCGAACTTACTCTTTCACCAAGTCCTCATCCCAGCCCATCCAGGAATCATCCTCCAGATGGCGACCTCCGAAAGGAGCAGACATCAGCTGCGAGCCTGCGCGGGAGGACGTTTTCCCGAGGCCCCAATTTATCTCGGATAGATAAGCACCGGTCTCCTCCCTCGCCCTCTTGGGTGGTCGCTCAGTGGTGGACGAAGCGGACTCCGAGGCTTTCTTCTTCCCCTTACCAACAGCGGAAGGGAAAGTGTGAGCCAGTGCTTCAGGGGGAGTGCTCGTATCTGACACCCGCCTCAGCAAGCCGAGCACTGATTTCTTTTGGGAGGCCATCACGGAAGCTGATTGTTGGCATCGGTAAATTGGGGTAACAGGAACTGCCACAAAATAAAAAACCTGTTAAGTCTCAAACCCCAAGTCGCTATCAACAAAGTGTTGGCGAAAGAACTTACAGGGAATTTTGAGATGATGGGGATACGTGTACAATCCGGCACTAAGTCGATCAAGCTCAGAGTTTAGAGCATTAACATCTCGCCAACTAGGAGGGGTATCTCGAACCAACTTAAAAGCTTCAGTAAAATCCCAGTACAACTCGACAACTCGGGGTACGAAACTGCAAAATGGAATGAGAATTAGATCAGTACGATTTCAAGCCCAGAGATAAAAGATTTTCCATTTTCAATTCAGATTGTGTAATCCGTTGGAACATGTATGGGCAACGGACTCGAAAGGTCTACGGACTCCCACGCCCCTCCGACGAACTACCACCTCTGATGCCATCCATCGACTTTATTGGGGATCCCATTCACGAGTTCCTTTCCCTTGCGAAGTTGCACGACGTTATAGCCGCCGGCCTGAGCGACGAGATACATCACATATGACACCTCGCCCAGATTAGGCAATCGGTACAATCCGGCCTGCCCCAACACGGCCATGGTGGAGATAATATTACTCCAACCATTCGGAGTGATCTGGGTGAGGCTCTGATTCCAAGACGCGAGCAGATGTGAGATGGCCGGATGCAATGGAAATCGGATCCCGACCTCCATGGTGTGCTCATTCACCGCTATCATCCCAGGAGATGGCTGGTCGGCACTTTCTTCGGAGGTCGCTCCGTAAAAATGTACATCCCTGGGAACTTTGTATAAGCGACGAAGCGAACGCACATATCGATCAGACAAAATCGATCGATATTTCTCCTCGGACGCTATAAAATTCGACTTTCGAAATTGGTGCTCAGGTTGCTTGTAGGGAGCTCGAGCTTCGTAGGTGTCATAATAAAAAATCCGCTCGTAGGCCCCGTAATCATGGACTGGGGCTGAGGAACCGGTAACCACCGTCGTCTCCAGCAAGACAGTACGGAGAGGGCTGACATTTAAAGGAGGTAGGTGGGTAATTTCTGCCAATTCCTCTAGGAATCTTTCATCGGCACCCTCATCATTACCATCATCTTCTCGGTTGTCACCCGGGGTATCGGCCGCAAAAGTTCGACCCACATTCTTGACGGTGGAGGTTGAACCGCGGCGGCGGCGGCGTTGAGAGAGGAAAACATTATCCTCGGAAGAGGACGATGCCACTATGGGCTGAGAGGCGACGAGAGTCGAAGGAGAACCGGTAGCCATTGAAACGAATGAAAAGAAACTAAAAGTTTTACCTGAATTGACCTTGACAAATTCTTGAGGAAACTTGGCAAAAGCTATGAATGCACGAGAAATTTTGCAGAGACGAAGAAGGGTTTAAAAGCCTAAAACCCTCACCTATTTATAGAAGGGGGAAGGGCCAAAATGCAATTTAACCAAACTTCAGGCTCATCCCGACAATAAGCATGCGGGAATCGCGCGTGGCTCACACCACAATTTCCCATTGGATCGACTCACGGCGCCCCACGTCATCCCTCCTGTCACGCGGTCACTTCAATCAGCAAATCCGAGGGTAATCTATCGCACCGATTCACGTAATCGAGGTGACTTTTTCGCTTGCCCGAGGATGATAATACACCCTAAACTAATCCCTAGGTCGATAGGCCGCAGGTCGAAAGAATAATATATCAAGTCAAGGCCCCGATGCAAAGCACGTGACCTCGACTTGAGGGGCAATTATTGTAACATGGATAAATCCGACCAACCGGATAAGTCGCAAGGACGGCAAGTCGCCCGCCGACAACCGTTTGAAGCAACTTAACTACGAGATCCCAAGAACTTGAGGTCTTGAAGATTAGATATCCACGAGACCAGATGATCAAAAGACATGAGAGATCACGTAATCATCACTTCATCATACACGAATGCAGTCTACCCAAGAGTCACAAGGATGGCAGGTCGCGATCAGCGTCAAGGGAGACGACTTGGATCTAAGATCTCCACAAGCTGGAGGTCGTGAAAGTCACGTATCATGCCAGTCAAGGGAAGCACTCGACAAGCCACAAGATCCGCTCCCGAAGTCCGCCCCGCGATTGGCGTGCACTAAATGCAGCGACCTCGGACCCGACGAGGTGGAATTCTCGGCCAGCGGGATTGAAGCCCCTTTACTGCATATTCCTTATGTAAACTCCCACCCGTGAGGCGGGAATCCTTGTATAAGTAGGCCACCTTTGCCATACTGAAAAGAGGTTGGAAAATCTTAGCATTCTAGGCATAAACTATAGTGAAATTACTCCTGGCTTGGACGCCCCCAAACGTAGTCTTCTTTATAAGACGAACTGGGTAACAAATTTGTGTGTTCTTATCGTTCTTTAAGTTCTTTATCAATTATTGTTGTTTGTTAGCCAGAAAACATAAACCAGGCACAACACCAAAAAATGCATAATATCGATGTTAGTTAATATCAATATTACATACCGATACCGTACCGATATTTTGGTATTACCGTAGTGTACCAAATTTTTGACATATACCGTATCATATCGAATTATCAATATACTGTTTGTACCGAAATTTTGGCGATATCGTTTCGTATTGAAATTTCGGCATACTGTTGCTGTCGTTGATGGTTTTCATTTTATTTTCAAAATTAAAATTCAATATTTTTGATAAACAGGATGAGGAAGGAATAAACCCTGAAACTCCTGTCTATGAAAGCAAACCAAATACCTAGTCTCAGTATTTAAGGGTGCGTTTGTTTTGGGATTTAAGTGTGCAGAGCAAGTCAAGGTTTTAAAATCCAGGGAATTAGAATCCTTGATGAATAGTAAATGTATATGTTTGTTTTGGGATTTGAGTAGGTTGAGATTTAACTTTATGTCAAATCAATGCTGATATTGTATTATTATATTATATTGAGAAGAGTAATAAAGTGTATAAAGTGTGATGTATTGGGAAGAGTAATAATAGATTTTATAGGTATTTGTAGGTGTGGATTGAATGTGGGATTTAAAAACTAGATTTTAAATCTCAAACTCGTATGAGACGGGGAACGCAAAGTCCTAAGTCCATCCGTGTAAGTCCTAAAACAAACGCAGTCTTAGGAGCGCAAAGTCCTAAGTCCATCAGTAATTAGTATCTTTATTTAAGAAGATGGTTAATTGTAATATACACCTATACTTATCAAACAAAAGCTACAGACACCGCACAAAACCAGAAACAACAGATTTTCACACTATCCACGTCTCTTTAACTCTGCCATAGCTGAGAACCAAGAAACGAGTGTCAATTAGACAATTACAGAAGGGAATTAAACCATGTATCTTTAATAATAATCTAAATCAAACCATAGAGGTCCGGACGGGGCAGAGAGTGGTTCTGCCCGGCGAGAATTTGGTGGAGGGGTGGGCGACGACGGTAGCTAGGAGATTGGACGGTCGAATGGCGGCGAGGGGCGAGCGCAGCCGCAGAGGTCTTAGGTAATTAGACCATCTCCACCCATAAACACTATTTTGGAATCAATTCAACACTATTTTATTATAGAGTCAGTATCATATCTCCAATAATTTGCATAACTTTTTGCAATACAACAGAATATTCCTTATTTTTTTATTAAATGATTTTTTTTTATTATTATGCAATAATTATTTACAATTATAATATATTAGTACGTAACCCCGCGAATTTTGCGGGATTGAATAAAAAGTTTACAATATTATTGTAAATTAATTTAATTATAGATATAATTTTATTTTTTAATATTATATGTGTATAATCCTTCAAACAATTAGATTTCTCTCTATATTCTTTAAAATAAAGATAATTAATAGAAAATATATATATATATATATAATCTTACATAGATATGATTAGTTATGACTCCTTAAAATCTTTTAACAATTAGATTTTCAGAGAGATTTCGTAAAATATATATTTGATTGAAATTAGATATTCTTTTGAATAAAGATATTTAATAGATTTATTAAAAAAAATGTATACATTTTTATTTTTTTAGTATCATTGTTATTCATAAAAATTGTAATTGTTATGCACAAAAACTATTACTGTTAAAAAAAAAATTACGAAGTACTTTGAGTTTTAACATAGAGTCAGTCCTATCATAACTATATTGACATTAGATAAGAGGGATGTCATCTTGACCAAGCTTACTTTTACACAATTGCAATGAATAGTCACAACCAATTTAGAACTCAAATTACTTACATCAATACTCACAACTAATAAATAAATAAAAACATCAAAATACATTTAACAATATCAATATTATTACAACCCGCGTAGTACTACGCGGGTATACGTAATATTTGGATATTTTAATAATTAAAATATATGGATATTCGTAAATTGGCAATTAAGATTAAAGGTTCATATAAACCATGATATAGGTTATGTATTTTTGTAATAATAAAGAGTATAAGGTGAATAGTAATATATATGAAGTTTTTTATATCTATTTTACGCGCTATCAAACCATGATTTGTTTATAAAAAATGTAAATTCAATTACTTACCAGTTGAAGTATGAGCACGCCTACTTGCAAGAATATTCTTTATGTGCATTCTTGCACGTTTAGCCTTGTATCTTTCAATCATTGGATCTTATTCAGGAGAATACAATACAAATAATGTAGTTAAAAATATACTTTATTTTTGTAATTTCATATGTATAAATAAATTATGCTGGAAAAAAAATCAACTAACCGTTTATTGTTGGAGAGGCGCGTTTTTCCGCAAGAATTGATTTTCTTACCATTCTTGCATGTTCTTAGCATGGTTGATTATATGTATTGTTGAAAATAATAATAAAGAAGTCCACAAACCATCACATTGGTCTATATTGGATATTGTAAAATATTATAATTATTTATATTATGTCCAATTTAAATAGTGTGTTTGAATAATCAAAGCAGTATTTTTAAACCCGGAATGCAATTTTAACTTTTAGTGTCCATGTGTCCTTCTCGATGTTAATCTCGCGAATGGAAGAGAGTGTAGAAGCCATGCTCTAAATTATTTTGATGAGAACAATAATATTGCATCAAAGTGTAAAATAAAAATAGTAAAAAAGACTAATAATTTCAAGACACCAAATAATATGAATACAGTAATAATTTCTAGGACACCAAATAATATGAATAAAAAAACTACAATAAAATAAATTAGAATTACCGAAGTAGAGAAAAATGTAATACTGCGGAATATGCAAATACAATGTAGAATGCGAAGTGATTATGATGATATGCCGAATTAGAATTGGGGCGTCAATATATATAAGAGTAGATTGGGGGCGTGAATACGTGCATATGATTTGAAATCTTAAGAATATATGTTTTTGTATTAAGATCTAACCTAAATCAAAATAAATACAAAGATATAAGAGGATATTGGGGACATAGTGTGTATATCTAACATATAGTGTGAATACGTGCATATGATGTGTATATCTAAATATACGCACGATTATAATTACATATAGTGTGTCTAAATATACACGCGATTATAATTATAAGTATATCTTTGCAATTAATTTATGACAAAAACTTGTATGATATATTGCACACAAGTCTTATGTGCAATTTGAGTGTTTTTGGGCTTAAATGCTCGCGGGCCTTTTGTTCTCGTGGGTAACCGGTTCGGGTCGGATTCGGTTCGACCCGCGGGTTTAATTAAAAAAATACCATTTTTTCAAAACTTTTTGTGTCATCCGTTTTGTCTTCTCGGTTTTTTCTCTCTTGGTTTTCGCGCTCCTGGTTTCTCTTCCGATTTCGAAGGACACGATCGACGGTTTTCTACCATTTTTTCTTCGTCGCCGGTTTCTTCGTGTTACGGTTGCGTCGTCTTAGTATAAGGAGAGGAGGATTGTGTTTTCGAAGGAGTTTTTGAACTAATAATGTAAGTTTTCGAAGGAATTTTTGTTTACGACTATTTATGTATGTGTGTATGTCGTATTTTCGATCATAATGTGTAGTTTTACTGTGTTTCGTTTTAAAAACCCTAGGTTTTCTATAAATTTATTTTCGTGTTTTAAACCCTAGGTTCGTTTCTGTTATTTTGTTCTCCTGGTGGTTTATGTAGAGTGTTTTTATGTGTTTTTATGTAAGTTTTTTGCTCATATATTTGATAGCCTTTTATACGATTTTCTGGCTTTTTTTGTTTTTATTCATATTTTTTTGTTGTTTTATGTTGTGTTTGATTTCCAGGTTTTCGTTTTTTTCTGTGTGTTTTGTGTTTTCTATTTGAATTTCGCGGCTGGTTTTGTTCTTTGAATTTTAGGCATGTAGTAACATATACAATATTTTTGTAGTAACACTCATATTTGTATGCAGTAACACATTAATTTGTATGCAGTAGCAAATGCATATTGTCTATTATATATTAACATTCATGTTTATATACAATAGTTAAGTATTTGTCTATTTTTTTAAGAACATTAATGTTTTATTTTTTCCAGTGGTAACAAATTCCTCTTTGGTTGTGTTTTTTTGAATTTTAGGCATGTAGTAACATATACAATGTTTTTGTAGTAACACTTATATTTGTATGCAGTAACATATTCATTTGTATGCAGTAGCAAATGCATATTGTCTATTATATATTAATATTCATGTTTATATACAGTAGTTAAGAATTTGTCTATTTTTTTAAGAACATTTAATGTTTTATTTTTTCCACTGGTAACAAATCTATGTTTTTAATATAGTAATATGTGTTATTCCAATATGTTTTTTATGTAGCAACACTTATATTTTTGTCTTTTTTTTTGTAGTTTATACAATGGGTGAAGGAAAGGAAGATAGTTCTCCTGTTCTTTTTCTAGAGTTTGGTGGGCATTCTGGTGGTGGAAAACGAGGGAAGAGGGCAAGAGATTCTCCTGTGGGAAAAAGAGGAGATGTTAAAAAGAAACCAAAAAAAGGATTTGATTTTGTTGATGATGACATTAAAGTTCCTAAAACGAGGTATAATCTTATTCTTTTTAGGTGTGTTACTGTGTTTTGTTTTTAAAAGTATGTATGTTCTTTTCATAATACTGTAGATGATGATATTTTTTCAAGTATGGCTTTCATGATATTTCTTTTTAAGTGTGATACTGTGTTACTGTGTTTGTTTTAATGTTGCCCACTTTTGTTACAGGGAGTTCACTCCTCATGGTAGGCCAAAAGGGCTGTTTGACTTGATAAATAATCTAAGTGAAAAGCAAAAGGATGATGTCCGAAGTATAGGGTTTGGTGGTTTGTTGGATCTGAAGTTGTCTAAGCTAGTTGATTATAAGTTGCTTCGTTGGTCAGTTAATAGTTTTAATCATAGTAGTTGGATGTTCAGTGTTGGTAGGAACCGTAGTTTCCTGTTGACCCCCGATGATGTGTACGACATCTTCATGATCCCTAGGAACCCAGGGTCCGATGTTATTACTTACTCTAGGGGCGAGAGGTGGTCTCTTGCTGATAAGTTCAATCATGAATCTGGTCTACCTATTGCTGGGAAGTTGTCATCTTTGGTTAAGTTGTTCGAAAAGACACAAGATCGGGGTGATGATTTTAAGCGGTTGTTTGTGTACTACGCGATATCATCCTTATTTGCCCCTGCTGCGAATCATCTTCTGTGCAGTGGTGTTTTGAAGTCGTTGGAGGATGTGTCAATGATCCCGAAGCTTGACTGGTGTTCGTTTGTCTTTGAGGAGTTGTGCGATGCCGTTGAAGTTGTTAACACCAATGGTGTTAACAATGTTACTGGATGTTTGCTCATTCTTCAAATTGCCTACATGCACAGGATTAAATGGCGGGGTATTGCTGAACCATCTAGTATTCCTCTCATTCAACACTGGACAGATGAGAAGATGCAGATTCGGTGTTCTCAAGAGAGTCGTGCAGGTGTCTACGGTGATGGTGATATTGTAGAGGACGTGTATCCCGTTACTGTGAATGGGCAGTCAAAGGATACTACTGGTTTTAAAGGATTTTTTAGTCAGTCTTCTTTGGACAGCAAGGTTTGTTCTCTTTGTTTTATTTGCAGCATGTTATTCTACCTAGTAACACACTGAAATATATTGTAGTAACACACTGAAATATATTGTAGTAACACATTTCCCCCTCATTTTTTTATGCAGGATCCTGGTTCTATATTGGATTACATGATGAAGGACATTTCTGCAATGTCTGAGTTCTACATGTCAAAATTGATTTCATTGAAGAAGTCTTTTGGGCGTGTTCCGTGTCAAGCTGATAATCTTGTAGAAGCTGATCCTGATTCTCAGTTCAATTCGGACGACAGTACTGTATGGGAGATTGTTGATGATATTTGTCTTACCTTCCATCGTGCTAGAGAGCTTGCTGAGGGGATGCCTAGTTTTGAGCTCTTTCCTGATAATCCCTTTACTCATGTTGCACGGGGCAAGGCTGAGGATGCAACCGATTTGGATAAGGAAGATGAGAAGGATGAGGCTGGAGCAGGTGTTGACAAGGATGATGACGCTGATAAGGATGGTGAGGATAATTATTTTCCTGAAGTAGAGCTTGATGCGGGGAATAGTGAGGAGAGTAGTGGGGACAGTGGGGAGATTAGTGGTGGAAAGATTAGGAAAGGTAGCAATGAAAGCGAAGATAGCGATGGTAAGACTGACGAGGGCATGGGTACAGAGGGTTGTACTGCTGAACAGGGTGTTGACTCTAAGGTTGATGATCCTTTTAAGTTGTTTCTTAATAAGTTTGAAGTCGAAACCGGTGCTGGTTATGTTTCTGAATTTATGAAAAAAAATGGGTTGTTAGTGGATTACTTGGGTATGCAGCCAAGGAAGTTGTTGATTACGTCTTTTATTATTCTAATGATAAGGGGTACATTTTGCTAAACGCTTTTCTATCTATCTTCCTATATTTGTGTTTTATAATCTCTTAATTTTTGCATCTATTTTGTAGTGATGTACTTTTCGATAGTAAGCATTTGGTTCATATGGTGACGAGTGATGATTTACTTACTCTGTCCCCGAATATTGAGATTTCCAGTTGTGTAGTTGATGCCATCTGTATGATGATGAATGTTAATTTGTCCAAATTTACTAATGCATTGAAGCTGCCTCGTTTTGTATTCAGCACTGCTTGTAGTGTAAGTAATTTTAACAACACTTTTTATTTTTTTACAGTTACTCATGTGATTTGTTCTTTCTGATATGTATATATTTTTTTCTGTCATTTTTTTGTGTAGTCCCCATTGTACAACATTTTAACTTCCAAGGCAAACACTATGAAAAAAGAGTTAGAAATTCTTAGTGCATTCGATCAATGGGTCAGCTTGTTCCCTGATGTTAACCTTATTGATGCTGAACTGGTAACTTTTTCTGTTCTTTGTAGTAACACATTTTTAGTCTTGTAGTAACATATATATTCTATTTTGATTCATATCTTCTATATTTGTAATACAATTGTTGTCTTTGTAGTAATACTATTTCTCTGTATGCAGATTTTCATCCCTTTTGTTGTTCACAACCATTTTGCTTGTGTTGTTGTGAATTTTTCTGTTGAAAAAATTCAGTATCTTGACAACATGAAGCATGTCGATCCTTCTTCCTATGATAAGTGTGTGAATATTCTGGTCAGTGTTGTTTGTCTGTCAATTTTTCTATTCTTTTTGTCTTTTTTTAAATTATAATATTTGTTTCTTTTTTTCAGCATAAGGTGATCATTAGGTTTCTGAAGACAAAGAAGCATATCAGTGCTGGTGATGCGGCAACGTATGAAATTGAACACAACAATTTCCCATGGCAGAGTGCTGAATCGAACAAGGATTGTGGTGTTTTTATGATGCACCATATGATTCACTTTGACGGCATTCCCTATACAGATCCCAACCTCTTGGAGGTGTGTTACTGTTCTTTCCTTACTTGTAGCCTTTTTTTTTCTATTTTTTCTGGCTAAGGTTTTTATGTTCTATTCATATTGTGTATTTTTTCTTATTGTTAGGCTAATATAAGGTCAGGCCTTAGAGGTGAGATATGTGCAAGGGTCGTCATGTCTGATTTGAATGTGTATAGGGAGCAAATCATGGATAAGGTGTATGATTTTTATATGGGCAAGCCTGATTTGGTGAAACGGATTCGCAAGAAGGAAGAAGATGCCTTGAAAAAGAAAAAGGAGCAAAATATTCTTGCTGAAAATCGCAGGAAGAATCTTAGGCAAATGCCACTGAAGAAGTAGTGTTTTTGTAACAAACTGATGGTTTCCTGGGCTTTTTAGGCTTATATGTTTTTGTTTTGTTTTTAGACTGATATATTTTGGTGGTTAGGATGAGTGGAATTGGTTTTTCTGACAAAAATTGATCATTTTTTTAGGGGCTAACAAATCTCTTTTGTTGATGATAGTATTTTGGGTTGGTGGATGTTGGTAGCTAACAAGGCCGATTCCTTGTTTAAAAAAAAATCATGTCTTTTTGTTATATATGTTTTTGTTTTTGGTTCATCTGTTTTTATAAGTGATGTTATAACTTTTTTTTTTTTATGCTGCCAGGGTGAAATGTTATCATTTAACAAACATGAACTATATACCTGCAACAGGTATATAGGTTCTCTTTCTGGAGTATAGTAACATTCTTATAGTGATATAGTAACACACGTTTAAACTGTCTCACCAGGAACAAACTTGTTTACAAATAACATTAATGAAGATTCTGGTGCAGTAACAAATCTTTTAGGTAATTATCGTTTTTATGTTTTCTGTGGTTTTTAATGAAGCCATACAGTAACACACTTTTCCAAAAGTGGTAACACACACATATATGATGCAGTAACACACTGATAACCACATGTAAATTAACACAAAATGCAAACATGTGGTAACACATTTTTAATACACTTTCCATACATGAATAAACTATAGAATTTTAATGAAGCCATACAGTAACACACTTTTCCACAAGTGGTAACACACACATATATGATGCAGTAACACACTGATAACCACATGTAAATTAACACAAAATGCAAACATGTGGTAACACATTGTGTCCAGACATGAATAAACTATAGAATTTTAATTAAGCTATACAGTAACACACTTTTCCACCAGTGGTAACACACACATATATGATGCAAGAATAACAATCGATAACCACATGTAAATTAACACAAAATGCAAACATGTGGTAAACACATTGTGTCCACACATGAATAAACTATAGAATTTTAATGAAGCCATACAGTAACACACTTTTCCACAAGTGGTAACACACACATATATATGATGCAAGAATAATAATCGATAACCACATGTAAATTAACACAAAATGCAAACATGTGGTAACACATCAGGTCGCACATGAATAAACTATAGAATTTTAATGAAGCCATACAGTAACACACTTTTCCACAAGTGGTAACACATACATATATGATGCAGTAACACACTGATAACCACATGTAAATTAACACAAAATGCAAATATGTGGTAACACATTGTGTCCAGACATGAATAAACTATAGAATATTAATGAAGCCATACAGTTTTACTATAAGAATATATCAGAATAAATGAGGGTTTGGTGTTCTTGATCCAAATTCATTGTTTTTTGATACTGATCCATTTTCTGCTTCCAATTATTTCTTCTTCTTCTTGTTCTTTTTGAAATGACCTTTTATCCTTTGACTTCTTCCCTTTGTTTTTGTGCGTTTAGGGTCTAGTATAGTTGTCCCTCGTGTAGAATCAACTGAAGCCTCTGGACTTTCTTCTGATGGTAAGGCCTGTATAGCTGCATAATCCCTGTTGTACCCTTCCACTAATATCTTCCTTGCTTCCGGCTTCCTTTCACTTTCTATAATGAGGTTATAACTCTTTGTTACCATCTCGTGACGCCACGGAATGCTGTTGTCGACCTTCCGACTTTTTTTTTTGTGCCCTTGTTTCTGTTCCAAACTTCCAACTTTGCAGATTTAGTCCATATTTTCCTTATGTACAGTGTTGGTATTCTGTTTACAGAATTTATGTGTAGTACGTATAAGCAATGGCTGCACAGTAGTCCACATTCTTCAAACTTTTTGCAGGTGCATTCTACATATTTCATGGTAAAATCATAAGTGACATTGTGTAACTCATCATTTCTTGTTACAACATACACCATCGTTGTGTCCATAACCTTTTCAATCGTTGAAGTGCATGAAATGCTTCTCAGAAACTCTCGTTCAAATTTTTTGTATAGAGAAAGTGTGTATATTTCTGCAGCGTGTTTCACCATTCCATTAATTTGTAGTGAAGATTCTGGCTGTACTGTTGTGTTCTTGAAGTTATCTTCATCTTCTGCTGCCCTCCAAGCTTTTACTACTTTGTTGAAAACACCTCAAAAATCTGTCAAGCTTGTTGTTTTGTTTGTCTTGAAAGAGATTGAACTGTTTGTACTCTCACTCCTTTGGGAAGACAATAATCCTGCAGAGAAGAAGTCTTTTCTCAAAGCAGTGCACCACTTGTCTTTCAAACTGTAGATTCTCGTAAAATACGAGTTATTCTCTAAGCTATAAGTTGTAATCATGTCCTTCCAACATCTTTCAAACTCTTCCTCCGTAGCACACCTCGATAAGCATTTCTTAAACGCTTCTTTGAATGTGTCATCACATTTCAGTTCTGCAAATTTGCTCATTTTGATTACATTGCAGTGCCATAGACAGAGCACGTGTGTCTTGTTTACGGGAACACCAAACAAAGATGATATCTGAGAACACAATTATAAATATATAGTAACACTATATTGGTTAATACAGTAACACACATCTTTGTAGTCAGACATTTATTTTTTTATAACCTTTTCTATTGCATTTGAAATGGCTTGATCCTGATCAGTGAATATTGTTGTTGGTCCTTTCCCGCCCATTGATTTTTACGAACCACAATAAATAGCCACTCAAAAGTTTATGTTTTCTCGTCGGATAAGAACGCACAACCAAACATTGTGTTCTTCCAATGATGGTTTATCCCAACAAATGGTGCACAGGTCATATTGTATCTATTTGTTATGTATGTTGTATCAAAGACCATCACATCACCCAATAAATCAAAATCCTCCTTCATTATTGAATCTCTCCAAAAAAAAATGTCATCCTTCCTTCATCATTCATTTGAACCCTATAGTAATAAAAATTTTCATATAAATAGCATATAGTAAAATAGGCTTTTTAAGAAAAAATCTGTAACACACCTGTAAAAGAACTGATTTTCCTCATCCTCTTGGTTTTGTATTAGTTCCATGAAAGTTTTTGCATCTCCTCCTTCTATGTTCTTCATCTTTGTACGGTGTACAAAGTTCAGGTGGTCTTTCATTGTGTGTCCTATTTGATCCTCACCTCCTGCACTCAATGATAGATATTTGTATGAATCAGATGGTCTTAATCCAGATGATGTCATTTATGTGATAGCAATTGCTTTTCCCTCTTTGATTGCTCTTTCGGAACTGTGCAAATGATTCCATTCTCTTCTTGTCAATGGATGATTGGGTTCCTGTAGGTGTTTTACCACCTCATACTGTCCATCTTCAGTAAGTTTTACCCTCATTTGAGCTTTGCAATTGGTTCTAGTAATTCCACGCCTTTTCCCTTTGAAAGTTGTAATTTGCTCTTCATTTCTTGATATCTTTTCACCAGTACAAGAGCATACAAACAGCTTGGATGTCAATACCCTGTTGCCATCTTTAGACAAAATCCCTGTTGATTTTCTAACACTAAATCCCTTTGACCGTGCATGTTTACGGTATAGGTCATACATCAAGCATATTGTCCCTCTTTTCATCCCAATTAATGAACCACTGTATTCATCAAAATCAGTGTTTATTTCTTCAGTTGTGTACTCTAAATCTGATGATTCGCTTCGAAATGTATAATGGGCGACATTACATTTTTTATTTTTTATGTAGTAACATTTATATTAGTATCTGAAGAGAAAATTAACTATGGGTAGTAACAAGCAATAAACATAATCTAATGAAGTAACACAGTTTTTGTATATACAAGAATACAGCTTTTTTATATAAAGAATACGATTTATGTATATCACAGTAGTAACATTATATATTAGTATCTGATGAGAAAATTAACTATGGGTAGTAACAAGCAATAAACATAATCTAATGAAGTAAATACGGTTTTTGTATATCAAAGAATACAATTTTTGTATATCAAAGAACACACATTTTATGTATATGCAGTAACATTAAAAGTTCATGAGCTAACAAAGTTTTGTTATATACAGTAACAATTCAGTAATAATCACACATGTTTTTCTAATCACTTTTTTTTTCACAAATTGTTTATGTTCTATAGTAACATTTTTTGCGAAGTATGTATGCGTTTTTTACCTGGTACTGATGAATTACTTGATTCTGCTCGTGTTACTATCAAAATTCCAGAATCTCCCATGTTTTCTGAGTTTTCCATTCTTATGATGGTGCTTTTCTTCTTGATTTCTTCTTCGCGATGTGTATTTTTCGATCTGCGATATGATTTTCTGATTGTTAATTGCGGCGGTTTCAGCGACGCCGCGATTTGATTTTGTGTTTTGACCTATGAGACGCGTTTTACCCTTTTCCCCTGGGCCAATTTTTTTTTTGGCGACCCGGCCCATAGGCAACCCGCAAATTTTTGCCGGGTGACCTGGGTCGAGAGCGACCCGCGAGTTTTTTAATTTTTGGCCCTTTTAGCTTGGATTGCACATAAGGTTAGTGTGCAATATTTCACACAAGACTCTCTCTTAATTTATTTAGACATATTCAAAATTAAATAACTTTTTAATGAGAGCGCACGATTTTAAAATGAAATAATCTGATTGAATCGAGCTTTGCGCAGACTGACGTGGTTCCGCCACATAGACTGAATAAGGCTTACAAATATATAGTATTAGATTAGATAGATTTTTACACTTATTTTAATATAAATAATAAAGTAATATTTTTATTTTTTTTTATATTTAAAAATTTGACTAAATTTTTACTTATTATTGTAATGTATTATTTTAATTCATTGCACATTATTTTTTAAATTACTTTATACTTTAAAACTAAAATAATAATTTAATTTTTACTAATTGAGATGAAAAAATAGTTAGAAATTTATAATGTTAAACAAAAAATTGAATTACTAATGTTACATAACTAAAAAGAATGTACTAACAACAAATTATAAAATTAAATTAAAAAACAGAAAAAAGAAAAATAGAAAATAATAAATATAGTACTACACTACCGCTGCACTATATATGGTGTTGAAAAGCTCCAAGATATATAGTGCAAAACTCCAAAAATTACTAATGTTGTGATAAAGTATCTATTGGAGAGAAAATTATAGAATAAAACTCGATTGTGGTGTCTGCTGACGGCTGGAGATGCTCTTAGGGTTTGTTTGCAACTGGGCAGAGGTTTGTCGCTTGCGTGAAGTTCAAAACCGAGGAAATGAATTGAGGACTTAGGTAATTATTGTGTAAAAATAAAAAAATAAAAAATTATTTATTTAAAAAAAATTAATACTCCCTCCATCTCGGGATAACATGCACCCCTATTTGAGCACATAAACTAAGAAAACTTATTTTATTGGTATTATTCGAATTAATTATAATTATATTGTAAGAGTGTAAATTTTGAGTGTTTTTGTCATTATAGGGAATGTGCACGTTATTGTGGGATAGATAAAAAAAAATTGTGCACATTATTGCGGGACGGAGGGAGTATTCAATATGGTATTTTCGGTATACCGATATTTCGGTATATATCGGTATACCGAAATTTCTATATTTTTATACCAATATCGTACTGAAATTTTTGGTACAATGTCATACCGTACCGAAAATTTCGACAAAATATATATTTTTCGGCATGCTAAGTGCAATGTACCGATATTTCGATATTTTCTCTACCCCTATCCTAATCATAACACAATAAATTGATATTATAATATTTTTTTAATTGATATCATTTCACTTATTAATTATACTATAACATTTAGGTTTTTTTTTTTTTTAATAAAATAGCTTTGGATTGTTGCTATGAAAATAGAGTGAGTTATGAAAATCTTGTTTATGTAAGCACAAGTGTAAGCGTGCTCACAGAGTGCGCCTAGTATGTGCATATATATGTATCTATGACAAGGTGTTCATTGTGTACCTATTTGTGTGTGCACGCAAAAACTCATATGAGCAGTCTTAAGCATGAGATGAGTTACAACTTAATACAAATCACACTCCTCTTTTAAGTGTTAAAACGCCACAATTGAGACTGTCACATAAAAGTATTACTTATATATATATATATGTATCTATGACATGGTGTCCCCAAGATGGTTGTCTCCACCGGTGCCACCCCACTAAGCTAGGTGCGCTCTAACGATATTAGTATGGATTCAGATTGATAAAGTGAACAAATTTCCATAAAAAATACTATCAATTTACTAAATTAGTCTCTTTAATTATACTCTTAAAACCGATTTGGAGTTTATTTATATCAAATTTATAAATTAGAAGAATATATAACTATCTCAATTGTAAAAACTAAAAAAGCACTGACAAAATGCCAAAATTTATATAAAATGAAGATAAATATTACCCAACACATTAAGAGTTATTTAATTTACAAATAGTATGCATTTCCATGATTGAAGAGTTATTTGTGACAGATGCGGGCGGTGGGCATGGTGACGCACACAGGCGAATACTTCTTCTTTGCCTCCGCAGTCCCCCTCTTCGGTTCCTCCGCCACCGCCACCGCGAGGGAGCACAGCGCCGCCGCCGCCGCCGCCGCCGCCGCCGTCACCCCGATCATCAAATCCCTCCTTCCCTTGCTCTCTTCCTTGATTGCCTTCTTCTCCGCCCTCACCGCCACCATTCCACGGTGGACGGTGGTGGGCGGCTGCTTAGAGGCGGCGACGGCGGCGGTCATTGCCATGGAAGCCATGAATTTAATTTATGGAGGGTTGTTATTTGTTAATTGGTGAATGTGGTGAGATAGTGAGAATGTACTAGAAATACAAGTTGATGGCAATTCGTACCAAAATGCAATCCTCTTTCTTATCTTAAAAATGAGATGTCTTCCAATTGTTTGGCGCCACGTGTCCAGCTCTATCACTGCTACCAAACTCGTGGCTCCAAAACAAAAATAAAAGGTCAATTCCTATATGCTTCCAGACTGCGGTTGTACATTTTAAAATCATGTACTACATCCGTCCTAAATTCAACTACTACATTATCGTGTGCTCAAGTTTTTAAAAAAAATGGTAAAGTAATAAAATATTAAGGTAGAAAGAGTTATTTATTAGTATTTTATGTGTTAAAGTGATAAAGTGATGGATAGTTGGGGTTAAAAATAATTATTTATTAGTATTTTATGTGATAAAATGATAAAGTGAATATTTCCATTTAAGAAAAGTGGTAGTCAAGTATGGGACGCCCAAAATGGAAATATTGTAGTCGAGTTAGGGACGAAGGAGTAACTTATTATATTAAAATATACAATTTACTTATATTGAACCATACAACTATTAATATGAAAAAATAATTGCACGATTCTGTATAAATGAATTGCATCTTTCAATATAAAAAGTTGCATGGTTTTAAAATGCACTATAACTGTGCGATTCACCTTAATGCACATGAAACTCACTCAAAGTAAAATGAGTCGGCCTTGTAGTTGTGGCAAACTTGTTCCGTGAAATTCATTTTGTAAGTCCCAAACGAGTTTTCGTGAGGGCAGAAATCTAGAGGGGGTGGGTGAATAGACTTCTGAAAAACTTTTGCGTGTGATCAGGTGTGAATAGCAAGTAAGTCTGATCAGAGTGCGTGTGAATCAGTTTGGACTGATATCCAACTTACTGATTGCCTGAGGGCAGATCAGTTCGGTGTATATCAGTTTAACTGATGTGCGGAAGCTAAGTTTAACCCGTGTGAAAAATCAGTTTGCTAAATCAGTATTCTAAGTTATCTGTTATGAATCAGATGACAAAGTGTCAATCTGATCAGATCAGTTGCTTGGTGCAAACCTGATCCAAACTCAGAATATGCATGTAATACGTAAACAAGTAGTGTGCAAAGTGTAAAGCAGGTAAATCAGATAAAGCACACCAGATTTTTATAGTGGTTCAGACAACTTGTCCTACGTCCACTCTTCCCTATCAGCAGGGGCACCAACTTAACCAACTTGACTTAGTTTAATGTGTTAGTCCAACATAATACAACAGATGTTTCAAGAGTTCTCACTCAATCAATCCCAGAAATCAGAAACTAGAAACCCTAGTCTGAAATCTTGCAAAACAAACTTAACCTAACTTTTAGTTTGGGTATAAGATTTGTTGTGTTCCAACGGAAATCTATCCTAGTATTTGGGTAGCCTAAAGTTAGAGGATAAGATTTCGGTGCTAAGAACTTAAGGGATGAACACTTAGAAATATTCTTCAATTTTTGTGTTCTTCGTGCGGAAATTGCGGATAGCTTGAGCTTGATGATAATTTCTGTAACCTTACTATGAAGGTTGATCTCATATTTATAGACCTTGAAATCAAAGAGTCGTTGGAGTGCAATTTGAAGTTCAGGCTATTTTTGGTAGCTTGCAGGCTTGATTTGACGTGCTCAGGAAGGTCATGTCGTCTTTGTGCAATTTCATCCTTTCTAGTCATTTGCCCTGATAAGTCATATCCTGCAACGTCATATCCATACATACATGTCGATCTCTGAGTGGCTAACAAGTACACTTATTCGGTGCCATGTAAAGCCAACTATGTTGACATTCTTCTGGTCTTATCTTCATCGTATGCCTTTGATAAGTAGATATGTTTTTCATGTTTCTGACTAAGCTTGACCTGATCAGTGTCCTTCTGATCAGTAATCTTGAGTCTTCTGATATGGTTGTCTTAGCTTCAACCTATCGACTCTGCTGATGTACTCTAGACTCTCTTCTGGACTTCTGCATCTGTTGATCTTCGCTTCTGATCTTCACTACTGATCCTTGCTACTGATCTTCTTCAGAACTTAGTCTATACATATTGAGTTCCCCCTCAATATGTGACATATTCTAATTCATCAGTTGTCTAACATGTTCAGCTGGTTCCCTATCAAATCATCAGTCGACTAACAGGTTCGACTGGTCCTATTATAATTGTTTTGTAACTTCCATCAAAACTATAAATTTTCCAACAGATTTTATATTTATAAACTAGCAATTCTCCCGTGTGATGCATGAATTTAAATATTATTGATTTTTAAATGTGGGGAAATTAAATTTATTTTGTTCACATACTCATTAATCTATAATAATTTCTTTTAAAACTAATTTTCATTAATATGTAAGAATTATATTATATATATATGGTGTAATAATTATTTAGTTAATCGTATGACTTTTAATTATATACTAAATTCACCACAAATATAAAATGTATAAAATGATAGTACTAAAATTCAACAAAAAACTTATATAATCTAAAACAAAATTATTTAGATTCGTCTTATATAATTAAAATAAATAAAACACTTTAAATATAATAAAATAAATATTTAGATATAAATTTTATTTTTATATATGCAATATATATGTAAATTTTAAAATATCTAAAAAACAATTAACTTGCTATGTAGTGTTAAAAATAAATTTAAAATAAAACTATTATTGAAATATGAAATTTGTAGTGCAAAATAAAAAATAAAATAATAAAAGTTGAATTGGTAAACCAGTCTCTCTTTAATGGAGAGTGAGATTCACTATTGCACCACATACCAAGTAGACTTCACTTGCTCTAATAAGTATCATTTTTTCTCTCTCCTTACTTCTACTTATATATATATATATATATATATATATAGATTTGATTTTTAAATTATTATGATTAGTATTTTCTTATAATACAAAATTATACTCCCTCCGTCTTGGGATAACGTGCACCCCTATCCGGGCACAGAAACTAAGAAAACTTGCGTTATTGATATTATTTAATTCAATTATAATGATATTGTGAGGGTGTAAGTTAAGTTTTTGTCATTTTGTTTTTGTCATTTGGCGTTAATGTGACGACCAAAAAAAAATTGTGCATGTTATTGCGGGACGACCAAAAAAAAATTGTGCATGTTATTGCGGGACGGAGGGAGTAATTTTTAATTATCATAATTTTTTTAAACATAAATTAGTCTATCTAATTATTTTTATGAATCATCTTATATAAAATTGTTCACGGTATATTTGCCTAGTAAATTCAGGTAATTATATGGCGGCAAAGTATGCAGTAGACTCAAATTTATCTCCAATAATTGGTTTTTACAATCCAATTACATACATTATATTTGGTGTTTCAATATTAAATCAAAGGGCTTTTTTACTAAGGCCTTATTTGGTAGTTATGAATATGGACGTAACGGTGCTCAGGATTAAAATAATGGGTCATTTGGTAGCATGGTATATGGGTGTACTAATTTATACAGAATCTGATTTTAATGCTGCCTCCCCACACCATATTACGACCAAAATACTGTAGCCCCCCTGTCAATTTAATACCTCCCCCCCATGGTGTTCGGCGAAGGGGGCTTCCATAGTAACATTTGTTGGTCCAATTTGCCCCTTCTCCACATTTTTTGTATTTTATTTGTATATTCTCTCTCTCTCTCTCTCTCTCTCGTCGTGTAGGTTTCTGTGGTGCGGTAAAAATTGAACGCGGCGCTATTGAAGCTCGATGGCAGCGGACAGGGCCGTTTTGAGGATAAATCCGCACGACCACGACCTTGTATCAACTCTCATCTACCAAGGTATGCTATATGTTTTTTTTGGGTAAAAAACTATTCTATACACATGCGACACATGCGAATATCTAGGGTTCATGAGCTATGAAAATGAAATTGACAGTGTGCGCCATGATTTTTTGAACCATTTGTGTGATCAGTTCGGGTGAATTACAGTTCTTGAATTCGGGTGAATTTATGAGTTCTTGAATTCGCGCAAATTATGGGTTCTTGTAATACATCCAAAATTTATGGGTTCTTGTATAATCGAGAGTGAACGTATGAATTCTTGTAAACTTTCCCCAATTTTATGGGTTCTTGTATAATCGAGGGTGAATTTATGGGTTCTTGTAATACTTTCCCCAATTTTATGTGTTCTTGAATTTGGGCAACTTTATGGGTTATTGAGGTAGGTTGTGTACGATGACTGATGTTGCATGTGTTGCAAACTTACGAATGGATCGAAACACTTTTGTACAACTTTGTATGTTGTAGAGGGATTTAGGAGGCCTAAAAGAATAACGATATGTGAGTGTTGAGGAACAAGTACCATGTTCTTATCTATCTTGAGTCATCATAAAAATCAGAGTGTATTCTTGTTTGACTTCATATGATCGAGTCAAACAATGTCGTGTTACATGAATCTAGTACTAAAAGTTGTTCTAAAACTGCACTATTTATTCTTAGCTAAGCCAACTCCTGCTCCTCTCGATTCAGTCATCCAAGGTGTAAATGGTTCAAGTTAATCATCTCACAACCCATGTTCTCATTATTTTAAATATGCATTGGTTAATAATCATTTATGTAACATATATAGGGCTTCCTAGGTGCTCTACACAGTATCCATATTGACGTTATGGTGAGACCTAGCTAGTGAAAAGGGCTTGAAGAAAATGATGACGATAAGTACGATGTCCTGAAGATATGATTGATACGGTTGAGTCGTCCGCTGAGTTTAATGAATGGAGGGACCAACTGTCTGCGGCCATGTATTAGGAATGGAGAAATGCTACGTAGTTGAATTCTAAAACTTTATCACGTTGATATTGTACTTGCTCTGATTTTTTAAGTTTTTCTGATTGTGAGATATTGATATTTTTCTTGTTTGTTAATTTAAGCAAGTGTTTGAGCATGTTAATTTCCATATTGTGTAATTATGTCGTATGAATCGACTCCGTGTGAATTCGTGCAGTGTTATATGTTGTATTTGGGCATATATCTATTGTTACCAACTATATATTTTAAACTAATGAACTGCAATCCTTATCCTCAGGAGACGGTTGCGTTTGTGTTATCCGAATCCTTTGATTGATTACTAATTATATCTACACGCAGGTAAAAAATAATAATAAAAATATATATATATATATGCATATGTTGTTTGTAAGAAGGTGTGCATGCGCTGATATTCATCGTCATTCAATAAAATTAAATGTGAAAATCGAGACTGAATTGTAGGTCCAACTCAAACATTGATGTAAACAATCGTAACTTGATACATATGCTCAATTTTCATGTAAAAAATGAAAAAAAAAACAATTTACATAGTAATATATCCTTGATGCAGTGTTCTTAACCAAATATACAAGATATATCAACATTTATTGCCAATATGTAGTGCATTGATGGTGCATGACAACTCTGTTGGCATATATGTAGTTTTATGAGTGGGTGGGTCAAAGTAACCTTTAATTAATGCTACCTTCATACAAGCGCTCCTAATGAATGTTCCTACTTTTCAGTCTACTTATCACGTTTTTCAATGTCTAACTTGCAACTATTCACTTTAATCATATGCCAATAAATTGTGTTGATGTGAGATGTCATCTACATAACACTATTGGGGTCAAAGCTCACTGATTTTATCTGCAGGCATAGGCGTCAGCCATAGAGTGGGTAGAGGATTCAATAATCACTGATTTTTACTGTAGGTATATGGATCGGTCATATTGTGGGAATGGAGTTAATTAATCACTTATTTTAATATTCAACTATAAATAGAAGTTCACAGTATTAGTTTTTATATCAGTGTTTACTTCAGTTTTTAATCTGTATTTTTCATCTCACTCAACTCAACAATGCCTCTTAAAATTTCGCATCAGGATTCAATCTTCTACACAGGAAAATGGCCGAAATACTTGGACCATTGGTTCAAAAAGTCGTTGGTGGAACAATGCGGCCTGGGCAATTGGGCTGGGCGTGACGAGCTGAATTTTCATGCTATGGCATATGCTATAGGTTTTGTCAACTACACCTACTACTTGGATTTTTCACTAGACGATGCCCATGCAAGAAGGCATTTCCTTGAGGAGAGGTGCGATTGTTTCATTCAGTTGGTCGATTCTCTGGGTGTTGGGTGGGATGAAGATGATAATATCGTATATACCCAACCAAGATTGTGGAAACACTATATCAGGGTTAGTTCCCCCAACTAGTTTTTAATGTAATCTAGTCATTCATTTTAACTCTTGGAAGAAGTCTTCCACGCTAATATATATATAAATACTTTCGTTTGTTTTTTGCAGCAAAACAAACTTGTACGGGCTTACTACTAGAGCGGTGAGCCCGAGTTCGAGAACCTGACAGTTTTGTTTAGGAGGACTCCAACTCTGCCTCCGTCATCGGCTCCTCAATCGTCTTTCCCCCCACCACGCGAATAGGAGTTCATTGTCAACAGTGATGATTCAAATCTAACCGGAAACTTTTTTCGTGGAGGGTCGACCATAAACATAACTGATGATTCCGACGAAGTCGTATCGCCAATGTTGGGCAGCTGGTATCCTTCGGCGCGAAGGTTGTTCGATGAGATTGCGTCCCCTCCTAGAGAAGAAGTTGGAGGTAGTGCTCACCCTCGATACCCTCCACTGAATTTTGGACTCCGCGGTCCTACAATTCAATCGAACCCCCCAACCCCTACGGACTCTCCGAGCACCCAGAATTCTCGTGCTTCTGATGATGCAAGTAGCTCAACATGTTGGTTTGGTTTAGTGGAAGACGTTGATGGTACGGTGGAGTTTGTAAACTGACTGTTTGGTATTCGCAACTTGGGTGTTTATCTCGTTGTTCAAGTTTTTCTGATGTTTGCTTGGTATTTTCAGTTTTTTCAGTTTCAATGTTGCATGCATGTTTTTTCTAGGATTTCCCTAGGAAATTGGAAGTACATAGGGAAATCCTAAAACAACACTCATACATCATTGAAACTGAAAAACTGAAAATACCTAGCAAACATCAGAAAAACTTGAACAGCGAGATAAACACCCAAGTTGCGAATGCCAAACAGTAAGCTTATAAACTCCACCGTACCATCAACGCCTTCCACTAAACCAAAACCAACGTGTTGGGCTACTTGGATCATCAGAAGCACGAGAATTTTGGGTGCTCGGAGAGTCCGCAGGGGTTGGGGGGTTCGATTAAATTGTAGGACTGCGGAGTTCAAAATTCAGTGGAGGGTATCGAGGGCGAGCACTACCTCCAACGTCTTCTCTAGGTGGGGATGCAATCTCATCGAACAACCTTAGAGCCAAAGGATACCGGTAGCCCAACATTGGCGATAGATTTCTTCGGAGTCGTCAATTACGTTTATGGTTTACCCTCCACGAAAAAAGTTTCCAATTGGATTTGAATCATCTTTGATGACAATGACCTCTTGTTCGTATGGTGGGGGGAAAAGCGATTGAGGAGCCAATGGCGAAGGCAGAGTCTGAGCCCTCCTAAACAAATGGGCCAGGTTCTCGAACTCGAGCTCACCACTCCAGTAGTAAGCCCATAAAAGTTTGTTTTGCTGCAAAAGAATAAATATATATATATATATATATATATATATATTTATATATAAATATATATTAGCGTAGAAGACTTTTTCCAAGAGTTAAAATGAATTACTAGATTACATTAAAAACTAGTTGGGGGAACTAACCTTGATATAGTATTTCCACAATCTTAGTTGGGTATAAACGATATTATCATCTTCATCTCACCCAACAGCCGGAGAATCGACCAACTGACTGAAACAATTGTACCTTTCTTCAAGGAAACACCTTCTTGTATGGGCATCGTCTAGAGAAGAATTCAAGTGGTAGGTGTCGTTGACAAAGCCTATAGCATATTCCATAGCATGAAAATTCGGCTCGTCACTCCCAGCCCAATTGCCCAAGTTGTGTTGTTCCACCAACGACTTTATGAACCAACTGTCCAAGTATTTCGGCCACCTTCCCATGTAGAAGATTGAATCCTGGTGGGGAATTTTAAGAGGCATTGTTGAGTTGAGTGAGATGAAAAATACAAATTAAAACTGAAGTAAACACTGATGTAAAAACTGATATTGTGAACTTCTATTTATAGTTGAATATTAAAACCAGTGATTAATTTCGCCACCTTCGATCCATATGTAGAAGATTATTGAATTTTGCCCACTAGGCGCTTATGCTGGGGATGAGTTTTTAAGTAGATGCATTGTCATATGATAAAAGTAAATAGTTAGACATTGAAAAACGTGATGAGAGATGAAAAATACAAATTAAAAAGGCAACATTTATTAAAGGTTACTTTTGACCCACCCTTTCGATTAAAAAACACGTGATGTAAAACCATCAATGCATACAAATTTGCAATAAATGTTGATATCTCTAGTATATTTGGTTAAGAACGCCTGATCAAGGATATATTATATTATGTAAATTGTTTTTTTTTTTTCAATTTTTACATTAAAAAGCATTAAACTCCTGATCTTAAATTAACATATACCATGCTACCAAATGACCCATTATTTTATGAATTGTTACACCCATATGCCTACCAAACAAAGAGAAAAGTCATACAGTGATTATTGAATTTGTGTTGGTTTTGTCTTACACGTGTATGAATACTGCGCGGTTCAAAGGATAAAACTTTTTCACCGAGATAAAAGGTTCGAGAGTTTTGAGTCAAAGTTTTCGAGTGGATGATCCCCTTTCGAAAACCCCGGATAGTGTCGGAGATGTAGATGAGATCTCATCAATCGGAAGAGAAATTTGGTAACTATTTACTTCTTTATTGTCATATGATAAACTTTAAAACTGTTTTAATTGAAAACCTTCCCCTTATGAAATAAAAGTAAATAGTTGCAGGTTAGACATTGAAAAACGTGATGAGTAGGCTGAAAAGTAGGAACATGCATTAGGAGTGCTTGTATGAAGGCAACATTTATTAAAGGTTACTTGAGTTTTTGACTACCTCCGTAGTTTACTTACTCAATCACACACAAGCTTTCAGAAAACCACATATACGTCAACGTAGACTAACTCTTTACAACATGCACCAACAAATGCACTACAAATTTGGTTTAAATGTTGATATCTTTCTAGTATATTTGGTTAAGAACTCGACTAAGCTTTGGATAAATCAAGGATATATTATATTATGTAAATTGTTTTTTTCTTTTTCAATTTTTACATGAAAAAGCATTAAACTCGGATCCTACATAAATTAGTACGCCCATATACCATGCTACCAAATGACCCACTATTTTAATTCTGATCATTGTTACACCCATATTCATAGCTACCAAATGGGGCCAAAGAGTCATTACTCACCCTTGTCATACATTCAAATTTCTCTATTTACAAATAACATATTTATTACATGAGTGAGTCTTTTTCTTCGAGTCTTGATTTATCTTGGTGATATATCTTGAGTCTTCATCTTCGAGTCAAGGGAGTCCAATATCTCGATTTAGAAGTATCTTCGAATGACCCATTTAAAAAAAATATCATTCTTACATGTCATTTTCGGGGTTTTGGGATCTTAATCAAAATCATATAATCTTTTATTAAATTCATCTCCCAACAATATTTATTACATGAGTGATCATCTCATGAATGACCCATTTAAAAATATACATGACTCATTGAGTATATTAGACATGTTCTGTGGATACATGGGTAGGGTTGTGACGAGTGCACGAATATTAAATCCGTGCACTAGTTGCATATGAGACTTTGTCTTATTACATATGTAATAGGCACATGTATAAATATATGATTATTGATTTGAATTCAAATTTAATATTACGCCAAATATCATATATGAAACTCCCTCCATATAGCTTTCCATAAGTTAAGGCCACAAGATTAACAAGATTTTTTTTAATCGGTAGATTAAGAAGTATTAATATAAACTGAAATGTAGTACACTTAATGTGATTGAAAGAGAATAAAGTGAAATGTAAAAATTAAAAGAATTGCAATTGATGTAAGAAAAACTTTTAGGACAAAAACTCATATGAGATGATCTTATGTATGAGATGGGTTACAACTTAGTACAAATTACACTTACCCTTTTCAAAGTGTTAAAACGTTAATACCCAACTTTTGTCCCATCACACAGTGAGATCGTCTCATGCAAATGAAATATTTCACGGATCTAGGATTTGAGAAATATGACCCGGGGGTCAGAATTAATACAGAACGAAATTTCGCAGATTCTGTGCGGGTCGAACTGTGGTCAAATGAATATTTTCTTAAAATTCATTTAAAGGTAACAACAAATCTCGTTTTGAGATTTGAGTTATTATAAGGGCAAATATATGTTACTGTGAGTACATGTATGTTTTGCTACAAGAAAGAATCCTTGAAACATGACCCGTATGTCACAAAGAGAAGCGCACAAAAATAGAGGGAAAAATTCGTTGATTGTGTGCGACCCGAATTGGATCAAATGTATTTTTCTATAAAATTCGTGCAAAGGCGAAACAACCGAACTTACTCCAAGATCCGTGTTACTATAAAGGCAAACATGTGTTACTATAAGTACATGTATGTGTTAGTGCAATGACAAATAACACATACTTGTTTTTTAGTACATATATATGTATGTAAGGTAATGAAAATTGTGTTATTATTTGGTCAAAATGTGTTACTTTAAAGAGATATGTATGTTACTGTACGGACAAATGACGCTCCCTCTATTTTCATCCGTTTTTCCCTCTGTTGTCATTTGTTTCTCCTTATGATTTGTAACCAACTATCGTAAGTAAAGACCCAAACAATCAGATTACATAATTGAATTAGTAAAAATATATTTCTTTTTTTCATCATCACGTAGTAATACATAATTGCATTTATAGTAACATAATTGTACTTATCTATATAACAACACAGTATGATAGCGAATTTCCTATTTTCACCTTTGCGTGAAATTTTAGAAAAAACCTGCTTGACTCGATTAGACCAGCACAAGATCCGCGAATTTTCAACTCCTTATTTTAATTAATATTACACGGTGATATATTTTACAGGAAAATCCCACTTGATGTAAATAAAATGAAATATAAGGATAATTATTTGATAAAGTGGGTCACAACGTATTTAATAATAGAATGAAAACTTTTTACTAGGACACGGACCAAAATAGAAAAATTGAATGCTTTCACCAGATCAAGAGGTGTAATAATAAGATGGGTCAGGGTCAAAGCACTGGTTCAATGAAACCCATTCCAACCTAGGACCCACTTGACAAATTCCAATCCCACTCCAAACGAGGCAGGATTCATTCAAGATCAGAGTTTTAATCCGTTCCATTGTCATCCTAGCAAAATCTCCCTAATGAAATTTGTGAACATCCAACACAGATATTGTTATTATTATTACTAAGATCAGAATGAGCAATGATAGTGTATACCAATCATAGAACATAATAACCCCTGAACAGAAGAAGGGGGATTCAATTCAAATAGCAGATGGGGGTATAAACAACTTCTTCTCTTTCAAGCTTTCAACAGTTTCCTTGATTCCTTCTTCGAGAGAAGTGAATTCGACACCTAGAGACTTAGCCTTCTCTTTAGAAACCTGGTACTTGGGCACAAACGGCTGGTCATCAGCACACCTGTTGTAAAAGAAATGGAAGAACCACTTTAGACTCATCTATCATTCACATCACCCTTGCTATATTTTGGAGCTAATGTAAATCAAAATCATCAAAAAAAGTTTGAACTCCCTCCCTCTCTCCCATACACTGTATGTATATCTTCCCAAGTGCCTATTTTGTTACAATAACACTTGGGTGCACCAGCTGCAACCGTGCAACTGGTGCACAACTAATATTGTTCTATAAAAACAAATAATACTGACCAACTAATACATTTTAGTAAAACACCTCTACCTCATTACGATCTGAAAGTGAAAATGGTGCAACTAGTGCATAGAAGTATTTGCCATTTTGTTGAAGGTTATTTTACTAGTGGATTGTATTCTTAACAGAGTCAATGCCATAATTTAAAACTGGCTTCTTAAGAATTCAATGTCTTCTTTTGCCAGACAAAACTCCCTAACTGAGATTATGCGGACAAAAAAGGGACTATTCTTAATTATATGACAGTGAACTAAATCAGTTGACTAGCAATCTTCATGCACTAGCGGATGCACGAGAGAGGCTCTAGAAAAATTATACATAGTTACAGAGAACTTGCCAAGTTCATAACAACTAGGCCACTTTATCCAAGTATTGATTTAAACAAGACAGCCTTGTTAATATGACATGAAAACTATAACAATAGGAACAATTCTCAAGTATTAGACCACCAGATTTTTAATGCAAGTAAGACAATTTCTTGAAATCCAACGCCTTGGACTCCAAAGTACAGCTCCCAACAATCAGTATATTATATATAATCAGTTGCACCAACCACAAAGCAACCCCATTCAGGAGTAGGGGAAGTGAACACACACGGCTATTTTTAAGGATCGAGCATTCGTTCTATAGAAAAATATTTGCAGATATAATAAATTTTCTAATAAAATAGAGTATAAATTTGAAAAGCTAAACACAACAGGAATTGGATATCCAAATATTTTATTAGCTAAATTTCAAAGAAAATATGAAATTAGAAGATGACAAGAACGAGAACTTACTTTTCAGGAAGTTCGAAATTAGGATACAGTTTACGCAATATTTGTACGACTTCTGAGAAGTGTGCAACCGCCTCCACCAAACAGTATCTTCCACTAGCCGAAGGATTCTCATATGCCAGAATATGTGCATGAGCAACATCTTTCACATTAATCCATCCCAAGGAAGCATTTCCATATGTCTCTGCACCTGCATATATCAAGACAGGGAGTAGAGGCGGCATCGTAAGTTCTTATGATAACAATTAAAAAGGCAAAAATATATGAAGAAGCTAAGTGCTTATAATACAGATAGAAGATAAAAAAACCTTGTCAAATTGGATCTGCCTATTACCAGTAATTTACTGATCTGTCCCATTGTTAGTGGTTGTAATTTCAACTTAACCAAAACCTCTGAATATGGTTTGTATTACTTTCTTATTTATGACTTGTTTGGTTCCAAATGAGTACAACCAGGGAGCTAAAGTAAAGATACAGCATGCAAGAATCAGATAACATATTCAAGAAATGATACAATCACAAGAAGGATCGAATTCGAAAAAATGTTAGCAAGTGAAACATAATTGCAGAATGGTGCTGGTCCAGAGAGCGATGGGATTGAAATTGCAGTAAGAAACTTACCATTTATCAAGTTCAAGATTGCTGCAGAACTTGTGTTTAGTGTTGGCTGCAATAATGGCCCAATCACCATTGCTGGGTTTATGGTAACCATGTCAATACCTTTTTCTTTCACAAACTTCCAGGCAGCTTCCTCAGCCAATGTCTTTGAGAGCACATACCATTGCTGTGAGACAATATGGGAAAAGGTGAAATTTGGTGTGATTATTCAGAACCCTGAAGTATTAACTCAGGTAATCACGTTCACATAAGCCCTTTAACTACTTTTTTGTGCATTTAACCCCTCAAGTATTTTTCCAGTTCCAATTAAACTCCTGAAGTATTGTTTTGTGCAAATAAGCCCTTTATCTTTTCAAAATTGAACAAAAAGACACTACTATTAATAAAAAGTAAGTGTATGTTTTATTCAACTAATGTGGTTAAATGATAAACTGCCTAATTTTAAGAAGAAAATATAATAAAATCATGCCAATATAAAAAAGCACGTGAATACTGATGGAAATTTCATATTTTTCTATCAGAAACATACAAAAATCACATTCATTAATAAATAAGAAACACTAAATTAAAATATTACAACAAAGTAATGCCAAATTTGGTGGTATACAAATAAGAGAATGTATATTATTTTGGATTAGTAGAAGTGCCTTTTGTAATTTAATTTTAAGAGGGAAAATGGTTTATTTGCACCATGGTTTATTTGCACCACTAAGTTTGTATCCAAAATTACATTACCTAATGTAATAGTTGAGGCCCTTGAAGGGCAAGAAATGTACCTTATCCATTGATATTACGCGAAACAAATGAAGTACAAGCGAGAATCAATCCAAAGAAGTAACCATTCTACATCTCATGCACCCATTCAACATTATTAACAGTTATCTTGAGCAAAAGAGAAACCAAATAAATACCTGCATTTGTTTGCAAATCTCTGGGTCGGACCACCAAGTCTCATCAACTACCACATCCGGTGTGCGTGGCTTACCATTATATGCAACTGCAGCTACAGAAGATGTCAAGACTACCCTTTTCACGGATGGTGTTTTTGCACACGATCCAAGAACATTCAGCGTCCCCTTCAGCGCAGGGTCAATCAGTTCTGACTGACGAAAATGAAAGCCGAACTGAGCAACAGATTCTTGCTAAACATGATAAAGTGACTATGAAAGGTTTCAATCTGTTACATTCAACAATTTTTAGCAGTGTCCCCGTAGTAGAAAGGTTCTTATAGTTATGTTAAATTTGGGATTCAGTGGATTTTGAAAATCTTAATAAATAGTAATAGTGTGTGTTTGTTTGTTTTGGGATTTAAATAAAGTAGGGTTTAACTTTATCTCAAATCAATGTGCAAGTGTATGATGTTATAGTACTATATTATTGATTTTAATTGTAACGATTGAATGATAGTGTAATGATTAGTGTGTTTCATTGGAAAATTGTATATGTGAGAAAATAAAAGTTGTGAAAAATGATAAATAATAGAAGAGCGGGAATAAAATAAATCACTAATCACTAATGAGTTATAAGATAGTGTGATGGAGAAAAATGATATTTTTAGGGTTTATAGATATTTGTGAGTGGATGTATAAAGGTTCTAAAAACCGGATTATAAGATCCCAAAGTAAAACCAGATTTAGATTTTGACATCCAAAATCCAGTTTTGAAATCAAATCAAACATACCCTATAAGAATGAATGAATGAATAATATAAATACATCATCCTCCACAAAAATAGCATTATTACAGAATCTTCGGACTAATTTGTATGAATGGTAAATGGGTAACTAAACCAGAGTACAAGGTGGTAGCATGGTGAAAGTTCAGGCCTCTTAGCTAAACAATATCACCATATATATATATATATATATATAGACAAAAACTCATATGAGACGGTCTCATGCATGAGATGGGGTACAATTTAGCACAAATCACACCCACCCCTCCCAAAATGTTAAAGCGCCAATGCCCAACTTATGCCCTGTCTCACAGTGAGTCCGTCTCATGCAAGTGTGCCTCATATATATATATATATATAGCAGCTCTAGCATGATTGGCGAATATTTATTCATTTCTCAGCATTCACGTAAATACCTAATGATTAGAAAAGATGAAAAAGAGAAATGAAAAGAACCTGAGGATCTTTGACTGCATGGTAGAAAGGAGAAGCAGTATGAAAAACACATTCACAGCCATCAACTACAGAATCAAAGGACCCTTCTTCCAGTAGATTTGCTTTTATCAAGTGAAGTCTCTCCTTGGCTCCATCTAAGTCAAGCAAATGCCGTGTCTTCTTTGGATCATCTGCACATTATTCCACATCTTCAATGTGACAATATTTAGAAACACTAACCATATTGCTAAGGGAATGTCTCATAAGAGACTTGTCTCACAGTCTTTAGTTCATTAGACAAAGCCTCAATTTATATTGATCACAACCTATTTGATTTATCCCCTTCTAATGGATTATGATAATAATCATGGTGTACTGATAATATTCATAATTATCAACACCCTAGCTGATTATAAAGGTAAGAAATGACTTGTACGCTTTCGATTATATCCATAAAGTATCAACAGAGGAACCATGCATTTTCATTTCCACTTTAATGCCTTGCATTTCAATAGTATAAGAAATGACATAATACATTTATAAAAGTAAAGAAAATAATTAATAAGATTTTGAGAAAACTAAATAATATAGGCAGGAGAAAGTATTTAATTTTAGCTAAGGCTTAACTCAGTTCAATCCAACAAGAGAAACAGTAATTAACAACATATCAGAACTCATCAATTTATCAGAAAGAAAAATACAAATCAAGTAAGTGATAAGTGAATAACAAACATTTAGATTTAATTTTTTTCACGGCCCGTTTGACATTACAAGATCAACCGATCGCACACAATAATATTTATCTTGAACAAAACCAATAAGATACAGAAGCTGAATGTCAGGAATCAGGAAATGACTCAAAACAACAAAGCATCTTTTATTTTGAAGGTCAAAAAGTATTGAATGTAGCAACAAAAGTTGCTTGTGATGCTATTAATTAAGCTACAACCTATACCACTAAAGTACTAACCACATTTTCTATCAGCAAAAACCCTACAAAATTCCTTAGGGCAAAATAATTCTCATAATGACACTATTTATCCGGTAGATCAGTCACCCTAATAGTTTCGTACAAAACATTAAAAAAAAGTAAATCAGCGTTAATCAATACAGGGGAAAACGGATGAAACAGCGCCAACATCACCAAATTGGTACAACAGCACAAAAATAAAACGATAAATTGAATAATTCAACACCAATTGAATAAAGCAGGAATCGTATTGATTGGATTGCATAAAAAATCAAAAACAAAAGGAGAGGGAGGGATACTGAACTTGGATCACGAACGGAAGCCTTAACGGTATAACCTCTCTGGAGCAAGAATTTGACGAGCCAGGACGCTATGTAGCCTGATGCTCCAGTCACACATACAGTCTTGTTCGTTGCAGCGCTCATTTTGCTCTTCTTTCTTCTTCGCTCCTGCAATGTATGCTTCAGTGGTTGTATGACTATATAGATGGGGACTGAGATGGGTAGTTAATACCGCCACCTGTCAGTCTCCCTAAATATTCAATAAGATGATCCACAATGTACCATCCAATTGGTGTTTAACCATTGGATTGATGAAAGTTGGTTTTTAACACCATTGTAGGTTTCATTGAATTGGAGAGAGAGTGCAATTCATCCAATAGAATGGATGGAGAGATAAAGTGTATTTTTTGCAAAAAAAAATAAATGTGATGACATAAGAGAGTATTTTTTTCATTTTTTATTTTTATTTATGTTTTTTAATATATGTAAACTTATAAATTTTTTATATTTAAAATTTGGATTAATTTCAAATATGCATGTGAATTGAAACTTTTTAACAATTGAATGTTTTAATTCATTGTAATGTTTTAATTGAATGTTGTGTTTCCTAACTTTTAAGTAATCTAAATGTTTAATTTAATATTCTACTTAGATTTTCAAAATTTTATTTATTTGGAATTATTTTATAATTAATTAGTATCTTCTTTTAATATTTTGATTAATAATATCAATATTAAAAAATAATATAATTCTTAATAATTATAATATGCATAAAGTGAGATGAAGTCATGGTGGGACCATAAATAGTGAATGAATGGATGAATGATTAAATAAACTGTTGGGAGATGAATTTAATAAAAGATTATATGATTTTGATTAAGATCCCAAAACCCCTGAGTATGACATGTTCAGATTGATCTTGATAGTTGAGCCAGGATTCAGTTTTAGAGTATTCGGGATGTTATCCAAGAAAATCTATGGTCACAGATATAGGCCAGATAGGTTCAAGAAGATCAAGAACTCAAGATGTTTCCAAGAAACCGAAGTTCAAGATGAAAATCGAAAGTTTTAAAGACTCGATATAAATCAGAGATATGTAGACTTAGATTAAATCGAGAATCAAGACTCAAAGATTGAAGACTCAAGATATATCGGTCAAGATAAATCAAGAACTCGAGGAAGACTCAAGACTCGAAGACAAGACTCAAGACTCAAGACTCAAGACTCAAGACGCAAGATCAAGATCGAGAAATCAAGATCAAGAATATTGAAAAGCAATAAATTATCAAGACTTCAAAGAATGCATCGAATGCTCGATATGAACTCAATGTTCCAAGGCACTTAATATATCTATCCGAAGGATGCAAATCTTTGAAAAACGCGATGCCTTAGAAAGTTAGATATTGCCAAGACATTCAAAATGCGGACAAAATGAACTAAGTCGAAGTGTTGTTAAG
Source organism: Stenogyne calaminthoides (assembly GCA_037126765.1). Classification (NCBI taxonomy): domain Eukaryota; kingdom Viridiplantae; phylum Streptophyta; class Magnoliopsida; order Lamiales; family Lamiaceae; genus Stenogyne; species Stenogyne calaminthoides. Next base: position 7,075,338 of record JBBCBC010000010.1, read on the forward strand.
GTTATATCAAACTCGAGTTTGTAACCAAAAAGAGCCGTTGAAGGTGTCTATCTTTAAGCAAGATGTAAGTCAAAAAGAGGAAGACGACATTTGACCATACCGACACCGATAATTGATAAAGTCATTGAAAAAAGATGTCGATGTCTGAAAAAGTTCCGATCGCAAAAAGTGAAGACCGGCTACATGAAAGGCTATTGCCTAAAAAAGTGTTAGGAGTTTCAAACCCTAAATAAGTAGTTTCTCACACACCATAAAGAGGAACTCGAAGTTATCTCTCCAACCGGATAGTTTTCAAGAGTGACCTTGGTGTATGCCTATAAATACTTGGTGACCCTCTACTTAGTAAGGTTACGGAAATTTATCTGTAACTCAAGAGCTCAAAGTTATTCTTACAAAAGTTAAAGCACTCGAAATACCTTTGAATTTCCCAAGTGCTTCTATATTGAAGAGAGCTCACTTTACTAAGCCTAGCTTGATAAGATTTATCCAAAGCTTAATCGAGATATCCTAACCCTTTGCATTGTGCTTCATTGTAAAGGATATCTCATCCTAGTTGGAAACCAACCAAGAAACCCCAAACCCTTGAGAAGGTAGTTGGAGTGTGTTTTGTTGGTGAGTAGAGTTGTAAAAGAGTTAGTAACTACGCTGGAGTAGTTAGAAAAACTCTAGAGGAGAAGTTAGTAAGCTACAAGGGTAGTCCAAAGCTTGTGTGTGATTGAGTAAGTAAACTACGGAGGTAGTCGAGAAAACTTCAAGGTCGGGTTGAGTAAGTAAACCACGTGGAGTAGTCGAAAACTCGGGACCGAAGTTGAGTAAGTAAACTAGGAGGTAGTAAAGCTCGAAGTTGATAGTGAATTTATCCAAGAGTCGAGAGAGAGAGTGGATGTAGGAGCTTGAGTCTACGAACCACTATAACTTCTTTGTGTTCTTTATTGCTTTCCTTATCGTGCTTAACCATTTGCATTGACTTGATTTTGAAAGCATAATTTTCAGCGATATTGGTTGGAATCAATCATTTTTGGAGTTGCATAAGTGAATCACTGACCTAATCACTATTTCATAAAGGGAAGGTCTTTCAAAGAAAGCTTAAAAGCGAAAGTATAATCTAAGCGGCCAACCATTCAAGACGATCGAAAGTAAATTTAGAACAGATAGTTATCAAAACCGAACTCTCTTACGAGGATTGATAAGCTAGTTATCGATCCAAGCAACTCGGGATCTCTCGACACTTCGAGATTGGTTGGGATTATCCGAGGTTTTTAAGAATTTCGGGATCATTTGTCTCGATGAGACTTTGACTCAGAGCAATCGTGCTTCTCTAACCTAATCTTTAGGATTATCGACCCAAGTGACCTCGAAGAAAAAGTTTTAAAAACATGAACACGTGTATTTCCCCCATACACGTGTAAGACTCGTTTTGCACGGGACCAACAAGTGGTATCGAGCGATTGGTTCAACTTGACCACTCTTTGTGTTGACAAAGTTTTATTTTCAAAAATAGTTGTGGTCTATCCGAACCGATCTTATCTCTTGAAATTTTTTTTCTTTTTCAAAAGATCGGAAAAATGTCTTCTAAAAACTTCCCATGTTCTCGATGAGAGAACTATGATCTATGGAGATCGAGAATGCAGCTCATCTCAGATTCCAAACACATGGCGTATGTGGAGAGTGGTTTCTCAAGGACCATTCAAATTCTTGTGGTGAATCCGAGAATTCTGAAGAAGAGAGAATTGATCCTAGAAAGCGAGAATTTTTCTAAGTCGATGACCAACTAACTCGAGGAGAGAAAGTTAGTCAATCTAGACTACATTGCAAAAAGACACACTATATAGTACAATTGATGATGGTGTGATGGGAATGATCTCTCACCGTAATCTTTGCTAAAAGATATGGGATACACTATTTGTTATGTGCCAAGGCGCAGATCATATAAAAGAAAACAAACTTTTCGATTGGCAATTGGAAAGTTTGACCGGTTTTGAAATGGATGATGGTGAATCAATTGACAAATTGGAAGTCGATTCACTAGCATCATGAATGATCTTAACGACTTGGAAAGAAATATCCACAAAGAGAAGTGGCATTGAAAATTCTTAGAGGCCTTTCTAAGAAATGGGATATTCATGCGATGGTGATTGAAAACACCAAGAACATTAGTTCAATGCCATACCAACAAGTCTTCTCTCGAAATGAAAAGCCTATGAATTTGTAATTGATAAGAAATCCAAAAAAGGTCGACAAAGAAAGATGATTCTTCATCGAGTAAGAATGTGGCTTTAAAAGCCAAAGATAAAAACAATAAAACTAGAGAGTCGAGAACCCCATGCCAAACATCGGGATGAGCTTGAGGAAAAGCTAGACCGATGGCAAGGAGGTTTGACAGACTTAATAGTAGATTTGGAAAATACAAAAGCTATTACGGGGAACCACGGGTCTTAGAAGAAACCCGAGGACGGATCAACTGAGAAGAAGAAGGACTGAAAAGTGAAGGATCTTCATCCGAGAAAGAAGGACTCCAAGTCCAAAGAAAAAATGATCGGGATGATGATGCCAACAGATGTTATAATTGCGGAAGAAAGGTCACTTCGATTATGATTGTCCGAATTGAGTGCTAAGGAGAGAAGAGAAAGACAAGCTAAAAGAGACCGAAGTTCTCAAGCAAAAAAGGCCATGGTTGCGAAAGAAGAAAGAACACTCGGAGGAGGATCTAGCTCTTCGGATGAGATATTCTCGGAGCGGTGAAAATGATGACATCGTCGATGGCCATTGAGGAGGTAAACTCTTTCGTCTCTGTTATTGCTCCTACACTAGCACAAGAGTTTTCAAGTTCCATCGAAAAGCGGTCTATTTTGACGATGGATTCTTTTGAGAGAATCGATGAAGGACTATCTTGTTTTTGCAAGGCTCGCTAAATAAAACTCAAGAGCAAAATAAGGAGGCTGAATCTTTGAAAATCTAAAATGGAAAGACTCTAGCAAAACCGAGATCACTTCTCAATTAATGGGAGCTCTTGATGGCTGGATGTTACGAAAGTACAACTCTCGAGAAAGAGAAGTTGATCATGTCCCTAATCGGAAAGCTAGAGAAATCCTTTGAAGAGATTGACTAATCGTAATCGAAGTTCAATGACCTCTCGAGAAGCATAAAACTCTCTGAATGTGAGGATAGTAACCTGAGAAGAAAGTAAACTCTATTGAATAAAGCATCTAATGTGATAGATGAAATTGAGTTATCGAGATCTGCCACTATAAAAAACTGGATTGGGATACACTCGGGGGAACCTCACAAGGTCATCGAATCTTTGATCATGTAGCAAGAAGACTATCTTTGTAAAACCGATGGCACCTACACTTCAAGTGGAGTAATGCCCAAGGTTGTAGACAAGGAAAAGGACCTATGGTTTGAAAAAACCGAATAATCGGGTTAGAAAGCCCAAACCTCGGTGAAGGCTTGAAAACCTGAAAGCGATCGATTGGAAAGTTCGAGCCAAGTACTTCAAAGCCTCGGGCTAAGAATGCAAATCTGAAAGGCTCCACATGAACCATCGGAGGAATCCTCGGATGAGAAACACTCGGCAGAGACATTCTCAATGAAGAGACCAAGTCCTCGATAATCGAAAAGACCAGGTTTCAATCTGGACAACCTAAACCTCACTTACCTAAAGGTAAAGGTTATCTCAACCCGAAGTCAACAAAGATTTAGACCCGGTGCACAAAAAGCCCAAGCATCCGAACAAAAAGGCCCGAACCAAAGAATAATTCAAAAGCCCATGTTCATGCTAAAGCCAAAGACACACATACACGAAAAGTTCGCTAAGGCACCCAGAGTAGTAGATGTGTATGTTGATGTTTATGGAAGACAAATTAGCCACTCTAAAGTGATTAGAGTTGTCGAGTGATTTGGATTCCGAAAGGTACATCTAACCTTGTAGGACCCTACACAAATTGGGTACCTAAGAATTGATATGTTTTCGGGGAGGAAAACAAAGGGCACTAAACCCGACTAATGATCACATGGCACCGATGAAAGCAGAGATGAAAAAAGCTCTCGACATTTGGTATCTTGACAGTGGATGTTCAAGACATATGACGAGGATACAAGAAGACACTTTCGATTGACTATGTTGAACAAAGAGGCCCACATATCACTTTTGGAGATAATTCCAAAGGACAGACTGAAGGATATGGAACTTTGGAAATCGACTCAATTTCATATCCATGGTGTTTCATATGTATCTGGATTGAAGCATAATTTGCTTTCAATTAGCCAATTCTGTGATAAGGGTTTCAATGTTGAGTTCTCTAAGAACTTATGTTTTGTGAAAAATGATATATCACATAAAGTTTTACTGACTGGTACAAGAAAAGGGAATGTGTATCTTGCTGATTGGAGTTCAGCTCCTAAAGATACATGTTTAGTTGCTAAAAGTTCCACAGATACCAGTTGGTTATGGCATAAAAGAATGAATCACCTAAATTTCAAAACCCTGAACAAGCTTGCAAGATTAGCTCTTGTGAGAGGGTTGCCTAACGAAGTGTTCAGTAAGGAACATATTTGTGATGCGTGCCAGAAAGGAAAACAGATAAGAGCATCATTTAAAAGTAAAGTTGAGGTTTCTACTGAAAGAATACTTCAGTTACTACATATGGATCTTTTTGGTCCTATAACACCGTAGAAGCACTAATGGCGTGAAATACACATTGGTAGTAGTTGATGACTACTCGAGATATACTTGGGTCATATTCTTTTCAAGAAGAAAGAGACTCGAGATAAAATTTTGCGAGTTCTTGAAAAGGCTCAGTATTGAGAAAAATCTGAGTGTGGTCAAAATCAGATCTGACAAAGGAACTGAATTCATAAATCATATCATTTCTGATTATTGTGCAGCAAATGGAATTCTACATGAAACATCAGCTGCAAGGACCCCTCAACAGAATGGTGTTGCTGAAAGGAGGAACAGGACTCTGAAAGAAGATAAATCATCGCAAGGACAATGATGGTGTTCGATATTCCTAAAAGATTTTTCAAGTTGTCAACTTTGCATGCTACTCTCGAAACAGATCCATCTTGACCAAGAGTCAAGGCAAAACACCCTATGAGCTTTGGAATGAAAGGAAGCCTCTTGTTTAAATTGTTTTTTCTTTTCGTGTGTTTGGTTGCAAGTGTTTCATACACAATAATGGTAAAGATCGGTTGAAAACTTTTGATAGTAAAAGTTCGAGGAAGGAATATTCTTAGGATATTACGAAGTCGATAAAGCTTTCGAGTTTACAAGCTGTAGGACTCTTATTGTGGAGGAAACACCTCATGTTGTTTTTGATGAATCAATTTGTGTTCGGAAGAAAGCGGGAACATGATCTTGCGAAAAGATATTAATTAATGGAAAGCTATGAAAGAATTATGACTAAGAGGATCACCAGATTAAGCTGAAACGAAAAGATAAATCATCCATTCAATATTTGAACGAAAAAAAGAAGAAGTCGATTTAATCACATTCATGATTGGGTGACTCGGACTTCGAATAAGGAAGTTCGGGGATGAAACTTCGGGATGGTGAACCTCGGGAAAACCAACATTTTAAAAGGTGACCAATCTGAGCAGACACGATTCGGACTTCGGGTATGTGATGCCAATGAAGATGTGGTCACGGTGAGACAATTTCTGAATCTATCAACCAAAGGGAACAGATGTCTCGACAATGTTTTGAATAGAATCTCCCCGAGGAAGATGATTCTCTTTCTCCTTCCAATTTTGTTGTTCCACGAGTTTCTTCGATTTAACTGAACCTAACATTTCAAATGTTGAGGATACCATTGAAGGGGAACATCAAGAAGGAAATGGTTAGATAGTCATCCTACAAATCAGATAGTGGGTGATCTGAAGGATCGGACCAAAGCGAAGGTGTTAAAGACAAGAAGGTTTCATGGTGAGAGTGCACTGCTTCCTTTCGGAGAAAGAACTGTTGAGATTGGTGAAGCTCTACAAGATTCTTATTGGATTCTTGTTATCAAGCAAGATGAAATTTGAATCAATTCTCAAGGAATGAAGTATGGGAGCTAGTAGATAGACCGAGAAAGGCACAATGTCATTGGAACCAAGTGGGTTTTCAAAAACAAAAGAGATGAAAACAACAACATTGTGAGAAACAAGGCAAATTTAGTTGCACACAAGGTTATTCCCAAGAAGAAGGCTTGGATTATGATGAAACCTTTACTTTGTTGCAAGACTAGAAGCCATCGATTGTTTCTTGCATATCTTTGTCCACATGAAGTTCATAGTCTATCAAATGGATGTGAAAATTGCATTTTTCGAGCGATTGTGTGCTTAAAGAAGAGGTTTATGTGGAACAACCTCACGGATTCAAACAGAATGACCAAGTTTCTGTGCTCATAAAAAGCTTTGTATGGTCTCAAGCAAGCACCCGAGCATGGTATGATACTCTTTCTCAATTTCTTCTTGACCATGGTTTTGTCAAAGGAGGCTGTTGATAGAACTCTGTTCGGGGATAGAGGATGGGGAAGAGATCTTACTAGTTCGGATATATGTTGATGACATCATTTTTGGATCTCAAACCATCAATTTTGTGTGAAAAGTTTTCAACACCGATGAAAGGCAAGTTTGAGATGTCGATGATGGGAGAGATGAATTTCTTTCTAGGTCTTCAAGTGAAACAATCAAAGGAAGGAATATTCATCAACAGTGCAAAAACACCGTAGATCGATTGCAAAATATGGTGTACAAAATTGCAATCTGAGTTAGGATTCCTATGAATACTAACTACAAGATGGATCCGATTAGGAAAGCAAATCGAGTGAATCATACCGATTATAGAGAAATCATTGGATCATTGCTCTATCTCACGACAAGTAGGCGGATATAACATTTCTTTGTTGGGATATGTGCAAGATACCAAGCTAATCTAAGACTAGTCACATGGAGGCCGCCAAGAAGATACTAAGATATCTTAAGGGCACGGTGAATAGAGGATTATGGTATCGGTGATGATAACCTTGAATTAAGCTGGTTCTTTCGGATCTTGACTATGGAGGTTGTAGAATTGATGAAGTCCACAGGGAACTTGTCAATTTCTAGGAAGCAAGCCGATATCTTGGTTTTCAAAGCAGACCTCGGTAGCAACCAAGATCTTCGGAAAATTTGAATACATGGCTGCAGGAAGGCTGCGTGCTTTCGATTCTTTGGCTCGGACAACAATTAAGGGATTATAAAGTTGAAGCCAATGAAGTACCAATATTTTGTGACAACAATAGTGCCATTGCTATTTCACAAAATCGTTATTGCACACCGATGCAAGCATGTGGATATCGGGCATCACTTCATCGAGAGATCATGTCGAGAAAAAAGGACATAAGGATGGAGAAAATTCATCTTGATAGGCAAAGAGTCGATATCTTGACTAAACCTTTTGGTTTGAATCAAGATTTCAAGAACTTTCGGTTGAATTAGGGATCTTTAGAACAGTGTATAGAGTAAATCTGAAAAAAATTGAAGATTTTCGGATGCATGAAGTTTTTTTAATTCTCTTGAGAAACTTCGAGGATAAAATGGAAATAATCGAATCGAGTCTCAGAAACTCAGATTATGAAGGTCAAGACTTGAGAAGATCTTGAACCCATTCAAGATTTCAAGATTATTATCGACATTTTATCAAAGAAGATTTTCATTAAGACCGATAGAGGAAATTAGTCCGAAGAAGTAATGACTCATGTGACTCATTTATTGCTCAAGTAAAACTCAGTAATCATTCGCAATAAATACAAAACACCTGAGGAATATTTTTGGGCGGGATCGTTTTAAATTCAGAAGAAGGTCAACAGTCATTTAATGCTCTGCTACATTATTGACCAATGAGGATATTTTTTGGCTTTAACTTTGTTAGAGATCGTTGGTTCAGTATACCCGATTAATCGGAGATTAATCTCAACCGATTGTTACTCACCTAACCAACACGATTCCCCACGATCTCAAGGCTATATATACCCCTTTAAGCCATTCAAGCCAAAACTTTATCAAACCCTTCGTTTCCAAATCCTCTGCGAAATAAAAATCCTTTGCCCAGAAATCTCCAAACCCTAAAGCTTCAAATTCTTAAATCAATCTCTAAAATGGCCCCAACATTGTTAGAAATTAGCCATAACCAACAAGCCGTGGTAAAAGTTCGTTGTCTCACTTGAAAAGCACAACCAACTCAAAGCCGTAAGAGAGGCTGCGATATGATTCGACCGCCAAACTCATCCAACTAGTCATAAAGAGTTTGCGAAAGAGGTAATCAATTCATCGTAATTTAAAGATAGATGAAGAGGGTCAGTATCATTCTAAGTTAAGCAGTATCACACTTAGAGCAATCATCCAAATCGTCGATTTTGAGAGGGATTTGTGCATAATTCGAAAAAAATGAATGATGTGTTTGAGCTCTGTGATAGAGGAGAGGATCTGCGATGTATATGTCGGGTAGAGAAAGAGTACCTTGATAGGATTCTTTGAGAATTGTTAAGTTTGAGGCGACATTGCATAAGAGGCATCTAAAGCCACAATATCGTGTCTTCGATGGATATTGTGAGCAAGTGCATCATGAGTCTTTGGGGAGTTTTGAGCAGATAAGTACCGGCTTCAGATTGATGGCGGCGATAGAAGCTTCACCCAATTACGCATTTCAAATTTTGAAATTTCGATCCAGACGGTGAGTGGTGACCAAAGTTTTTAGGAAGATTGACGGGCGATCTCAATCAAAGGCAAGATCCACCATGCCACCAAAATTGCTTACATTTTGGAGATGTCAGAGAGAGGAGGATATCTTCGCCAATTGACCCCATTTCCTAAATCCAAAATTCTCCTTAAACCCATTCTTTGCAAAGAGGCGGTCATCGGGGAAGAGAGAAAAGAAGGTAGAATTTTTGTTGAGAAAGAGATCCGGGGGAATTTGGAGGCAAAATTTTGCTGAAGCGGAAGGATCTTTCCAAAGCGCGAAAAAAGATTGGTGGTTCTAAAAATGATCACGGCGAGATACAACCCAAGGCAAAACCTTCGGAGTTCGCCATTACAAGTGATTTCGGGTTATCTCCGGGACCAAGATCGGAGGAGCGAGTCTTTTCAGATGCGTTAATAAAATTTCTGAAATTTTTTCGGGACATACCTCGGATATGCGGGCTCGCACGGAAGAGTTAGTTCCCGAAGATGCGTGCTCGACCGAAAAAAATTATCATCCGAGGAAATACCACTCAGCGGAACCCACATAAGATGCAAATTGAGGCGAATGCACAATTTTTGACTTTCCGAGGCTCGAAGCAAAATATTCTTGATGAGCTCGAGTGATCTCGCTTGATCCCTTTATTAATAGAGCCCGAGATGGAAGAAGGGCGAGATGGAAGAAGAATATTTTGGAGGAGTGGAGGGGAACAGTTCATTGACCGCTACCCCGAGAGCTCATACATACGATTGCAAGATGTTTTTCTTGATTAAGGACTACAGTGTATATCCTCAATCGGACTCTTCCCGAGATGCTTGATATTCTTTGCATTCAGAGGGAAGATGGTGGAATGAGGAGAAGCGACCTTCCGACCAACTTCTCGGGGTTCAGACGGACAAAGCTCGGGATGAAAAACGATTTTGATGAGTGGGAGGAGGAAGCTAGCCGAGAAGAAAACAACGATGAGACAAATCCAAAGATGGAGATGGGGACCAACAGGGAGATGCTGAGGATCAGTCTCAAATTGAAAAAGAGACTTTGTTCTTCGATCAATCCTCAAACTGAGACTCAAATGGAGACTGGAGCTCAGGATGAAGCTGAAGCTCAGGATAATCAAACAGCACAGAAGGTGCAGAAAGTTCCTGAGATTGATCTCACTCCCGTAATGGAGAAACTTGAGAAGATTGAGCCAATGGCGATCAAAATTGCTCAGATAGAAGAAACGTTGGCCAATCAAGCTCAGACAATGGAAGGACTTAGCCATTCTTCAGAACTGGTGCAGATACAAAACACTCTGACCACTCAGATGACCTCCATGGAAGTAAAGCTGAATGAAAAGCTGGAGGGAGTCAACGCAGAGTTAAGTGCTGAAATGAAACAGAAGCACCAGGAATCGACTGAATTTCTAGAGGTGAAACTAGCAGAGAAAAATGAGGTGCTGATCAGATCTGCTGTTGAGGAAATGAGCTCAGTGCTCATGACCAAGATGACAGAGATGCTTAAAGATGCACTCTCTGGCCAGTTTGCCCACATATCTGAAGAACTTTCTATGGCTAAGAACCACATCAGGAGAATGGAAGATGAGCAAGATCAGTTAGCATGAGAGATCCACTGTGTGAGCAAAGAGCAGTATCACATGGACACAGCTCTCTCCAGACTTCTTCCAAATTACGGTGCCAGGAAGGGGGAAAAGGAAGGTGAAGACCTCAGGAAGTTCATGGCATGTACTTTGGAAAAGAAGGCTCAGAAAGATGCTGAAATGATCAATCTAGCCAAAGCCTTAAAAGAAGTCGAAGCTACTAAGAAGTTGAAGTTTGCTCAAGTAGAGAAGCCCATCTACACTCGAGTTTCTGAGCAAACCATGCTTGAGGTTGCAAGAGAGAAACCGAAAAGTTAGAACTAAGGTTGGAACAAGCCAGTCTTTGAATGCCTATGAAGAGGAAAGCTTTGGGCGTTGTTCAACCGTAAGCAAGCAATGCTAAGGCTTCTAAGCCAATCGAGAAAGTCGATTACGGATGATGAAGATCTGAGAAGAATCGAGTCTCAACCTCGGAAGAAATTCTTCAACACGAGAGATGCTCAAGACACTCCAAGAAGAACAAGCTAAGAAAAGCTGTTTTTTTTCGGTCTCGGTGAGCTTCGTGATCGAAAAGAAGATAGAAAAGCGAGGCGAATGAGTGACTTCGAGGAGGTTTTGCGAGCAAGAGGAAGGAACATCGAAAATCGAAGTGGCCCCCACGTTGATAAATGGATGCCCATTAGACTCAGCGACATGTGGGAAGAAGTGAAGAGAACCTTCCGTTTACGATGTTCTCGGGGAATGGAGAGGGGAAGGCTCGGATCGTAAGCAAGCTTTCATTGAATATCTTCTAACCTTCTATCCAAAGTATCTCCAAATTTGGATTAACCTTGCGGATGAAGGTGGAGTACAGATAGAAGCCCCTGGTCCATATTCCTATTCTCCTCCAAGACTTGGTAATGGCTTGGTAAATGAGAAGGCCATTACGCAAGAAATTGCTCAGTATGCTGGTCAGTTGGGATTAACAGGGAACAATCCAGACATCATCAAGGAGAGGAATGAACTGAAGAAAAGATTTTTCGGAATGTTCAACCTGGAGGTGCCAGCTGATGAAGTAGAAAATGAAGCAAACTGAAGAGCCGAATCTGAAGACTGAAGACTGAAGAACTCAGAAGATTCTGTAATCTTTAAATTTTGTCTTTTTGATTTTGTTGATAAAAATCTCATTGTAATCTGTAATGGTATACTTATCATCAATGAAGATTTATCATTTTGCTCAAAAGATAATATCTCATTATCTTATTTACATGTCTTTGTTGTGATATGCTGAATGAATGTCTCTGAACTGATTGTATGATGATATGGAAGAAATTGCTTAAAGTATTTGGTAATGATCTATTTAAGAAAGATTCATTACTGAAGAAATCTGTTGAATGATTTAAATTGTTGGGAGATTATTTATTTAAAGAGATTCCCTTCTTAAAGAAATAGTTGGGAGATTCTCGTTCAGAACCAATCTTGTAAAAGAATAAACCGAAACACGAGTATAGGTTATTTTGGTTTGTAAACAAGATAGGTTTTGGCATCATCAAAAAGGGGGAAATTGTTGGGAGATGAATTTAATAAAAGATTATATGATTTTGATTAAGATCCCAAAACCCCTGAGTATGACATGTTCAGATTGATCTTGATAGTTGAGTCGATAGGTTTTAGAGTATTCGGGATGTTATCTCGCAAAATGTATAGTCGCCAGATATAGTTCAGGATAGGTTCAAGACTCAAGAACTCAAGATGTTTCAAGAAACCGGTTTGAGATGAAACAGTTTTTCAAGACTCGATAAAATCGAGATATGAGACTCAAGATGAAATCGAGAACCAAGACTCAAGATGAAGACTCAAAAGATATCGGTCAAGATAAATCAAGAACTCGGAAGACTCGAAGACCTCAAGACTCGAAGACCTCAAGACTCAAGACTCAAGACGCAAAGATCAAGATCGAGAAATCAAGATCAAGAATATCGAAAGACGATAATTATCAAGACTCAAGAATGCATGAATGCTCGAGATGAACTGAATGTTCCAAGGCAATGAATATATCTAACAAGGATGCAATCGAGAAAAACGCGATGCCTTAGAAAGTTAGATATTGCCAAGACATTCAAAATGCAGACAAAAGGAACTAAGTCAGAAGTGTTGTTAAGGTTATATCAAACTCAGAGTTTGTAACCAAAAGAGCCGTTGAAGGTGTCTATCTTTAATCAAGACGTAAGTCAAAAAAGAGGAAGACGACATTGTACCATAACCGACATCGACGGTGACAAAGTCATTTGAAAAAAGATGTCGGATGTAACGAAAAGTTCGGATCGCAAAAAGTGAAGACCGGCTACATGAAAGGTTATTGCTACAAAAAAGTGTTAGGGAGTTTCAAACCCTAAATAGAGCCAAGTTTCACACACCATAAGAGGGGATTTATCTCTCCAACGGATAGTTTTCAAGAGTGACCTTGGTGTATGCCTATAAATACTGGTGACCCTCTACTTAGTAAGGTTAAGGGAAATTTATACGCAACTCAAGAGCTCAAAGTTATTCTTACAAAAGTTAAAGCACTCGAAATACCTTGAATTTCCCAAGTGCTTCTATATTGAAGAGAGCTCACTTTACTAAGCCTAACTTGATAAGATTTATCCAAAGCTTAGTCGAGATATCCTAACCCTTTGCATTGTGCTTCATTGTAAAGGATATCTCATCCTAGTTGGAAACCAACCAAGAAACCCCAAACCCTTGAGAAGGTAGTTGGAGTGTATTTTGTTGGTGAGTAGAGTTGTAAAGAGTTAGTAAACTACGCGGAGTAGTTAGAAAACTCTAGAGGAGAAGTTAGTAAGCTACAGGGGTAGTCTGAAAGCTTGTGTGTGATTGAGTAAGTAAACTACGGAGGTAGTCAGAAAACTCAAGGTCGGGTTGAGTAAGTAAACCACGTGGAGTAGTCGTAAAACTCGGGGCGAGTTGAGTAAGTAAACTACGAGGTAGTCGAGAAAAGCTCGGTTGATAGTGAATTTCTCAAGAAGAGTCGAGAGAGTGGATGTAGGAGCTTGAGTCTACGAACCACTATAACTTCTTTGTGTTCTTTTATTGCTTTCCTTTATCGTCTTAACATTTGCATTGACTTGATTTTGAAAGCATAATTTTTCGATATTGAGTTGGAATCAATCATCGAGTTGCATAAGTGAATCACAACCTAATCACTATTTCATAAAGGGAAGGTCTTTCACAAAGCTTAAAAGCGAGTATAATCTAAGGGCCAACCATTCCGCATCATCGAAAGTAGCTAGAACGAGATAGTTGGCCGAACTCTCTTCCGAGGACTCGATAAGCTAGTTATCGATCCAAGCAACTCGGGATCTCGACACTCCGGTTGGGATTATCGAGGTTTAAAGCGGCTCGGGATTTTCTCAAAACTTTGACTCGAGCAATATGTGCTTCTCGAGAACCTAATCTTGAGGATTATCGACCCAAGTGACCAAGAAGAAAAAAAGTTTTAAAAACACTGAACACGTGTATTCCCCCCCCATACACGTGTAAGACTTCGTTTGCACCGGGACCAACATAAACCATTGTGAGAGTTTATTTAAAAAATTAAGTATTTAAAAATAGTTGATGTTGAGATGATGTGGAGGAGAGACGATGGATCCATCCATTGTGGAATTGAATACCGCCACATTCACCAAATAATCACATTGTGATACTATGGTTTTTTTATAAAGTAATTCATAAAGTCAAGATAACAATACTAGTATTATATGGTAATTAATGATACATAATGACAATTATGGCCTTTTCATGATGACACGTTACGACGTTATGACTGAATCACCTTTTGAAAAATAATTGGTATTAGAGTCATGGCGTACTTGTGTAATACGGCTGACTCTTCTATGCATCGTGCATTTTATAGTGTATTTTTTAAAAAAAAAATTATAGAAATTAAATATTTCAGTATAAATAAGTTGTATGTTTCAGCTTAACAAGTTGTATATTTTAAAAACATACTCTCGAACGTATGGCGCATCTGGTGCTCATGAAATCCATTCGTGTGGTACTCCCTCTATCTCATTTTGTTTGTCAATTAAAAATGTTTAAAAACAAATTAAAAAAATTATTAAATAACAATAAATATACGTGTGACAGTGATACATCATTTAACCATTTTATTCGCTTGCATGGTTTACAAAAATAAATATAAAAAACGAAATTGAAATATGACTGTAGGTCCCTAACGGGTTAAGTGAAGAAGTCTAGGGAGGGTGAATAGACTTCGAAAAAAAGATCGTGTGAGAGCGGATAGCTTTGATCGAGTCTGCGAGTGAATCGGTTTGGTCGATAACCAACTTCTCGAACGCCGAAGCGGTCGATTCGGTAACTATCAGATTAATCGATGTGTCGGAAGCTTAAGTTTTACCCGTGTGAAAAACCGGTTTGTATAAATCGATTCAAGTTTTATCTTTTTAAATCGGATGATGAAATATCAAGTCCGTCGGATCGAAGCTTGGTCTTCATCGATCTTAACTTAGAATGTATGCGCTTTAAGATTATGCGATGTGTGAGCGATTAATCAAAGCAAAAAAGGCACACAAGATTTATAGTGGTTCGGACAAACCGATCCCCACGTCCACTCTTCCCTTTCACAAGGGGCACCAACTTAACCGACTTAACCGATTTGGACTTAGTTTAGTGTGTTAGTCCAACCTGATACACCAACAGATGTTTTAAGAGTTCTCACTCAACCGATCTTTAAATCGATTTAGAAACCCAGAGATGAAATCTTCTTAAACAACTTATCCTAACTTGGGGTTTGGGTAAGATTGTTGAGGTTCAACTATGAAATCTTTCCTGCATTAAAGCGACCTAAAAAGCTAGATGAAAAGATTTCTTGCTAAGAACTTATGGGATGAACACAATATAAAATAAGCTTGTTGTTGTGTTCTTGATGCGGAAATCGACTATAGTTTGAGCTTCTTGATTATGTTGTTTGTCAAGCATTTCGTTTTTCACTCGAAGTGTGATCCCATATTTATAGACCTTGAGATCAAAAGAGCCGTTGGAAGCAATTTGAATCTCGGGGCTATTTTAAATAGAGTTGCGAGGCTTGATGTGGCGTGCTTGAGGCGGCATAAATGAAAAAGCGTGAATGTGTATTTTATAGCCGTTTGAGAAGCAACGCCGAATCCATGATATCGGCTCTGTTCATCGTGTTTCTTCCTTATTGGATGGAAGCCTTGCTTTGCGGTGTTGTTCCTCCAACTAAGGTTGGTATTCTTCTTGTTTAGATCGCAGAGCGTATGATAAGATGAAACATCGGTTTTCATCTTATGAAATTTGATCTGATCGATCTGGTGATCGATCTACGATAAAGTCTTCGGCTTTGTTGACTTAGCTTCAAGTGGACCGACTCGGTGATGTAGGTCTTCGGTGCGATCTTACGGAAGTCATCGATCTTCTAGTATTCGAGTTTTGAGCTTCATGACTTCATTTGAGTTATCGACAAGATCGATTCGATCGATCTTAGATTCGGTTTAACGTTACGGCGCCATCGGATATCGAACTTTCTTCCGATTCTTCAGATCGACCTTTACATATTGAGTTCCCCTCAATATGTGACCTATCTATTACATCGGTTTTTCTATACAATCATTATCAAGCTGGTCTCTATCGCGATAATGTAAACATCGATTAAAGTCGATTGGTCCTATTACATGTGTTTTTGGAACTTTCATCAAAACTATAAATTTCCCAACAATTTCCCCTTTTTGATGAAACCAAAACACCGAGAAAACCAAACAGTTGATAAGTATAGAATAGTTAAAAAGCAAATGTCGGAAAGACAAAGAGATTTTGTCTTGGGATCGAAAAGATAAACTTTTCATTAGATATGTTGATTACATGTTACATCGGAAAAGTTTTGAATTTAAAAAAGGCGTCTTACGAATCTTCACTCCTTGGGCTTGTATCCTTTGGCATTTCTCTTTGGTCTTGTGGAGCGTTGAAAATCGATAGAGTTTCCATTTGACATCGGTTATGCGCACTTGATCGAGTTATATGCGATTTGCTCAAGATGTCAAAGTAGAATCTCTCAAATGCCGGTCTGTCAAATGAGCCATCTGCTTCTTCGAGTATATTAATAGATCATACTCTTGGCGAGATATCTTTACATTTATAAGCTTGGCCTCATTTTCCGGATACTTGAGAAAAGTGCGGATATTTATTACGTAACCGGTTGAGGAACTCATCATCCGGTGATTCTTCTTTTGGAACAAGATCAAGGACAAAGGCATCTAGAAGCCATTCAACGATCTTATTCCATTCCTCAAACCTCTTAAGCGTGTGCGGCGGTTTTTGGTATGATCTCGACTCTTCTTTGGCAACCGAGGTTACAGTGCGATTTTCGGTCAATCCTTTCTTAGCCCTTGATTTGAACCTGTTTTCAACCCTTACCTTGTGCCGATTTTTACGTCCTTCTTTCTTCTTGATCAAATGCTCTTTGGACAATTTTCTGACTAGCTCCTTGCTCGGACATGTCGACTAAATTTTGACGGTGACTTTCTGGTGCGATGCTTGGTCAGATTTTGATGTCCCACACCGTGACCTTTCTTGCAATTGAGCTTTGTCCATGGGCCTTATCTTCGATGTGTCGGTTGGTTTCTCGAGATCCTTCCCCTTTTTGGTTTGATCAAAAAGCGCATTGAGTGGGAAGTCGAGACCCAAAGTTGATTGATAATGCTGATTTAGATCATTAGCGAGATAAACTGAAGTTTGAGTCATTAGATTACGAGCAGTTATGTCGGCTCTTTCTTGGCGGTTTCCATTGTAGCGAAGAGTGTCAAATCATTTTGTCAAATTTCTCTTCGATAACTTTCGAGCCTTTTTCTCGGTGGCGTCGAGAAAAAGAAGATTGATTTTGATCCACTGTTTGACTTGTCATCAATGATTTTGTAAGCTTCAGCCGAAGATATGGTGGTCATGGATTGGGAGAACCGATCTCGATTGCCGATTTGTTTGAGACTGATTTGTCTCGTCGATTAGCACTCGCTCGATCTCTTCTTCTTTTCGGGGAGATCTTTGAGACAAGATCGATCTCTGAAGTTGATCGATGGTGATTTGTGATGTAGGAATTGGATCCATCACTTGATCGGGTTCGAGTTGTTTGTGCCTCCGGTGGTTGGTGCGTGAGCTGCGGCACAGTTCCACTTTCATCGGCTGACTCACGCATTCTCCATTTCGGCGTACATTTGCGGAGCTTCTTGGCGATCTCGAACTTTTCTTCTTCGGCAATTCCAACTTCACGTGGATCGAGCTTTCCGCAGTTTATCGGATATGAGTTAATTTGGTGATCCCACTTTGGCGAACTTCCTCATATGCTCGAAGTCAAAATCTGCGAACTCATCGCGCCACCCATCTGTTCAACAAGTAAGATAAGATCCGAAGCTTTTTAATCGAGATCTCTCGGTGAGGATCTCCATGACTTCTTCTCGATAGCGGGATGGGCGACCGAGTTGTGGATACATCTCATCAATCTCTCGTTCAATTCTTTGTCGACCATTTTTCCGGTGATGGTCTTTGTTGATCTGGATCTGAGGAATTATCTGTCCGGTCTGTTGGATGAGATGTGGAAGCTTACGGTTGTCTTGAGTCGGCGGAAGATGTCGATTAGTTCGACTGCAATGGATTCTCTTTGTAGTGGCGGTTATATCTGGTTGAGTTCATGGCGGAGTGAACTAGCGAGAGTGACATGCTTTCAGTGACCTTTAGTCGGCGGTGGACGAGGTTGAGAAGGAGATTTAACAGTTTGTGCTTCTACCTCGGATCGTTCTGGCGAGCCACCGAGGTTGAAAGCTTACTGTCGATTACATTCTTTGTTCGTGATTTTATGGGCGCTCTTTCTTCTTCGACTCAAGTCTAGAGTCATGGTAGCTTGCTTTGCTTTCTTTGGCCTCTTCTCGCAGGCCTTCACCGGTTTTCGTTTCTTTTTACGTGGAGCAACCGGTGTGGATGAGGCGGCTTCTTTGCTCTTTCCTTTCTTGATTTTGTTGGAGTGGGCTCCTTGTCATCGTCTGTGGCCCATATATAAGCGAAGTTGATGAGGAAGGCATTGTAGGAGATCCATTTCGATTCCATCAAGTAGCTTGGCGGTTTGTCCTTCAATATAAGCGCAACCTTGTTGAGATTTGACTCTGAAAGACAACTTTGGATTCATTGACTCCAAATTTTTCGTGTTCTTGGAGCAAGATGGCTTTTCGAGGAAGCCGTGCCAATTGATGTTACGAGCCCCATCAATTATTCTTTGCCATCTTGTACATTTTGGTGATGTGAGAGCATCGGGCTAAATGAGATTCCCATGATCGTTCTTGGCGGAATGTCAAACAACGATCTGTACTTTCTTTTGAGCATTGGCACGATGAAGCTTTTCGATGTTTATGCGCCTCTCTAAGAGCTCCTCTCTCGATTTCTTCGTCCTCATTCTCCTGTAGTGAGTGCGGTGAGATTCGCCCTTTAGGTAAAGAACAAGTGATGTCCTGCATTTGTCGGTCGATTTCTTCTCCGTTGGCGACATCAAAACGGTGTTTCAGTATCACACTCAAATTACGCAAGAATTGAAGTGCTTCATCTTTGCATCACCGGATTGCGATGAGCAGAGCAATATGTTTCGATCCGGCCTTCTTGAAATTTGTTCCACCTATCATGGATTGAGAATCCTCGGTGGTTCCCATTGACGAACTTATCCTCAAAGATCTTCGTTGCCCAGTTCATAGTTGCACATGATCTTTCCTAGTCCATGAGTGGCCATCTACAGTGAGATAGACTCATTAAATTTGTGCATAATCAATATCAATATCATACCGCGGAAAAAAAAAGGCAATGAAGCATAAATTAGAAAAAACAACTTTTGAAAACAATGTTTTTATCGGAAAGAAAGATTCATCATTTAGTTTAAAAGAAAATATTACCAGATTCAAATTTTCAGAGAAGATTTTGAACTCTAAGAAATCGTTTTGAAAGCGTAGAGAAAATTTGAAGTTTTTCAGTGAAAGTAATGCAAGTTTGTGAAGCGGAAAAACTCGTAAGGTTTGATGAATCTTATATATAGGCGGAGGGTACAATAAGACAAGATTTTGAAGATCAATCGTTTTGAAAAGATTGTACACTCCAGATTTAGCGGTGTTGATCGTAGGGTCAGGAAAACGCACTTACACAAAACTTTTGGATTTAAAAGCACGATCAAGTAGCAGTTAATACATGTACCCCACGTCCGCATTAAATGATTTTGCGAGAGTACACGTCACCCCGGGATAGTGGGTACAAAAAGGCAAATAATATCGAATACGATCCGATAAATAAGTGAAGAACAAGAGAAAAGAGATCGATTCGGTTGGTGATGTTATGTCGGTCAATATTACTTGTCAATGTTGATTCCACTTGTTGATCTTAATCATTCACTTTAAGCCTTAAGAAATTTCCCAAATGATCCTTTTAATCGATCTTCTCCAATTGCATCGATTTGTTGAAAAGCTTAATGATCTTTCCTCGAGTACGTCGATTTCCTTTTGATCCTCCTTGATCGGTTGAAGTTCTTCAACCGATATTTCGACATAGACCGATATATCCGATTTATTGGAGTTTCAAGCTCGGCAGATCTCTCTCATCGATCATGCTCGTAAGTAATCGATTTTGGTTGACCTCATCGATTCTTTTGATTAAGCCAATTCTTGGGATAAGTGTTACCGCCAAAACTTAGTCTAGAGTAGTAGCTTCTATTCCTAAGTAGGCGTGATTGACATGCGTAAATATAAATGCAATCTCTCGATATGTCAATCAACCGTAAATTTATCCAATTATCGATCAGCGTGATTTCTACACTCTGTCCTTTTGATGCAAATTTCTCCGGATTGGCTTCTTGAAATGAAAATTGCATTTGCATCCTTGCTTGGCCTCTATAAATTGGACCAATGTTTTACACAACATCACCCATTCACCATACTTATCTTCTTTGTAAGAATCATGTATCTTGGTGAACCCTTGTTTCGGTGAGAAAGGCAAACACTTTTACACCACTTTTATATGGTTTCACCTTCTCAAATCAACCCTTTGCATCCCTTATTATTGCTGTTTTCTTCATCATCTTCGATTTCACATACGATTCTTTCAAAAGCTTCTCTACCACCAGGCGGCGGATCTCTTTGTTGCAAAGAAGACACTTCTCCTAACAGTATGCACCTTGTGTGTCTATCCGGATGACGTAACAGAACCATCGGACTTAGTCGGTATAAAATATGTAGCACATGTGCCCATGAGATCGACGACCAACTCTTTGGCACACGTGCTCCATTTAACTGTTGGAAGCCCTACTACTCCTCCTTTTAGGGCTCAGGGCTTAGTAATCTATCAATGCCGCTCTCACTTCACTTGGAGAGTCCATCGGTTTCGCGGCATGGGATTACCTTTCAAACCCTCCCTCCCTGTTAAGTGGGGAAAAATGAGCGTCGATTTCATAAAATCTCTCTCTTCCTTCTTCAACACTTAACCAATGAGTTCGGGTTTGGGTTTGGATGAAGGTTTAGGGTTATAGGTTTAGGATTTTGGTTAACATTTATGTACTGACCTCCGGGTCTTCTTGTACTTGTAACTCGAAATGTAACCTCACCTTCGGGTTTTTATCAATGAAAAGTTACATTATTTCATCGTTGTGTAAATTCACGCTTTCTTATGCGATTGTTAGCTCTTAATCTCGAACCTTGCTTGTTGAATATCAATAAAAGCGAATCACAAAGAAAATACTATAACCAAATTGATTTAATCGAGATAATCCTTTAAACCGAGCATTTTCCTTTAATCGATAAACCTTGAATCGTCGATTCCTTTAAATCGATAGACTTTAAATCGATAAACTAAAATCGTCGATTCCTTTGGATCTGGTAGCGTGTAAGTCGATCGATTTTTGCTTATCGATCTCTTGAGATCGGTTAAGATACCAAACTCAATGATTTCTCTCGATCTGGTTAGTCTCTTAACCGGTTAGTTACGGAGAACATTCCATCAAACATTTTTGGTGACATTTCTCCAAGATCTAGAAGTCTAGCTCATTGCATAAATCTCTGAATCGATCTTAATTTAGTGGCTTGGTTAGAATATCGATTATACGTATATCGGTATGAATCTTTTCCATTCGATATTCTTCTTTTCAACGTGATCTCTTATAAAGTGGTGTCGACATCCACATGCTTGCATCTTGTATGTAGAACCAGGATTACGAGTGATTGATAGACTATTCTTGTCGCGAGAATATAGGTGCGTTTTTAGCTACAATGTTGTAATCCCTCATTTCTTGGCGAGCAGGCGATTAGGATTAACTTCGCGACCATATATTCGCCGCTTGGTTGTTGATGTCGCGAATCGATGTCGCTTCTTTGAAAACCACGAGATCGGTTTCTTCCTAAGAATCGACATGTTCACGAGGTTGAGACGTCGATCTTGCAACCTCCATGTCGTAATCGAGAATACCCACTAAGCTCTAGATTATCATCGATGGGTAGAATAAACCAAATAAAAATCGCTTGGCTGCTTCAGGTGGCCGATCATTGGATTTGCTTGAAATCTTGCACATACACCCATCTTGCAAAAGTGATATCCGGTCTAATTTCGGTATAATAGAGATCCAATGAGAGCCCTATATTCTTTCGATTTGTTTTACGACCGGCCTAAATTTCATCGGATCCATCTTGAATCCGATCATCATAGGAATTTTGGCTTCCTTACTATTTTGAACTCCAAACTTAGCCAAAAGATTCCTAGTGTACTTAAAGATGAATATCCTCATTACTTTGTTTAACTTGTAGACCTAGAAAGTAATTCATCGACCCATCATGGACATCTCGAATTTCCCTTGCATCGGTTTTTTGAATCTTTTCACATAGTTCTTGTTAGGAGATCCGAAGATGATGTCGATCACGTAATCTGAACCATCGAATATCTTCTCCATCTTCTATTGCGAATAAGGTTGATATCTTTTGTTCCTTTAGTGAACCCACTTTCGATCAAGAAGCGAGAGAGTGTATCATACCAAAGCTCATGAACTGTTTTGAACCATAAAGAGCTTTTCTTAAACGATACACTTGGTTGCCCTTTTCAAAGCACGGAGGTTGTTCGACATAAACTTCCTCCGCTAGTACCCCGTTTAAGAAAGCACTCTTTCGTCCATCGATAATGAACCCTCTCGTGGGAAGCATTTGACCCGAATGGCTTCAAGGCGCGGCGGTGCAAAGGTCTCATCATAATCAATCGATTGTGAATTTAGCAACAAGTCTTGGGTGATAACATTTTTTCATCTCTCTTGTTCTTGAAGATCCATTTAAATTGCCAATTACGTCTTGATGAAGTGCATCTACTAGTTGGGAGATCTGCATGGCTAGAATCCGGTTTGCGTCTTGTAATCTTCCTCATTGTAGTTGGTTCCTTGTAATGATATAACAACAATACATGGCACTTTCACCAATCGATGTCTAGTTTTAATTTTAGCGGGTCTCCAATTATCGGTAGTTGGATGTTTGGTTATAGGTCATATTACGATTTCGTCGGTTTTGAGAACATCGTTTTACGATAAAATCTTATTACTAGTGATTGGGAGATGAGGTTATGGTCCACTTGATAACAAGTCTCGGTGATGTTGGAATCATCATGATGTTTTGATTGAGAACCAGAAGTTCCCCCGAGGCGGATGGATTCGATTCTTCTTGTCTCAATTTGAATCGACTTTTTTTCATCGGCAGGTTGTTCGTACCTTAGGATCGATTGATCGGTGAATGCCTAGATCTGGAATGTAAATTGATCTGGTTTTCGATCCTTTTTCCTTGATCGTTAGTCGATCCATTTTCGAATATCGGGTTACGGTAGATCGAGGTACTTCTTGTTACGAGGCGATTTTTCTTGATCACAAGATGCTTCATCAAAGGTTACATGGGGTGTTTCTTCCACAATTAGGGTTCGTTTGTTGTAGACCACGAAAGCTTTGCTAGATGAGAATACCCTAGAAATATACCCTCATCGGACTTGGCCTCAAAAATTTGACTTTTCCCATTGTTGTGTATGAAACACTTGCACCAAAAAACATGGAAGTAAGAAACACGAGGTTTTTTACGCCCTTCCACAGTTCATAGGGTGTTTTGTAGTGAGCCTTAGTCGAGAGACATCCGTTTCTGCGTATGGCATGCGGTGTTGATTATACCTTGAAAGCGGTTTGGTATCGCATGTTCAAATTTAACAAGGCGAACTTCTTTGAGAGTTCTGTTTCTCCGTTCATTTACTCCATTACTGTTGTACTGGCGTCCTCGCGTTGATGTTTCATGTTGTATACCAAACTTAGAGCAAAAATCGATAAAAAAAGTCGAGAAGAACCTTTATCCGATCCGATTTTTACTCTGTTGACACCCTTCTCATTTTGTAATCTTCTTAGACTCGGGTATCTTGGTTGTCGTCTCATTCTTCTTATGTAAGAATATAACCCTGTAAACTTGGAGTAGTCATCCACGATTACGAGTGTATTTCGTCCGTTGAGATCGACCGTGTAATGGTCCAAACAGATCCATATGAAGCGGTGCGTTACTCTCTCTTTGGATCTTTGGTCCGGAAATTCCTTTGAATGAAGCTTTGAATTTTTTCCGACACGACATGAAGACATGTCCGATCCTTTGAGAACACTTCATTCGGAAGTCCTTCCACTAGAGACATCCTATTTATCTTATTAAGAGTTTTAAAGTTGGATGGCTCATTCTTTTTGTGCGAGCCAATCGCTACTTTTGGAACTCTTAACAATCGAGCACGCATTTCTTGGACAACCTGCTCCAATCAATTTGTGTAGATCGTCCCTTTTCTTGAACCCGTTAGCAAAATCTGTTGAGTGACTCGATTCTTGATAGTGCATTGATCGATCGAGAACTCAACACTAAATCCGTTGTCGCAGAATTGTAGAAAACCGATAATAGGTTGTGCGGACCTTGACATACGAGACTCCGGTTACTTGTACATCATCATTCTCTAAGGTTAGAACCCTTTGGTATAACCAAAGTTATCATCAAAGAAAAGTACACGCGGGCCTTTACGTTCTATGTAAGAACCGAGGAGATGTTTGCTTCGGTCATGTGCCTTGAGCATCCCTATCGATGTACCGGATAGTTGCTTGCACACCTCCTTTGTTGGCGGACCCACGCGAACACCGCAATCGGATCGAGTTTTAGGTACCCTTTTTCGGATTGGGTCCGAGGGGTTAGGTTTGATTTGGGGATCCATACAAACAGAAGCACTTCTATTGTGATCGGTCGGATGAAGGCCTGATTTGTCTCCCATACTGTCAACATAATCATACTTATCCTCATATGGAAATTTGTATGATTACTTGTGTGAACCTTGGATGACTTAGAAGACTTATGATTTAACTTTTCGGTTTGTCTTCTTTTTATCGATGTGGTTGGTCTGACTGACCTAAAATTCGACTATAGGGGTAATCATTTGCTACCATCAAAAGATTCATATCCTTTTCGCATAGATGGTTTTCGCGGTTTACGAAGCATGCTTATTAAGGTGACCTTCAATTAGACTTCCTTTTTGTAGGTTGTCTTTTTCGATTACGATCTGTTGATCGGGTTGAGGTCTCTTCGGAAGAACTGGGTTCTTCCATTGATTCCTCGCCGATGCTTTACCGGTTGGGGTCCATTTACATTCCTTTACGGTTAGGGCTCAAGCGGTCTCTTACCTCTATTAGATACAAGTTTAGCTTTTGGTGTATCTTTTTTGAAATTGATGCGATTACACCTTTACGAGATGAATCGATCGGGGCTTTTTGAGGATGTGGAGGGTTTCTCATAGCCAAGTCCTCCTTATCAATCTTTACTTTCGAAAATAGGCGTTTATGTCTTTAACGGTTTGAGATGATTTTGAAAAAACATCTATTTTCTTTTCGCAGATTATCCTCGAGGAGGATTCGTGACTTTCATGCATTGGAATAGCTCATCGAATTTTGCTTGCAAGATTTTTGAAGTCATCGACTTTCTTTGTCTGTTAATTTCCATCGATCTTTGACTTTTCTGATCGAGAAGCTTTAACTTCGAGAATTTTAAATTCCTCGGTTACGAAAGCGATTTGGTGATCTAAGTTGAGAGGCTTTCTCGAGATCATTTTCTTGACAAAGTCGATTATTTACGGTCTCGGCTTATCATTCTCGGCTTCCACAATAGCATAAGTTTCTCTTGCATTGGAGAGATCTTCAAGCAATTGCTCTGAGTAGAGCTGCAGGTCAATCTCCAAAGAGTGTCTTAATGATAGCGGTGTAGAAAGCGAACGAAGGGGTTTGGAGGTTACCTCGATTTGGTCCTCCCTGGCCATGGGCGGAGTTCATCATCGTCGACGAGAATATCGATCTTCATTTTCATAGAAGTCGACCAAGACCGGGCCGAAGAAGTCTTCTCTGAGAGGAGTATCCGGAGTCCTCGGACGATAGGAATCGTCAATTCGACGACTCGGAACCATGGCTCTTACGTCTCTATACCGTTGCTCTCTTTTGTTCCTCTTTTCTTCCCTCTCTATCTGTCTTGCTATAGTGACTGGCTTCTCACGATTGAAGCACGCTCCCGGATCCACCGTTCCTTTCCTTCCGGGTGAATCACTCCGTCGTCTGTATGAATCGGTGATTTCCCTTCGATAGTAGTCTAAAGTTTCTTCTATCGATTGGTTATCTCTTCCTTCAGCCGTCGACTATCTCTTTCCCTTTCATCTCTGGTGATCCCTCCGATCATCGGATCTGGTTCTTCACGGAGATCTATTATGCGATCTCCTATCTCTCCCCTCTACTATGTTGATAGTCCTTATTATAAAATCTTCGATACTTACCAAGTTGTATATCGACTTCTCAAGCTTCCCGGTTTAATTACTGACTTAATATATTTCCAATGGGTTCATTGGCCTTTGTTCACTCTTTGGTTGCCTTGAAAGCAAGCGATTTTGAAGTCGAGGTTTTTGCCGGGGACCTCGTCTTCATCGACTTGACCTCTTTCAATCGGGTCGAACTCGTGAGCTTTAAGACTCAAGAACAAGCTACTCGGTTTCATTCTTGAAATGTCACGGCAATCTTTGATTCCGTGACCTTCATGTCCCACTTCTTGGTGAGAGACCTTAGGATCTTATAGTTGATATCTTTATCGGACATCTCTACCAAGTTCTCGAAGCTTGTTTATAGACATTGTAATTCTTCCATCGAGTTCGTTGATGGTTTCGTTGGAAAAGCATCTTGGTTTCTCGAACTTCACCGATTCGGCTTGAAGATTTTGTCTTTTATCTATTCATTTCCTCACAGAGATCTCGGCCGAGTATATCCCACATTGCTTTCGCAGATTTGAGATACTTAATCTTTTCTTTGGTGACCTTATCCATTGTCTTCATGATGATATGTCTTGCAATGGTGTCAGTATGCGATTTTCTTTCTTACGTGTCCATCGGCCGGCTTTTAAACAAGACTTCCGTGGAAAAGTCTGGATCTCCTCCGGCTCGCAGGATTGTCGTAGTAAATGATGATGGGTCCTCTCGATGACTTCCATCATTACGCCTTGATCGAGCCTAGATGGTTGGACATATATATGGCCCAATCTGCATACTCATCAATTGAGAACTTCGAGATCATGATACATCTGGGGACGTGTTATCCATTTGAAAGTGATTTTGGAAAATGAATGAGTTTTTAAACGGTTTTCAAGATCGATTCGAGTTGACCACAATACAGAGTCGATGGTCGGAAGAACCAACCGCTTTACCACTTGATGGTCCCCATCGGGTTAAGTGGAGTCTAGAGGGGAGGGTGAATAGACTTCTAAAAAACTTTTTAAATGCAGATCGGTGTGAGAGATATTTTGATCAGTCGCGAAAGGAATCCGATAACCCAATCTTGAACGAAGCGGTCGGTTTTTAACCGACCAACTTAAAGTTTTACCCGTGTGAAAAACCATAAATCGAGATTCAAGTTTTATCTTTTTAAATCGGATAAAAATATCGGTCCGATCGGATCGAAAGTCTTTTATCTTAAAAATGTATGATGCTTTAAGATTATGCGATGTGTGAGCGATTAATCAATGGATAAAAGGCACACAAGATTTATAGTGGTTCGGACAAACCGGTCCTACCGTCCACTCTTCCCTTTCCAAGGGGCACCAAATAACCGACTTAGTTGGACTTAGTTTAGTGTGTTAGTCCAACACAAGACACCAACGGATGTTTTAAGAGTTCTCCTCAACCGATCCATAAATCACTATTAGAAACCCTAGATCGAAATCTTCTTTAAACAACTTATCCTAACTTGGGGTTTGGGTAAGATTGTTGAGGTTCCAATGAAATCTTTCCTTCAAGATAAAAGCGACTAAAAATTAGATGAAAATATTTCTTGCTAAGAACTTATGGGATGAACACAATATAAAATAAGCTTGTTGTTGTGTTCTTCGTATGAAATCGACTATAGTTTGAGCTTCTTGATTATGTTGTTTGTCCAAGCATTTTGCTTTTTCACTCTGAAGTGTGATCCCATATTTATAGACCTTGAGATCAAAAGCCGTTGGAAAGCAATTTGAATCTCGGGCTAAAAGAGTTGCGGGCTTGATGTGGCGTCTTGGGAGGCGGCATGGCCGAAAAAGCGTGAATGTGTATTTTATAGCCGTTTGAAAGCAACATCGAATGTGATAGAAATCGTGTTTTTTTAGTATTGGATGGAAGCCTTGCTTTTTTGTTGTTCCTCCAACTAAGGTTGGTATTCTTCTTGTTTAGATATATATGATAAGAAAACATCGGTTTTTCATCTTATGAGTCGATCCGATCGATGAATCGATCGATCTACCGATAAAGTCTTTTGGCGCTGTTGACTTAGCTTCAACATCAGGTGATGTAGGTCTTTATCTCATTTTGTTTGTCAGTATTAAAAATGACTTTAAAAACAAATTAAAAAATCGATCTTAATTAACAATTGGTTCGGGATACTTGATTCAGTCGACCTTTACATCATTTAACCATTTTATCGGTTTTTCTATACAATGCATGGTTCTATCGCAGTAATGTAAAATATAAAAGTCGACGGTCCCTATATGTGTTTTGGAACTTTCATCAAAACTATAAATTTCCCAACAATGACATTGAATTATCTTACATTTATACAAAATAATAATTATTTTGGAAGAAAAATCATTCTCTGGAAAGACAAATAAAAATGGGACGAAGGGAGTATGCAGTAGTTTTGGTTCTCGACATAACTTTTAGTGTTTTTCTTTGATCAGATAAGGTGTCAGTCTTGCTTGAAGTTAGACATCCAATAAAAACGAACACATCATTTAATATTATCATAGAACGAAATAATTTATAATCTGAAAAAAATAATATTATATTATATAAATGAACTTATATCCGAGCATTTCTCCCTTTCTAAATGACCCACACAACACAATGCCAAAAGACAGTCGCAAAAGAGCACCCTTTCTTACCCGAGAGGATCCCACCGTGGCTCAAGAGGTGCACCAACGAATGGTTATTAATAATAAAGAGTACTCCAAGCTAATGATAGCAATTCATCCAAACACTATGTGTAAGTGGGCACTCGAATAGCATGTGAGAGATAGATTCGGGCATGTTGATACAAAAGGCACAATAGTGATCGTTATCTTCATTGAGAATGTTTCTCCGGATCAAGTTGTCTTTGGTAGGTAAGCGATTCCACAAAATTCTCCAAGCATTAGCTAATATTTTCTTTGGTGCAAGCCTATTAGATATGTGTTTGAACCCGCTGGAAGAATCTGGGCAAAGCAAGTCATGACCACTCTTGAACATGTCTTTGTAAGCGAGCTTAGTAGAGTACGAGCCTTTGGGATTTGAATTCCATCGCCATGAGTCTTGAATAGCGTCTTTAACAGGGTACCTGTTAATTAAATCACAAAGATCATTAAATAAAGGAAGCTCTCAATCGAAAAGAGGTCTTCCCACTTCCACTTCCACTCTCATTCCCAATTCCCCCCATCCCATTTCCCTCTAGATCTAATAGAACCCTCATAGCTATTACAAATCCTAAAGAGTCTAGGAAAACGAGAATAAAGAGCTTAGTTACCTGTCCAACAATTCCCCCAAAAATCAGTTCCTCCACCATGCCCGATAGTCCTAACAGGATTTCCCCGAAACCAATCTCCCTCCTCACCCGAAGAAATTTTGATTACGTCTATCCATCAACTCGAAATTGTGTCTCTACCTATCTCTCCAAATCTGCTCCCATTCCCCACAACCCTTCCACCCACTACTGATTCAAGAACACTTGCCCAAAGATAATCGCACTCAACTAGGAACCTCCATCTCCATTTACCCACAAGAACCTTGTAAAAAGATTCAATATCCCGCACCCCTTGTGATGCCCTAGAATTTGAAACTCCGACATTCGAAAAGATAGTTATAATAACATATTATAAGCGCCAAAATTCAAATTTAACAAATTTCAACGGTATATAATAAGGTAAATGACATCTATGAATTCCTTGAACTTAAAACCAATGTTACGATGGAAACGTAACACTTTAACAAATTTATTAAAAAGTATATTCACTCAAAATCCAAAAATGTACTACTAATAATATTTGGCATTCTCTTTCTTAATTTAAATAGAATTTATATTTAGAAGTAGGTGAAGCCTTACGTCCACCATCACCATTTCCCACCGCTCAACTCATTAACCTGAAATGTTAATAATTGGGGTGAGCATGCAAGCACACTCAGTGGGAATAAGTTATTCATAAATTTAAATGTAAGTATAAACTACAAGATATACGGGTCAGATAAAATATTCACATGTAACTTTGACAATAGTAACTTTGTCAACGTTGCCACATAGATATTCAAAGACAATGGGCCCATCCCATCGATCTTGGATAACATACTTAAAGTTTATTGGGGACTTTTGTTGAAGACTGTGGGATACACCCAAAACCCGCTTGGGTCCTAGACCTCATTAGGGCCCCTGGCTATTAGTGTAACATAGAATAATAAAATTAAACAAACATCTTAAACAATTTATACATAACATGCAAAATTGAATAATCATGCATTCTCTAGGACACCACTGTAGAGTTTAGAGCCAAATAAATCCCCACCTTGAAATTATGTTGTGGATAAAATGGATGCAATAGCCTTATAGCCTACTCCTCCAGATTACTGTCACCTAACATAAATAATTAAATCTATTTAGAAAAAAAATTAGAAATAAATCCTTAAAACTAGAATAATATGAATTCCTCATTAGAAACCTCGAACTTACTGTACCGTGCTATTCTAACAATTTCCATAGTATGGGCAAGAGAAGTACTAATTTAAATAAATCCCACAAATCAGTGTATGCATAAACATCACATAAATCCTTAAATTAATTAACTATTCTTAATTAAATTCCAATTATTCCCACTTATGTCAAATCCATTAATCTATATCTATATTATACTATATTAAAAAGAGGCTTAGTTATGGGAAAACATTTTTAGACAACTTTACACCCCTAATATTTTTGGTTATGCAATTTAAGACCTATCCAAACTCTCCTTTATTTTTTACTAGTTTAGTGTCCGCATGTTACGCGGTTTTCTAATTAAAAATTACAACATTTTCAATAAATAATATATTTAATAATTAAAAATATAAATATGTACATAAATTCACTAAATATGAATTAATAATTTTTTAAGGTGTATATTAGTAAATTTTCTTAAACCTTGGGATAAGATTATTGTGTCAAATATTATTTATACATGTTAGTATGAAGTTGAAACCTATCTATACTATATTAAAAAGAGGCTTAGCTATGGGAAACATTTTTAGACAAATTTACCCCTCTTATATTTTTGGTTATGCAATTTAAGACCTATCCAAACTCTCCTTTATTTTTTATTTTTTTAGTTTACGCGTTTTTTAATTAAAAATTCAACATTTTCGTATTATTCGCGTTTTCTAATTAAAAATTACAATATTTTCAATAAATAATATATTTAATAATTAAAAATATAAATATGTACATAAATTCACTAAATATGAATTAATAATTTTTTAAGGTGTATATTAGTAAACTTTCTTAAACTTTGGGATAAGATTATTGTGTCAAATATTATTTATACATGTTAGTATGAAGTTGAAACCTATCTATACTATATTAAAAAAAGGCTTAGCTATGGGAAACATTTTTAGACAATTTTACCCCTCTAATATTTTTAGTTATGCAATTTAAGACCTATCCAAACTCTCCTTTATTTTTTACTAGTTTAGTGCCCGCATGTTACGCGATTTTCTAATTAAAAATTACAACATTTTCAATAAATAATATATTTAATAATTAAAAATATAAATATGTACATAAATTCACTAAATATGAATTAATAATTTTTTAATGTGTATATTAATAAACTTTCTTAAACCTTGGGATAAGATTATTGTATCAAATATTATTTATACATGTTAGTATGAAGTTGAAACTTACAAATCAAAACAAAATAAATCAACTAAGAAAAAACTAATAAATTAATTAACATGTAATAATTAAAAAAAAAGTGAATGTATTATAATATAAAATATTTTTTTCACATAAAATATGTTAAGATATACATAAGAGCGATTATAAAATAAAATTATTTATTAAGAAATTAATAATTGAATATAATTCACACTAAGATAAAATACATTTAGAATGAATATTTTATTTATCTTAAATTAAGTCAAACCAAAATTACCAAAAAAAAATATAAATGAATAATATTATGAGTGAATTATTTTTTGGTGCAAGGTTCAATGCCCAATTACTCTTAGGTACAAAATTTTTAAAAACTTACTAATAGGTGCAAATCAAGTTTTTAAAAGACAGATTTACCCCTACTTTCTGATAAAAGAAAATAGAAGACTTTCTACACAAAAGTACAACTGATCTTGAAAATTGTGCAACTTCATATCTTTCAACTTCATTTTTTTCCAGTTTTTATTTTCTTAATCATAAAATTAAAAGTGAGTAAATACATAAAATTCATATTAAATATTCTTTTAAAAAATGACACATCCATAAGAATACAATGAAAAAGACAAACATTACCATTTATATTTTTCATATTAAATATTAAAAAATTACAGAAACTTACATATCTAAAACTTAAATAATTTACATATTTTGTTCTAAAAAATTAAAATTACATATTTTCATCTCAATTTCAACATGAACATATGCATAAAATCACATGCACATGTTCATCAAATACATGCATGTTCATGTATCCCAACTCAGTAACTCGAATCATGACTCGATTAACTCAGTACTGCAACTCAGTGAGTCACCCCAACATTCACATGTGCATCTCCAATTTTTAGATCCAAATTCACCTTTTCTAATAAAAAAAAATAATTCAGATCTAATCATTCCAAAACCCACAAATTCATCATTTTTTTTGAAAAAATCCAATACATCCAATAAATTTTAAACTCGATTCTAACCAATTTTAAACGAGTGAATCCATCAAACTTCAAATTCAATCTTCGTCTTCACTGCTTCGCCGAAGGACGACAGCCGCCATCGCGTTTTTGCTCTCCGGTTGTGGCGTCGCGTGAACGGAGATTTACAGAGAGGCCGCACGACGGGGGGAAGGGTCGCGGATAGTGCACGCCGCGGCGATTTGAGAGTACGTCGCAACGCAACGGTGTGGGGAGGGAGAGAGGGGCCGCGCAAGGGGGAAGGGTCGCGGAGGTGCGGTGGGCGGCGCCGCGATTGTGGGGTAGGCGGCGCCGCCGTTCTGGTTATGGGAGGTAGGGTCGCGGTGTCGATTTGAGATGGAGGGAGAAGGAAGAGCAGTAATTAGGGTTTCTAAAATGAGTGGAATGAATTTGTGTGAATGAATGTGAATTTAATGAGTTGGGGTTATTTTAGGTTTTTTATCACATGTCTTGCAGCTCTTGATAATTTTAAAAGCAAGTTAGACTTAAGAGGAAGAATATAGAGATTTTTGAATCTCTCAATAATTATATTTAATATTATATGGTTAAATAAAATATAAAACAATAAATATGAATTACACATTTTATAAAAATAATACATAAAATGACATGTGTAATCAAATTTTTCATTGAATGACACATAAGTTAAATTAATATGAAGTTGACATATCATGGAGAAAAAAACTCCCTAATAATATATAGAGGGATATATAGAAGATAGGGGATTGTTTAGGATATACAAAAATAGAATTATAAATAGGATTTATTTTTAGTGACATGTAGGATGTATTTTTAATGACATGTACATCAAACTTCTCCTAGAATGACACATAGGTTAAATCAATGTAAAGTTGACACATCATCAAAAAAAACTCCATATTAGTAATATAGGGGATATGGGATTGTGCAATTTAATCCCTCTAATTATTATTTTGGGAGGATATGAACAAACGGTTCAATTGGGAGCAAACACTAAACATTACAAATACTATATTAAAAAGAG
The DNA here is from genome assembly GCA_037126765.1 of Stenogyne calaminthoides. NCBI lineage: Eukaryota > Viridiplantae > Streptophyta > Magnoliopsida > Lamiales > Lamiaceae > Stenogyne > Stenogyne calaminthoides. The sequence goes on from JBBCBC010000010.1 coordinate 7,109,127, forward strand.
GCTTAGCTATGAAAATTATTTTTAGACAACTTTACCCCTCTAATATTTTTGGTTATGCAATTTAAGACCTATATACAAACTCTCCTTTATTTTTTATTGTGCAATTTAATCCCTCTAATTATTATTTTGGGAGGACATGAACAGACGGTTCAATTGGGAGCAAACATTAACATTACAAAAAACTCAAACAAGGAGAGGGAAGAGGCAACGACTGAAGGGGAGGGAAGCAACATTAGGAGAGAAACATTTCAAAAATCTCAATTGAAGGAGAGGGGAGGGACGACCATTGAAGGGGAGGGGGCAAGAATTCAAGAATATTTTTAGTTTTGAAGGGGGAATTTGGCAAACGTGGGTAAGTCATTCAAGGGGCCGGAAGGAAGGGGTTGCAAAATGACCTCCACTGGAAGGGGAGGCGGAATGATTTGTTGGCTTTGGGTTGCAGTAATCGATTAGGGTTCCTTCTGAATTGGCAAATGATTTGCTGATTTTTGCACCGCAGCATCCGAGTAAGTTTTTGTGGCCTTAAGTTTTTCAAGCGTTAAGATTCTCAATGAGATTTATTTCCCAAAGTTTTTGCCTGCTACTGCAGGTTTCATACCATAAATCTTGTGGCAGGGTTTTTACCGGAGATTAATGTTTCAATTGTTGACTTTCAAAGATGCTATGTTTTTCTCTAATTTCATTATTCACAACTTCTACCATGTCTCACATGAAGAATATTGACAAATGTGTCAAAATTTTATTTTTACAGGAAAGTAGATTGTATTTGGAAGAGTATGCAGGGGAATGAAAATGTCAAGAGACTTGGTAGTGTTCAACTAGATAACAATGATAGGTATGCTCATTGAGGTTTATTCTTGGATGGTATGTATACTGAAAATTAATTCTTTCATATTGTTTTTTTCTCAAGTTCTCTATGATTTTTTTTTAAATGAAATTTTATTGTTATAATCTATAGGTTACATGGTAGAATGCACGAAAATGCCAGAGCTTTTTTATTTGGCTTTTCATGGAATCCCATCGAAAGGTAGAAGGATTTATTGATTGATAAAGTTATTATTGTTGTTTTATTAAAAAGAGGCTTAACTATGGGAAATATTTTTAGACAACTTTACCCCTCTATTTGGTTATGCAATTTAAGCCCTCAAAAAACTCTCCTTTGTTTTTTATTGTGCAATTTAATCCCTCTAATTATTATTTTGGGAGAACATGAACAAACAGTTCAATTGGGAGCAAACACTAAACATTACAAAACACTCAACCAAGGAGAGGGAAGAGGCGGAGACTGAAGGGGAGGGAAGCAACATTAAGTGAGAAACATTACAAAAATCTCAATTGAAGGAGAGGGGAGGGGGCAAGAATTCAAGAATATTTTTAGTTTTGATGGGGAAATTTGGCAAACCCACGTAAGTCTCTTTGAGCTACCACCACTTTTTTCAGTATCCTCTTCATCTTCAGCACGGGGATGCGTTGGAGCACGATCAAAATTTACTTGCCACTTGGGATGTTTATTCAAAACATCATTATACACAACCAAGTCGGTAAACTTGTGTTTAGTGCTAACAAAATAAATTTCATGAGCGTCTTTATCAATATCACCTTAGCTCACTCCGCTTCTATATCGTGTATGTGCTTCCTTGAGTGCTTCCATCCACTTGTTGCAACTTTCATTAATTTGTTTCCAACGACTTCTCATCATCTCTTTATTTCTTTCATTTAACTCCTCTGGCATTTCTTTTCGAGCTTCTTCGTACATATCATGTACTCGTTCCCACACTTGTCACCTTTTGATTTTTGCCAACCATGCCATCTTCACTAATTAAACACCAACATGACATAAATGCAACATCTTCTTTAACGGACCATTGTTTTTTTACCACCTTTTTCTTTTTCTTTCCAAACAAGTCGCAAGAGATATTTTCCAATATTTGAACTTGTTCAGAGATAGGAACTTGGTTCATATTTGGAGAAAATTGAGAATTCGGATAATATTGAAAAAACTTAAAATCATCAGTATTAAAAAAGGATTCAAAGTTTTGATAATTTTGAGAATTTGAATGATTTTAGGAATAGGGAGAATAATTGAGATGATTTGAACCTATGTAAAAAATAATAAAAAGAAAAATTACCCATAAGTACCATTTTTCCCATATCCTTATTCTAAGGTGCCACCCTTTTTTGCTCTTACTACGAGGTGTAAAAATTTCTAAATTTACCCTCACCACTCTCGACAAATTACACTCAACCGGTCCCCACCCACCCAATTAAATTCCTCACCACACTTCCTTTTCCTCATTTCTCTAAAAAATTCACGCCCCCACCCCCGAAAAAGTGTTTTTTCCTCTCTCAAATCTTCCGTTTGCGCCGCCCCACCCCCCACCGCACACACACTCCCTCCACCGGCAAAGGAGACGACACCCACCCCTGGAACCAAACGACCGCCATCATTTCCCGAGCTGCCCCCGCCCCCACCGCGTGAGTGGGTGCGGATCGACAAAACGTCGACGGTTCTGAGCGGCGGCAGTGTCGATCGCGACGACGCGGGCCGGATCGGAGCGGCGGCAACGTTGAGCGCAGCGGCTGGCGGATCGACAAAAAACGCCGGTGGATCTGAGGCTTACATCTACGAACTGTTTGATGATGAAGGTGAATTCAGGTACAACATTAATGGGTCAAGTGGTGATGCGGTGCGTCGCAGCGGATCAGGGCAGCATTGGGGGATTATGTATTCGAATATGACGATGAAATACAAATTCGATTTCTTCTGTTCAGTAAATGAGAATGAGGGGAGATTGATGCTCGACGGTGAGTCCTTTGCTGTTTCTTGTGATGTGAAGTTTGTTGAGGAAATAGTTGCACAAATTCCGGGTGTGCTATTGTGTGGTCTTTGGTTGAATAATTAGATTGAATTTAGTAATTAGAATGCTTGTGAATTTAGGTTGACATCAAATTTTTATTTGAAATTTCGTGACTACTTCTGTGTTTTTGTTCTGGGCAATTTCATTTTCCTGGGATGACTCGGGGTCATGATTTTAGATAGGTGATTTTTGTTCTTGAAGGCCTACTGTGATTTAGTTTGGTATTGTTAGAATCCATGTTTTTGGACTGCTTGTTGCGTCTATGGTGGATGATTATTTTGGCCTAATGTTCTGGTATTCAGTCATACACCGGAATTCATTCAGGGTAATTCTCCCTAATGCGAGCAGCTTCAGCCTATCGCCTCTCGAGGGGGTGTTCCAACTTGAAGGAGCTTTTTTCCATGGCTTTGGATGAACTCGACAATCGACGAACTAGAGAGAAAAAGACGGAGTGAATGTGGAGCAATAATTTGCTCTGTAATTTTATTTGGAAAGGAATTTTTATGTAATTTGTTGTAGATGAATTTTAATGTTCGAGCACATTTAAGATGACATTATTTTGATTTTTGGGGGTTGGCTGTTGAAATGTTGGGTGCGCAGTAAATTTTTCACCTGTGTACAGAAGTTTTATACATTTTGTACGGGTGTGCAGATTTTTTTTTACGGGTATGCAGAACTTTTTTTTATGGGTGTTCATAATTTTTTTTTAAAGTATAATTTTGATGTGTGCATAATATATTTATGGTTTTCGAAATTAGATTTACCAAATTCTTACGACTTTTTAGAATTAATTAGAAATTCAATGATCGGTTCATCTTATTTCAAAATTAATTGAAAGGTCTTGATTTGTATGAGTGAATGTTTTAATATATGGCATTTTTAATCGATTGACCGCACCCATTAATTGCAAGTTATTTGGGGTGTGACCTCATACGCATATAACTTGTATTTGGTATATGCGGTTTTTCTTTTTATTATTGATTACACGCATATTGTGGCTTCCTGCAGATTTTGTCTATACTGCCCAGCCCCCCAAATTAGGCGGGGAATCCCCGTTCCCCGCGGGGATCTGTCCCGATCGGGGCGGGGAATTCCTGCGAAAATTTCCAGTGAGGCGGGGATGGGGAATTTTTTCCCCCGAAGGTCGGGGCGGGCAATGGTCGGGGATAAGATTCCCATTTCCCTTCCCATGATGCTTTAATTTTATAATTTAAATTAATATATATATATATATAATTATATATACACATATATATAATTAAATAATATGTTTTAAAATTACAAACCCTAATCTTGAAATTATAGTTTACTAATATATATATTATTTATATTTTTTGAGGAGAAGCTTGACGTGGATGCACGTTAAACGGAGAATTGAAGTTGTTTAATTATGAGAGAGAACAAATGAGATAAACAATAAGTTATTTTTTATTTTTATTTATGTTGTATGCTTAATTTTATATTTTGAATTTTTGTTGATGTTTATGTTGAACTATTTTTTAATTTTTATTGATGTTGTTTAATTTGTATTTTGAATTTTTATATTTGTATTAAAATTATGAAAATTATATTTTTATATAAAAAAAAGAGTTGGGGGTGGGGATTAAATTAAAATGGGGATGAAAATTCTCAAAGGGAATGGAGTCGACTTTTTCCCCGAATGGTTGGTTGTGAGGATTCCTTCACAATTCTCAGGGACGGGGATGGGGAGTTGTCCCCCGGCCCCGCCCCACCCCATTGCCAAGTCTACCCCCAACTGCATAACATGTGCCCCCTCCTCCCCTTATTTTTATTTTTATTTTTAATTTAAATTTTCTTTTATTTTATGAAGTATTTATCTTTATAAATTTTTGTGTTTATTTTTTTATACTTCATTTTTCTTAATCTTTTTAAATTAACACAATAATATTTTAATAACTCTCTTGTTATTTTTTTTATATGTTTTTTAACAGTTCAAATGTTATTCTAAGAGTGGGTTTCATGTGCACTAGGTGCAACTTGCACTCTATATTGTATTTTAGAACAATGTAACTTATTGAACTAATCCACCATCATTTAGTTAATTTCTTTAATTAATTCAATCTTCTCATTTATATATATTCCACATTTTATCCAATTTCATTAATTATATTAAATTTTTTTACCCGACCCGACACGAACCCGAACCTGGATCAAGTGGTTCATGGTTCACCCGGCCTGAATGGTTCATGGGTGGGTTTAGGGTTCATGGTTTAGGGTTTAGGTTTATATAATTAATGAGAAGATTGAATTAATTAAATAAACTAATAAAATGATGGTGGAGACTTTGCATATGGCGCGCCACATAAGCGGTGGGCATATGATCAAATCCGTATTTTTACATTTACATTGAAACTTAAACATTAAGTAAAAAAAAAAACTGAAAAAAAAAAAAAAAAGGAAAAGGCAGGGGACACGTGGCGGCCGAGGTTGGGGTGTTGGGCCTTGCCCAAAGACCCCAAAGATCGCAAGCCCTTCCTCGTATCTTCATCCCCAATTTGAAAATAGGGTTTTCAAAATCACGAACCGCCCGATCTTCTTGAACTCTCGGGGCCGCTTCGCAGCTATGGCTATGGGGCGACGTCGCACCAGCGGCGGTAACGCCGCGCGCCTCGCGATGGTTGCGTGGACACGCCGCGACGGCGAATAGCGTGGATTTAGAATCAAAGGGGCACAACCAATTTATTTCGTCCGGCGACGGCGCCTTCTGATTCAACCACGATTAAGTGATGACGCCGCCACCCGATTCATTTCGTTTCATGGCGGCGCGTCTCTGTTTTGTCCTCAAACTCTAACAACCCGTTTGATGTTTCTCCTGTTCCGATGGATGTGACACGACTCTTACCTTCTGGTGGAGATTCGTGCTTCTCCGTGCGTCATCGGTTACTCACGGTGGCAAACGACACATGTGCGTTTGGAGCGGTGATGGGTGTTTCGTGCACGTGCACTGAGCCGTGGGGTTAACCCACACGCGCTCGCGTGACGCGATTGCAAAATGACACACTCGCTCTGACACTGCGGTTGGTCACTTGTGCACAGTGGTGTTTTTTCGTCCTCTATTGCGTTTTGGCTTACTGTTGTTCCAGATGCTTCTTCCCTTTTGACTCATAAACAAACTCTCGTTAATCACCTTGTTGGAAATGAATTTACTGATGAATTAATTAGATTAATTCTGATAAAATTGTGATTGATTAAATTTTGTTGGATTTTGGAAACGTGTTGTCCCGATTTACAGAATGGTTTCTGTGAAATTGGGCGGTGATGCAGGAAGGGTTGGATTGAAAATTTTTTTTGTCAGGCCCTTCTGAGCAATTTTGGAAATTGCGTCTAAGCCCTTGATAAAATTAAAATAAAGTAAAATTAATTTTGAAATTAATGAATTTAATTTTGAAATGAAAAGTTGTTGGTTGGACCAACATTTAATAAATTAATTGGATTAATTCATTCACGTTTTAATAATAAGTTAATAATTATTGAATTTACCTTAAAATTGGATTTTAAAATTTAACTCGATAATTTTGATAATTATTAAAATCCCACTTACTTGACCACTTAAACATATTAATATATATGTCCGCATTATAACTGTTTGGGTAGGTGGCGCCTAAATACTTGTCGAACCGTATTATATGCTTTGGTAGACGGCGCCCTATATATGTTAGTCGTGCATGTCGCGCCCAATAATTGCTCAAATATGACTTAGTTATCATGTTGGATCTCGATTAAGCAATTAATACCCCGCCTTTAAAAACGTTTCTCACTAAAATATGGTTTTTCATTAAATTGAAAAGATGTCTTCCATCAAAGTTAAAAGTAAAACCGGAGATTTCGTTCAAATGAGTATTTAAGGCCCCCGTCTTTTGCTCAGATCTACATCTAACGGGACTTTTATAGGAACATGTAATGTCATCGTTTGATGGTTGTAAACCAACTTAATTTTGTTTCGCTAGCCCTCGTGGGGAACAAAAGTTAAGGGACATCAATCGAACTAGGTTCGATATACTAGGAATTACATTTTGGCAATTGGTTTGGAGACCTACCAGTTATGCTATTATAATGGTCAGTCCTCGCTAGGATTATGGTAGTAGTAATGTGGATCATAGTCCATTGCAATTTATATATATGATATAAATTCGTACTCTTCCGATGAGGTCGTTGAGTATGTGAAAATAATGGAGACAAAATAAACACAAAAGAAAGGTTATGTTTATTTTGATTGCTGAATATTGATCATAGGAATTATGTGTTTAATTCCCGTTTTATTTATTTTTCTTGGTTAGTTGAAATATATAACTGTTATTGAGATATTTTATGGAAACAAACAAATTGGCTATGCCAAATTGTTGGGAAATTTATAGTTTTGATGGAAGTTCCAAAACAATTGTAATAGGACCAGTCGAACCTGTTAGTCGACTGATGATGTGATAGGAAACCAGCTGAACATGTTAAACAACTGATGAATTAGACTAGGTCACATTTTGAGGGGGAACTCAAAATGTATAAGTTAGGTCAAGATCAGAAGCGAAGATCAGAAGCGAGAACCAGAAGAACAAGACCAGAAGACATACATCAGACGAGTCTGCTAGTTGAGCTAAGACAACTTGCATCCGAAGACTCTATCAGGTATACAGATCAGTATTATCTGATCAGGTCAGCTCACACCAGGTGACAACTGATGGTGCACCAGATCATACGATGTTAATCAGACAAGAAGAATGTCAACCCTAGTTGGTAAAGCAAACACTGAATAAGTGTACTTGTCAACCAATGAGAATGAAACATGTATGTATAGAGCTGACAATGCGGGATTTGGCGCTGCACAGTCAAACAGCTAGAAAGGACAAACATACATACTTTTGGTCATACCGTCCCTGAAGCACGTCACATCAGCCTGCAAATCTACCTAAAATAGCCTAAAATTCAAATTTCTCTCCAATGGCTCTTTGATTTCAAGGTCTATAAATATGGGATTAACCTTCATAGTAAGGTTACGGAAATTATCATCAAGCTCAAACTATCCGCAATTTCCACACGAAGAACACAAAATCAAGAATATTTTCTAAGTGTTCATCCCATAGTTCTTAGCATAGAAATCTTATCCTTTAGCTTTAGGCTACTCAAATACTAGGATAGATTTCCAGTTGGAACACAACAAATCTTATACCCAAACCAAAAGTTAGGTTAAGTTTGTTTAGCAAGATTTTAGACTAGGGTTTCTAGTTTCTGATTTATGGGATTGGTTGAGTGAGAACTCTTGAAACATTTGTTGTACTATGTTGGACTAACACACTAAACTAAGTCCAGTTGGTTAAGTTGGTGCCCCTGCTGATAGGGAAGAGTGGACATAGGACAGGTTGTCCAAACCACTATAAAATCTTGTGTGCATTATCTGATTTACTTGCTTTACACTTTGCACACTACCTGTTTCTATATTACATGCATATTTTGAGTCTGGATCAGATTTGTATCAAGCAACTGATCTGATCAGCTTGACACTTTGTCATCTGATTCAAAACAGATAAGCAGAATTCTAATTTAAACTTTGTCACACGGGTTAAAACTTGCTTCCGCACATCAGTTAAACTGATAGACACCGAACTGATCTGCCCTCAGGCGATCAGTAAGTTGGATATCAGTCCAAACTGATTCACACGCACTCTGATCAGGCATACATGCTATTCACACCTGATCTCATCCAAAAGTTTGCAGAAGTCTATTCACCCCTCCCCTCTAGACTTCTGCCCTCACGAAAACCCATTCGGGACCTACACAATTTTCTGGACTTGCACCGAAACATGTGTTTGGTGCTAAGGCAAGAAAAGATTGAGTACGTGTTGGAACGCCAATCCAGGTTACCTCTGAATCAGGTTCCCTGAGGTAGAAACGTTTGACGTAGCAGCTCAGAAGAAGCATCAAGAGGATGCTTCCCAGGCTCAGTGTGTGATGTTGTTCGGCATGACTCCCGATATACATAGGCAACGTGAGAAAATGGGTCCCTTCTAGATGCTCAAGCATCTGAAGGATTTCTTTGATTTTGAATCTCATTCAGAGAATTATGAAGTGATGAGAAATCTGTTCAGATGCCGGTTAACTAAAGAAGGGAAGATTTTACCTCATGTGCCAATGATGATAGGCCTAATTGAGAAACTTGGTAATTTTTGCATTGAGCTAAAAGACCAACGTTTTCATTTATGCTATCCTCCAGTCGCTCCTAGATTCATATTCTAGCTTCATTATGAACTACAATATGAATAAGACGGATGTGACCATGCCTAAACTTCACAACGTGCTCAAGACTTTTGAGGCCACTATCACTAAGATGGTGTTCAAAAGAAGTAGCGGATAGACAAGGATGTGTGCCTCTACTGTAAGTAGAAGAGGGCACCGGAAGAAGGACTGTAAAGTTCTGGTTGCTGAAAAGAAGGCATTGGGTGCTTCTGGCACTAGAACATGTATGTTTGTTATTAAGATAAGCATGTCCACTAATAGCGCTAACTGCTTGGTATTAGATACAGGATGTGGCTCACACATTTGTAAGAATGTGAAGGGGCTCATGTATCTTAGGGCAATTAGGGCCGGGTGAAGTCGTCTTACACGTGGAAACAAAGCAAGAGTTGCTACTGAACGTGTGGGGACTTATGTGTTGGACTTACCCTTTGGTTTTAGATTAGAAATTAACGATTGTCATCTAGTTCTTTCTATTACTCACAACATATATTTGTTGCATTGTGGATATGATGTTCGTAATATACAAAGTAAAAGATTCAAACTTAGTAATCATGAAAACCCGACTTACTTATGGCATTGTAGACTTGATCATATAAACGAGAAAGGACTTGCAAGTTTAAGAAAGTTAGACAACTTAACCCCATTTGACTTTGAGTCTTATGGAGATTGCGAATCTTGTCTCATGGGCAAGATGATTGATAAACCCTTTATGAGAAAGAGGTGCATGCCAAAGAAGTTCTAGAGTTGATCCACAGTGACGTATGTGGACCATTGCCCACTCTAGCTAGGGGTCACTTCGGTTACTTCATCACTTTTACTGGCAATTTCTCGAGAAACGGACGTGTGTATATTATGACACACAAATCTGAATCTTTTGAGAAATTCAAAAAGTACAAAGCTGAAGTAGAGAAGTATCTTGGTAAGAGTATTAAGGCTGTTGTGCCCGGATATTGGTTCCGGCCAACAAGCAATAGTGATTTATGAATGAGTATGCAATGAACGGTAAACGTAAGGAAAAATACTAGAATTGGTTACCCAATTCGTCTGGCTAAGCATTTTCTTCGAACAAATATAGAACCAGAATGGATGGTTTTGTGTCCTTTACCAGTTCTTCCTCCTGAGTTAAGACCCATCATTTAGATAGATGGGGGTAAATTAATGAGCTCGGATATTAATGAAGCACACCCCCCACTTCAAGTGCACCTCTGTATCGACTGAATCACTCGTTGGGTCTACTCGGTGGAACCGGTTAACCACGTGAGCTCTGATATAGAGTGAAAGGGGGAGCAGTGATCCGACGGTGCGTGCGGACCATTACATTAAGGTAAAGCCTTCTTCGCCCTCTACGGGGCAATTCAATGCTCAAGTTGTTATACTAGTTAAGATGAATTAGACTACGTCTGGGGGCGTCCAAGCCAGGATATTCTACTATACTTTCTGCCTAAGATTGCTAAGATTTTTTGATCCTTTACAATGAGTTACATAGCTAATATTTATAGATTACAGATTAGGTCAAGGAACCTCGTGGGCTTTCTCGAGTAACCCTCGGGGGCCAACCGCTGGAAGAGCTATTTGGGGAAAGAATCCCGTGACTTGGGATAAGATCTTCGCCAGCCGATACACCTTCCATGGTTATCTCCTCAAAACCCGCTTCCTTGGCTGTCACGAATCTATTCCATACTCGCGACATGCTACCACCAGGGGGAGGTCGTTGATAGATGGTCATCCGGCTCGCTGATTGGCGACCTGAAGTCCTCATTCTACTTTAGAGGCGGCACTTTAGTGCATATCATGCGACAACCTGGTGGTGGGCCTCCACATCATGCTATTTGAACGTAGTGGGCCGGTCCGCTGGCTCCATGGCCTATCCGCTGCCCGGGATTATCCTTATTACAACAATTGCCCCTCAAGTCGTGGTTCCGAGCGTTCCTCGGGGTCTCGGCTTGACTTATCATCTATTCGACCTGTGACCAACCAACCTAGGGATTTGTTCTGGTCGCATCATCCTCCTCGGGCAGCCCAACAGTCGCCTACATCCCACAAATTGATTTGACAGGTTGTCATCGATATCGTGGATTCGAAATGATGACTTGTCAGAATTCATGAAGTGAGACGCCGCGGGTCGCCCCAATGGGAGGTCGCGGTGTGTTTCACGCGCGATTCCCACGCTTCTCTTGCCGGGAGGGCTCGAAGTTTTATTTAATTGTGTTTCGACCCTCCCTCTCCTTCTATAAATAGGCGAGGGTTTTGAGCAAGAAATCCACGCTTATTTTAAAACTTCTCCAAAGCTCTACAGATTTTCCGGCGAAGCCTCAGGTAATCATCTTCATCGTTCACCTCTCTTTTCATCTTTTTCTATACCACAATGGCCACTGATGCCTCCAAGACCCCCACCACCTCTCGACCGGTGACTTTATTGTCCTCGTCATCTCAATATTCGTGGTAAGCCTTCGCCTCGATCGCTTTTTTTAAGACATAGCGACTTGCGGCTTATGACTCATCTCACTATTTTATTTTATGACATCTCCTGTCTTTCCGAGTTATCGCGAGAAATCATCTGCCTCTGAAATGTCATCTAGGAAATTATTCCTCGGCACGCTGAAGTGAGTGCTCGGAGCAGGTACTCTCCCTCTGACCTCGACTAGCACGGGTCCTTCTGCTGCCGACAGGGCGAAGAAGAAGGCATCGGAGTCTACCCTGCTAGTCGTTGAGTACCCCTGCAATCGGTCTCGGGAAGGGTCAACCTCCCACAAGTCCGAGACCCATAGAGAGAGGATCGGGGGGTTGCCCTCGAGAGCGATGGATTGACCAACCGGATGATGATTCGTGGATGGGGTGGGATGAGGACGCTGCTGCCCGGATGATGATTCGTGGATGGGGTGGGATGAGGACCTGATCAATAAGTAAGTCCCTCCCACGAACTCTGCTTTTCTTTAGTTTATTCGGTGCATTTCTGACATTCTGGGTCTTGTTTTCAGACTGGAGTTTACGGCGAAGAAGTTTTCCCCCGAGGTGGTGAGCTTCTCAAGGCCGAGCGGGTTCAACGTGGAGGATCCCCGAGTCTGGCCGGTTATTTATTCGGACCATTGATGGGTGCCGGTCTTTGGGCCTATGTGGGAAGACCATGTCAGCGGGTCACGGGCAACTTGTAAGCATCCATGGTCCACACATTGAAGTTGGCCCTATATCTGGAGAGGGCGTGCGGCCAGTTAGAGAATGAGCTTCGTAAGCTGAAGGAGTTCCACAAGACGGTGAGCGATCAGTCCAAGTCGATCCTCGTGGGCACCTCACATCAAAAGTAGTTGGAGGAATCGGCTTCTCAACTGACCGGCAAGTGACAGAGCTCGGGGGCCGGCTGCAAGCCATGGAGGGTCAGCTGGAGGTGGAGAGGGCAGTCATTGTCCGAGTGAAGGGAAAGCTAGAGGCGCAGGCCACGGAAGCTGAGGAAGAGCTGGCCATTGAGAAGACGAAGTTTTAAGGCGACCGAGGAGCTGAGCGCCAACTGTGCTTACATCATGGCATTTGTGAACATCATTAGGGTCTCCTGCAGGTCAAACCCTACAAGCGACCTCACCGCTCTAGCTGCGGAGCTGACCGCTTATGCTTGTGAAAACCCTGTCGCCTCCGACATTCTGCTGGAGATAAATGATCTGGAAGGATTTGGCATCGATATATCCTTCTTTCCCAATCAAAGTCGGATAGTTCCCCCCCCGGGCCTGATGAGGTGCACACGGAGGGCCCCGAGGTGATCCCCGAGATGCCCGCTGGTGGGCCCCCTCTCAGACGAAGGTCGTTGAGGGAATAGATGCGGAGGTCGCGGATGGGTCGGAGAGCGGACCTGGCTGAGGGGTTTGCCCCCGGCCTCTGAAGGTGTTTACCAGTCCAAGACCAAGGAGACAAGAGCGGCCTATGAAGCCATGCTCAGTGTTATTCAGCAGCATGAACCTCATCCCCAATAATACTTTTGATCAGAAATGGAGATGATGGTCTTGATGATGATGTTGGCGTTTTGTTGAGTTTGGGGGGCTGGAAGCCTTTTGAAGCCGTTGGAAAGTCAAGCATTAGCCGCTAATTGATAGTGTCAACTCGTAGGCCATTCTCAAATCATCACCTTGAAGTCGTGGCCCATCTGGAAGTCGCAAGAAAGTCGAGCATTAGCAATTTTTTTTGCTTTATGTTGGCCTCGGGCCGTTTGATGTAATCGGCCTTCGGGGGCCTTCTTGTCGTTTAATGGACTTGTTTACTTTTCTTTCCTTTATGTTGCCGACTTGATTTCCTTATGTGACTTTAAGATTGCGTTTGTTCTTTATCGTCTTATTATCATTGCGATTTAATTGAACCAGTTCTTGCCGTCTTATTTGAGTGCGACTTAATGTCAAACTCACTTAGTCATCTTACAAAGTTGGGGGAGGACCGCACTGACTGGGGTGGTGATCTCATCACCGATATGTCGAAAGTCGTACTCTGGGAGATCGATTTTCATTAATGCGACCTCCCAATGTTTTAACACAGGAAGTACGAAAAGATAAAACTGAACATTTTATTAGACATAAGTGAAATCAACATAAAGATGCGACCTTCTATTCTACTGATAGTATCTCTTTAAGTGAGCCACATTCCATGGGTATTAGGCCTTTGTATCATCTGGATTTTCCAGCTCATATGCGCCATTTGGTAGGATCACGATATTTTGAATGATCCTTCCCAGTTTGGACCGAATGTTCCTTTGGGTACTCCGAGCATTTCCTTTAACACAAAATCTCCTTCTTTGAACCTCCGAAGTCGCACTTTAGAGTTGAAGTACTTCTCGAATTGTTGCTTGTATCTTGCGTTCTTCATATTTGTCTCTAGTTTTCTCTCCTCGAGTAGGTCTAGATCTTTGGCGAGGGCTTCTTCGTTGTGGTAGGTCGCGGCCTGCGACGTCAGGTGACTCAAAAAATTTGACCTCTGATGGTAGGACCTCTTCGATCCCAAAGGCCAGGGAGTAAGGGGTCTCTGGTTGAATTTTGACAAGTGGTCCTGTACGACCACAGGACGTCTACAAATGATGTTTCGCCATATGAATCTGATGACATGGTCTTGGTCTATGGTTGCTAGAGCCTCTGCCTCGGCCCATTTTGTGAAGTAATCCACTACGACTAGGGCGAATTTGATCGAGCCCGAGGCCATTGGGAGCGGCCCAATGATGTTTATCCCCCACTTCACAAATGGCCATGGACTGAATATGCTAGTGAGTTCCTCGGGAGCCACTTTGATTTTGGGTGCAAAAATTTGGCATCTGTGGCATTTCAGAGCGAATGCGATGGCATCCACCCTCAAGGTCGGCCAGAAGTAGCATTGTCTTACAGTTTTGTGAGCCAATGATTGCCCCCCAGCGTGGTTTCCGCACACGCCTTCGTGTATTTCCCTCAGGATTGCTTGCCCCTGTTGTGGTGTGATACATCTGAGAAGTGGTGTGCTGAATCCTCGTTTGTATAACGTGTTGTTAATGAGTGTGTACCGTGTGGCTCTCATTTGCAGCTGCCGAGCTTGTACCCTGTCAGGTGGCAAGTTGCCATACACCAGATATTTGGTGATGGGTGTCATCTAGCTCTCTATCGATGGGGTGTCTACGGACGCAACTAGCATGTCAAGGCTGGAGGGGTGGAAAAGTCGAGTAATGATGACATCCTTCATCTCGGCTAGCCCCTTTGAGGTCGCTAGCCATGCCAACACATCAGCTCGTGAGTTCAGATCCCGTGGTATTAGTTTCACATGTATCTGCTCGAATTTTTTGCATAGTTCCTTCACAATTTCTTGGTAGGCTACCATTCTTTCGTCTCGAGCCTCGTATTCTCCCGAGATTTGATAGGCCACGAGCTGAGAGTCCGTGTGCACCTGGAGTCTCTTGATGCCCATTGTGGTCGGTATTTCCAGGCCGCTAATAAGGGCCTCGTACTCGACCTCGTTATTGGTTGCTGGGAAGTCGAAAGCTATGGCATTTTGGAAAGAGATGCCTTCCGGGCTGATGAGAACCACACCTGCCCCCGACCTTTGGGATGTCGTGGAGCCATCAACATACAACTGCCACGGCGGGCTGGATGGGTTGTTTGTCTCGGATGGGAAAGTTAGCTCGACGAGGAAGTCGGCCAGCGCTTGTGCTTTGATTGCTGGGCGACGTGCATATGTAACTCCGTACTGTCCGACTTCGATAGCCCACTTGAGGCATCGACCTGAGGTATCTGATCGATGTAGAAGGCTCCTTAGGGATGACGATGTGAGGACCTCGACCTGGTGGTCGAAAAAGTATGGCCTCAATTTCCTGACGCTCATTACCAGGGCGTATGCAAGCTTTTCCAGTAATGGGTATCGTTGCTTGGTCTCATTCAGTGTTTAGCTGAGGAAGTATATTGGCAGGTGGACTTGGCCTTCCGCTCGGACAAGTACCGTACTTAATGCGGTTTCCGAGGCCGCCAGGTATAGGAAGAGTTTCTCTCCCGGAACTGATTTCGATAGGATACTCACGTCGGCCAGGTAGGCTTTGATCTTGTCGAAAGCTTCCTGGCTCTCAGTAGTCCACTCGAATTTGGCCTTTTTTTGGATTGTGTCGAACATTGGCTTGCACTTATCCTCCATTCGGGAGATAAACCTGTTCAGAGCGCTAGACATCCGGTGAGTTTCTAGACCTTTTTTATGTTTCTTGGGGCTCCCATGTCTAGGATAACCTTGACCTTTGTTGGGTTCGCTTCTATCCCCCACTTGCTGACTAGGTGCCCTAGGAATTTCCCCTACTCCACCCGAAGTTGCACTTTTTGGGATTGAGCCTCATATTGAATTTCTTTAGGATCTCAAAAGTTTGGGCTAGGTGGGCGAGGTGATCCTCTTTTTTTAGGCTTTTGACGACTGTATCATCGACGTAGACTTCCACTGACTTGCCTATCTGGTCCGCAAACATGCGGTTGACAAGTCTCTGGTATGTGGCCCCTACATTCTTCAGGCCGAATGACATCCTTTTCCAGCAGTAGTGATTTTTCTCTATTAGGAAAGAGGTGTGTTGCCAATCCGGTTCGTGCATTGCGATCTGATGGTAGCCTACGAAGGCGTCCATGAAGGACATCATTTCATGGCCGGCCGGGTTGTTGATCAGGTGGTCGATGTGTGGCATAGGGAAGAAATCCTTCGGGCATGCTTCATTGAGGTCAATGAAGTCGATACAAAGTCGCCAGGTGCCGTTTGATTTCTTGACCAGAACTGCATTGGCGACCCACTGTGGTTGGTTGGCCTGAATGATCAGGTCATTAGCCAACAACTTTTTAACCTTGGTGGCAAGTACCTCATACTTCTCAGGGCCAAACTTTCGTCTTTTTTGGGCCACCGGTCTTCAAGTGGGGTCAACGCAACTGTCGGGTCTATGCCGACCATATCCTTGTGTGACCAAGCAAATGTTGGGGTATGAAGTATCCTAACAGCAAACACATCTAAATTCTTTTTGAGAAAGTCGATGACTTCCCTCTTTAGTTCATCTGGTATCTTGGAGCCTATGATGATCTCCAGATCCGGGCGAGTTGGATCTATTCCGGCTTTCATGAGTTCCTCCCCCGGGATTACCCTTGGTCCGTCCTAGCGGGGGTCATCGATTTTGGCCTCAAGTAGAAATTCCTCGGGTTCTGCCCCCATTCTTGGGTTGGGGGGTCATCGTGGTTTCTCTTGTTTACCTTTTTAATGTCTGCTTCATTAGGTTGCCTTTCATTGTGCATTACCAATACGTGTTTGCAAGATTCTAATGCGGAATTGAAATGAGATGAAGAGTAAACCAAACAACCTCTAGCATCAACATGGTCGCCCTTAACTGTGCCCGACCACCCCACCCTTGGTAGGGAATTTTACATAGAAATAAAAAGTAGAGGACGCAACATCGAATTTATGTTCGAACGGCCTCCCGAGAAAACCATTATAGGAGCTCGGGAGGTCGATTACATGGAAATCCAAAAGTTTAATTGCCCTAACCTTATCATCTAGGGTCGATACTAGTTCGATGGCTAGTCAGATTATTCCCATGGGCTTCACAGTTGCATCCTCGAAGCCTTTTACTACGCGGTCGCACGGGGTGATGTAAGTGTCGAATTCCCCAAGCTGGTCCAAGGTCTTCTTGAAGAGAATGTTGCAGAAAGCCCCCCTATCTACCAGAAGTCGGCAGACGGTGGATCCCATGATGTTAGCTTTGATCACCAGGGGGTCGACGTTTGGGTAGACAATGTCTACTTTGTCCTTATCACCGAACTCGATCCTTTCGATCTCCTCGGTCATGGCGAGGATCGGTGCCACCATCTTCTGGGCGTTTTCAATCTCTTGGATCTCGGCCTTTATGCGCCGCTTTGATGAGGAGGCCGTCGAAAGGCCCCCTACTGCCCCCATCGGCGAGAGAGTGTGGATGACACAACCTTCTACTCCATTGGGCATTGGTGGAATTGGCCGCTCATCCTGATCGACTCCCGGGTTTGGATTCCGCCGAACTTGGTTCCCCTACTTGGGGCGATTCTTCAGCTGGCGATCATTTGGCCCCTGTTTCTCATTCTTGCGGGGCGCTTTGACGAACTCATGCAACAATCCGTCTTCATACAGACTCTAGAGCTGCTTTAGCAAGTTCCTGCATTCACTGGTATAGTGACCCGTTTGTGCGTGGTGTTAGTAGAACTTGTCGTGGTTCTGCTTCCCATTGTTCTTGACCGGGCGAGGTGGCTGTAGCAGTTCTCGCTCCTTGATCTGAGCATAGACCTGACCAGGTGTCATGCCCAGGATTTCCATCAGCTTCACCGGGATCGAATCCTCGAACGGCTTGAAGCTGCTGGGTGCCTTGTATTGAACCCCGGTTTTCTTGGAGTTCTTCTTTAGTTCCATGACTTTCTTTGCCTCGAAGAGTCGGGATTCCAAAAGTTCCATAGTGTGGATCAAATTGCTAACTCGTCTTCAGAAGTTGGCGTAGCTAGTCCTGTACTCGGCGGTCATGTGCCGCCACAATTTGGTTCCTTTCTTGAGGCCGCTGACGGCCTCCAGGACTTTTGCCTCATCCCCTAAGGGATCTCCTTCCATGATGAGGTTGTCGATCCTTTCGACATAGGATCAGTCTGACTCACCCTTGCCCTGCTGGGTGTTCATGAGATGCTGCTTGGTCGCAGGTCGGGGAGCCATGGTAGAAAAGTAAGTGAGGAACAACCTGGCGAGTTGTTCGAAGGTATCCACCGAGGATGGTGGCAGAGAGGTGAACCACATGTGGGCCTGGTCGCTAAGTGTTAGCGAAAAGAGCCGGCACTTGGTCGCATTCGGTTACACCCATCGAGGTCATGTAGGAGTTGTATTTCACAACATGGACCAGCGGGTCCGAGCTCCCGTTGTAGTGGTCAATGACTGTTGTGCCAACTTTCCTTTGGGTAGGTGTCTGTGTGACCAGGATACCTGACGGTGAGCCTGGGACCATGAGGTTCTAGGTGATCCCCAGCGTCCCGTTCTGAGCTTCTACTCGCTCAAGCAGCTGTTCGACCATCCGGGTTAAGGTTGCGACATGTACGTCGCATGGATCGTGAGTCTGTGATCCCTCCCGGCTGTTGCCATGATGGGTGGCATTGCCATGTGGCACCTCATTATGGTGCACGTTCAGCGCGAGCGCGAGGTCGTGTTCCACTTGCTCCGCCTGCAGGGGTCGGGAATCGACCTCGTCACCGACTATGATGGGAGCTTTCTGGCCCCCCAAATCTCCGACGCAGTAAAAAACGCAGGTTAAGTTGCGGGCCTTTCGATGGCGATGCGCCGGTAGTCTCGGGTATTTCTTTTTTTTTGCCGGGAAGCCAAGTTGTTCTGCCTAGCGGCCTGCACGGATCCGATGCCCCTTGCCTTTGGAAGTTCTGACGTAGTGACCCGCCCTCTTGACCTGAGGTTGATCCTCCAGGCCATCGAAGATGAGGCATTTCTTGTTGAGGACCGCCATCACGGCCTTTGCGTCCTCCGATGTTTGGAGGAGGTTGTCCCAGTTCGGAACCATCAGGTGGTACAGCTGGCGAGTGTGGTGAGAGGTGCGCGATGCTTCGGCCCCATCACGAGCGTCAGTTTCATGTTCAATCGGGTTGTTTTGATCTACCGCCATTTCTTGTTAGTGAAAGGTGGTGGGTTTCCAAGAGGTATTTTTCGTTTAGTGGAAGTGGTTTCCCACAGACGATGCCAATTGTTGTGCCTGGATATGGTTCCAGCCAACAAGCAATAGTGATTTATGAATGAGTATGCAATGAACGGTAAACGTAAGGAAAAACACTAGAATTGGTTACCCAGTTTGTCTATGAATAAGACTAAGTCTGGGGGCATCCAAGCCAGGATATTCAACTATACTTTCTGCCTAAGATTGCTAAGATTTTCGATCCTTTACAATGTGTTACATAGTTAATATTTATAGATTACAGATTAGGTCAAGGAACCTCATGGGCTTTCTCGAGTAGCCCTCGGGGGCCAACCTCTTGAAGAGCTATTTGGGGAAAGAATCCCGTGACTTGGGGCGAGATCTTTGCCAGCCGATACACCTTTCATGGTTATCTTCTCAAAACCCGCTTCCTTAGTTGTCACAAATCTATTCCATACTCGCGACCTGCGACCACGAAGGGGGAGGTCGCTGATAGAAGGCCGTCCGGCTCACTGATTGGCGACCTGAAGTCCTCATGCTACTTCGGAGGCCGCACTTTAGTGCATACCATGCGGCGACCAGGTGGTGGGCCTCCACATCACGCTATTTGACCGTAGTGGGCCGGTCCGCTGGCTCCACGACCTATCCGTTGCCCGGGATTATCCTTATTACAACACACTTAATTTTGAAGCATAATAAGATATCTACATGATGTACTCCCTTATATTTTCCTTACCCTTGTACTTCATTGAGATCAAATTTTCCAAAAGCGTCTCGATTATCATTTTTCATAAAACGTTGCTCAATATGGGTAAGTACTCACTGGCCTTAGTGTTTTCCGTAGATGCAGTGCCTCGAAAGTCTTCTGAAGTGTTGTGTTTCATGATCTTAAGATTAACACAATTTTGCGCTCTTACTTCTCAAAATTCTTCCTTTTATCAGTAGAACTTTCATCCGCCAGAAAAGTGAGTTGCTCTATCCTCATTGTGCAGTCAAGATCAAGACAACTCAAAATAATTGGAAAATTATTTTTCCAATCCTTAAAGTTTGAACAATTAAGCATAGGTATGTTGTTGAAAATGACAGACACTGAAGTAGCAGACATAACTTAAACAGAGAAAATACATGAACCAAAATAATTGTCATGCTTACATCAACCAGATAAATAACCGATAAATATAAGTATGATGACAACATCTCGAGGCACCGAACACAACATTAATATCAAGTATTTGGGCTGTAATATTAACTTGTAAGTGGTAACCTCTGTGTAGTGAATAAACACTAGCAATAAAATTATGTCAACTAATACCCTTCCTTTGGGCCGACTAATTAGTCACATGAAAAACCTTCTAATTGTCACATATTTACCATTACAGGTGTTTGTGTATTTCGGGCCAAATATTAACCTTCCTCTGGGCCGATTAATATCTCATGAATATACACTTACACAAACATTCCAATATTCTCAATGAAAAAATCTACACAAGAAAGGTCACTTTGGCGACATCTTAATTCAATTAAATCATCTTGAATATTAGTAAAAAATTAAATAGGAACATGAGATCCTCAACAAATATGAATTATATTATAAAATTAAATAAGACATATAATGTCTTAATCCAAAATTGTTTCAATCTGAAACGCCCAGAACCTTAATCACAATAAACAAATTATTAATACAAAATTAGAGCCTGATGCGCACATATCATAATCAATTGAAAGAGCGCTTACAGAGCTAGAGTATACTCTAACCATAAACATATTTTAAATCTTAACAACGGTGGAGTGTCGCACCCAAAAAAACACCATAACCATAATCAAATTAAAAGGAGCAGATCCGAAGCATAAATGTCTTAACCATAAACCCAATTTTTTATTTTATGACACATAAATAGCAGTACTAATGTCGAGATTAACAAAAGGAAAAACTTGAGGAATTCTTCCAAAAACAACTCAGTTGTTGCGCTATTCACTAATTAACCTTTAATTACCAACAATCATTATTAACAAATTGATATGATACCATAAAAAATAATTCCATATACCCAAAAATCACCGTATAACAAATCATCATAAATCCAAAATCACCATAACATGCCATAGCAATAAATATTGGATACCATAAAATTGATACCACCACAATAGGAATAAACATAGAATTCCACCAAATGTACGAATTCATACAGAAATCATCAGATCTTACTTTGCGAAATATAATCGGCAATCAATAAAAAATTCGCAAGTAATAATCAAAACCAAAGCCTTAATTTCAAATCTAGATTTATAAAAATTCTTCCCAAAGTTTCAGAAAATCATGCATAGAGTGATTCTGATACCATTTGTTAGAAATTAAATTAGATCTATCATCTACGATAATTAGTCGAAACAGGAAGATATATTAATCACAAAAGCAAAAGCGTATCTGAACCTATGAAATTAATTTATGCCTCAGACATGTTTCGTTTCCCAAACTATCAGTTTTACCCGTCTTAACTTTTCCGTAGAGAGAATACATAATATGGAATGAACGTACTGATGCTTGGGGACCATAACCCTAACTTATAGAATAAGTTTCTTATATTTTCTATTTGGTCACTCAACAAATAGAAAATCACTTAATAGTTTTTACACATATAAAACCCATAGTTATGGTTCACGATATTGGATTGATTAGATGTGATAGGATTGAGTAAGATTGGATTGATTGGACTGTATTTATTTGAATCAAGATATGTCTTTGAATTATAGGATTTAAGTGAGGGATTAGATGGGATACCTATTGAAATGACATAAGCACCCTGAAATTGAATTGAAACAACACACTTTATTCTTGTGAATCTATTCAAATAATAGAAGGATAATTTGTAATTTTGCACTTGGGATATGTTCTATCCCACCTTTCACATGTGATTGACATATCCCTCAATGGAGGGATTTGATACATTTTCTACCCGGGCTTGAAGTATATTATGGGCTCTCATCCCACAAGTCAAACAGTAAATTAGTTGGAATTAAAATCATAATCCTAGCATATCTCAATCAATCCCACGAATCAAATGGGGCCTAAATATTTCGTTGACTCGTGCTTGGGAAATTTTGACGGCGGGCCAATAATGCTTCTGGACTCAAGTTGATTTGATGGGAAATACAAATGCTTGCAGATCTGTTTCTAATCCTTTATAGACCGTTTGGTTCACGAGATTGATTGGGATAGGTCATAATTAGAATTTTAATATCAATTAATTTACCGTTTAGTTTGCGGGATTAGAATTCATGATATATTTCAAGTCCGGGTAAAAAATGTGCAAAATTCCTCTATAGAGGGATATGTCAATCTCATATGAAATGTGGGATAGAGCATATTCCATACAATATTACAAATTGTCCTTATATTGTTTGAATAGATTCACAAGGATGAAGTATGGTTGTTTCAATTCAATTTAAAAGTGTTTATGACATTTCAATAGTTATCACATCTAATCCCTCAAACTAATCCTACAATCCAAACACATATCTTGATTCAACAAATTCAGTCAAATCAATTCAATCTTACTCAATCCACTCAATCCTATCACACCTAATCAATCCAATCCCGTGAACTAAACACCCCCTTAATTGATACAAAAATTTAGATAAAAGATTCACGCTTTCGGGCCTACACTGTTAGAAATATCCAATATAATGGGCTTCCAGCCTTCCACATGTCAAATTTAATGTATATAATTGTCTTAAGGAAACCCAATTCACCAAAACACTCGTACACAATACGCCAAAACGACACCTGCGTTACACCTTTTAAATAAACATATACATAAATATGTGGATAAAGAGCAATGACCGTAAGTAAAACAGATTAATCAAAAATTCATATAGAAATCTGGGGAAGTATAATTGGTACAAAACGTGGAACCCCAAAAAAAAAAGATAAGAGAAGGTAAGAAAGTACCGATACTTTGTGCAGAACGGCCGTGGAAAATTGTGAAGAAGAATGAAAAATTTTAGGATAAATTGTCCTTAAGGCCACGTTTGCTTTACTGGACAAGGCATGATAGTTGGTTTTATCTGGCCCAATCTAGTGTTTGGTTTCATGGATTTAGGCCCAGGATTTGAGCTAGGCCCGGTATGCTTTTTGGAATTATCCCCTGAATGCATGATTTTTGGTCGGGGTGGGGGTAAGATTAATTGGTCTTGAATGAGATGCCTGAACAGACGAAAACACCCTTATACATCAAACATATTATATAAATGCCAATATATATAACACAATTTAAAATGAGCTTAAGTTTGAGTTTGGGCTTGAATGAGATAAAATAAGGATTTTAATTAAAAGATAATTAGAACAATAATATTTAAATTGAGCTTTAAATACTTATCTCAATAATATATAAATTTAATATAACTATAAAATAAATTAAATTAAGTAATTAAATATGCATATAAATTTAATGGAAATATATGGATATTACACCCCCAAACCCCCCTTGATCTTTCGAATTACACACCCTTTTCCACTCAACCCAAGCCACTTTCTACTATGCCAATGAGAGAAAAGTTATCATCTTCAGAGAGTTGATTGGGGCAAAAATCTGAAGCCATGGAAAATCTGCCTTTACCAACTTTGCGGGAATGCCTTTCGAAATGATCATGGATACCCTTCTTGACTTCCAACACTTCCTCACACCAAGAACCCTCCAAAAAAAGGTCGATTATTTCATTCGTCTTTCTTCTTTTGTTGATCACCTTGTAAAAATAGTTGGGAGTTAACATCCCCTCAAGAAGCCATTTGCTCCTTGCCTTTTGAGAAGCCATCATGTTTCTCATTTTTTGAGATTGAGAAAAAGTTATGCAGATTGCATTTTCTGTCCAACACCTTGCTATCATCAAGCCCCATCACATCATCAATCAGGTCAAGTCACTTAATTTTCTCTTTGTTAAAATCAATCTTCTCGTCAAATATTAAATTAATTTGAGTAGTTAATACATATTTTGTAAGTGTAACTCCAAATAATTGATACTTTTGTGTACAATTTCCTAATCAGTACACAATTTTAATTAAAGCTAAAGATTGTAATTTAACATTTTTAGAACTTATTGTTACGAACACATTTGTGCCTTCTAGGCCGGTGGTAGGGGTGTTCAAAATACGGTCTTGACCATAAAATTGGACCAAACCAAATCGAAATTCAAAATTTGATCCGTTTTTCAGTTTGTGGTTTGGTTTTTGAATTTTAATACTGAAACTTTTTTATTTCGGTTTGGTTTGTTAAAAAACCGATCAAACCAAACTGAACCGAAATAACTATAATATTAATTATAATATTTTAAGATTTAAATTTCCTAAAATCTAATTAAATGTAACAAATCAATTCTTATTTGGATATTTCCTTCAGCCTACACCCCACGTTCACACTCAGGACTCATCAGTAGTCACGACTCATGTTCTCTTCTCTTTTCTCTTCTCAGTGAGGTGTATTCTATCTTGCCTTGTTTTTCAGTGTTTTATGTGGTTGTTGTTGTTGTATATGGATTAACTTTTTTTTTCTTTTTTTTTTACGGAAAGAGAATTAGGTGCAAGTAGTGCACCTATCGAGTTGGCGCACCACAAAAGTTGGTGGCTCAATCCAACAATGAGGACTATCAAAATCACGACTAGGCCTAGCCAGGTTATGTGTCAAAGTATTGGCGCTTCGACAGATCCAAGTAACTGATATGTGGGGATAGGTTGTAAGAAGAGCGCGACCTCCTTCAATGTAATTTCCAAAGATCGAGTCTCCTGCATCTGCTAAGCAATAAGCGCCCGCCACCCTCTTCGAGTCTGTCTCCACCTTCACTCTACTGAAGCCCAAATTAATCAACCATCGAATGGCTTCCATGACCTCCCAGGCTTCCCCCTCATCTACCTTCATAATGTCAGTTCTCTGCAACGTTCTACAGGCCACGAATTCACCTTCGTCATCATGTATAATCATACCCGCCCCTATGAAGGTAGAGTTTTCAAAAAAACTGGCACCCACATTAGCTTTCATATAGCCTCACTTCGGAGTGTGCCATTTACCGCAGCGCAATGCCTTCATGATGCGAACCCTCGGCAAACGGACCTCCTTCCACTTGAGAAGAAAGGCCAACGCCGAATGGAAAATCTGTAGTGGTTATGTGCACTTCTGGTTCCACACCAGGTCATTACGGGCTCGCTAAATGGACCATGCAATCATCATGATTTGCTCCAGTTGCTCCGAAGTTACCGAACTGATCAAACACAAGAATAACTCAGAATGGTTGTCCACTTCATAACAAAGTTTATCAATTATACCCCAAACACCTGTTATTTTCCAACATTCTCGGGCAGTTGTGCAATCAACAAAAAGATGCCATATGTTCTCTGTCATGAGCGAGCAAAACAGGCACAACCCGCCCATTCCAGATACCAACGTTGTAATTTTGCACGAACGGAAAGTCACCCACGACATAGACGCCAGTAAAACACCTTAGCTTTCGGAGGAATTTTGAAGTTCCACACCTACTTCCAAGGTATTAACTTTTCTATTAAAAAGTGGGATCGCCCACCTGTTCCAAAGCTTTTTTCTATGGTTGTTTTTTTTTTTTGTGCTTTATGTTATTCTGGCTTAATTTTAGCCCAAATCAGGTTTAAGTATAATAATCATAATTATAATATAAATTATATATTCTATTTATATTTTGATTTCTCAAGAGCCTAATTTAATTTCCCAAAAAATTGAAAAATTCGATTTTTGGACCAAACAGACCAAACCGAACGAAAATATTTCAGTTTTCAACTGTTCGAATTTTACAAATATGGTTCGATTTCGATTTGATTCCAAAATTTCGATTTTTCATATTACGATCGGTTCGGTCCACAAATCGGCTGTTGCACACCCCTAGCTGGTGGTTGGAAAGGGGTGGGTTCGCTATCATTTCAACATCAAATCTTACAAAAACCAAATTTAATTCCAAATTTAATTGTCATATCTGAAACCTAACAAAAATTAAGGCCCCACTTGGTATGACTTGAGAATGATAATGATAATGGGTATAATTGAGGTGTCAATCACTATGAGATTATTGATTGCATTATTATTGCTTGGTTAGAAAATTAACAATGTGAGGAGAGCTGAGAGAATGATGAAAATAATGTAATCAATTACTTACTTCTATTCCCATTACGGACACATCAAAATTACCAAGCAATATTAATAGAAATAATTCTTATTACTCCTTTCCATTATCCCAACCAAACGGACCTAATTAGAAAATGAATAGACACAAAAATCTTAAAAGTCCAATATCGAGAATATATAAAAACAATCTAGGTGTTGGGTTTCGGTGTCGTCGACTACCACGGGTCAAGAGTCCTTTATCTAGCTTATTCCTATAAAATCATATCACTTGTACCAACTTCCTAACATGAACACCTTCATAACATGAACACGTGTTTTACAGGGAATGAGATCATTTATTTCATAATTGGTGTTCCACTTTGTATTCTATAACATGGATGAATGACAAGTAGAATAATAAAAAAATTCAACGAACCACCATACCCTGAGTCCATATATTAAAGATTCAAAATGGTGAAACACCAATAGAATACAAAAAATGAAACAGGAAAATCGAACAGTTTTACGGGAGAATTACTCTTTTAATGAAATTCCAAAGTTCCCCTAGAAATGTATTGCCGGGCTCACCTGCACCCCCACATTCCATAAACCCCCAATACCTAGACTCACCAACCTAATAAACACCGTCAGTTAAAAAGACACTACACTCGAAAACCCCGCGCCGCCACCACCGCCAAAGCAGATACCAAAAGTGAGAGAGAGAAGGCGACGGCGAGGTTTTGATCCACCAGCTACGCCGTCGCAATGCCAATCTCCGCCACAATCAATGTCGCCCGGCCACCGTTGCGCCTTCTCTCTCTCCACACCCCCAACCGAAACCCCTTTATCTCATCCCCATCTCTGTCACTAAATCCCCCCAAACCCTCCATTTTTTCGCTATCCGTAACTCGTAGCCCTAACAGCCCCTTAATTATAGCATTCTCCACAAATGCGGCCACAAACAGTGAAATCAAAGCCGAATTCTCCCATGGCGGCGGCGTCGGAGATGACGGAGGCAACAATGGCGGCGGCGGAGGAGGCGGTGATGGTGGAAATGAAGGGAATGACGATAAGAATAGGAGGAAGAACAAAGAAGAAGCTTTAATTGCTCTGGCGGAAGCTGGGAGGAGCCTTGAGAGCTTGCCTAAGGATTTGAGAAATGCCGTAGAAGACGGGAGAATACCTGCATCGATTGTTTTGAGGTATTTTGATCTCGAGAAATCGAAATTTATTTCGTGGCTTATGAAGTTCGGAGGATTCAAGGAGAGGTTGTTGGCTGACGATCTCTTCTTGGCTAAACTTGCCATGGAATGTGGCGTTGGAGTATTCACAAAGGTAGTTGAATTCGCCAAAAATCAACCTTTACTTTTATTCTTTGAGCATTTGAACTTTTTGTTTCTTATACTTTTTGGTATTGCTTTTTTAAATGTTTAATGGTGATTTTCCTTTTCTTTTTGTTTCCCAAATGATGTGGATTAATTTTGGCTGATCTCTTCGCTCTGATGGAAATTAGTATTTGAGACCAATGTGCAAGATGTTTCCTGTTTACACTTGGCTTGGGAATTATAAAGACTTGAGGCAAAAAAATTGAATCTTTGATATTTAATCATCACAATTGCATTTTTGCTGTTCATAAAATCCTCAAGTCCCAAATTTTATTCATATTTCATAGTAAGAAATTAACGAACCACGACCATAATGTTACATATTCTCTATGTTAGGACTTGATAGAATTGTTGAAATTTGTAATGATTTATTTTGGTCATAAATAAATGCACTGTGATGCAGTATTTGACAAATAAGTCTATCTGTTTGGTTTTCTTTACATGTTCTCAAATGGAATTGTTCTTTGTGTGACTCATGCCTAGATATCAAACTACTATCCTAAAAAAGAGTAGATGTCAAAACAATGAAATGTGCATGCAATCTAGACATGAACTATCAACTGGAAACTTTGTTAAAACTTTAAGATTTGATTATATTCTTTACTTTTTTGTTGCACCAGCCTTTCATTTGCTGACATGTTTTCCTGCCGCTAATTTTTTCCTGTAAGCAATCTACATAAGTTTTTTCACTGCATTTGTACAATGTGATGCAACTAGTTCTGAAATTCCTCATGACATGAATTCTTGTTTTTGATATTAAGGAATTGTAAAGAAAAAGATATCAACTCATTATGGATCAACCCGTTTCTCTTTTGCACTTTCCGTCAAAATGAGCTATGTCTTGATTGCAATGGATTGCTCAATATTTAATCATATTTTCCTTTATTTGTGTTTTGTATTATGGCATCTTATATTGGTTTTAAATTTTTTATTTTTGCTGGCCAGGTCACTGACATTTGTTTTCTTTCTCCAGACAGCTGCAGAGTATGAGCGCCGAAGGGAGAACTTTTTCAATGAGATTGAAATAGTTTGTGCTGATGTGGTACGGTAGCTTCTCTATAATAGTTTGTTAAAATTCTGAATTTGTTCTTAAAGTCATAATGGAATTACCTGATCTCTAGTGATGTTTGGTCTGTGAAGTTACTTTTTAACTTAAGATGATGCGTTAGCAGTTTTAAGGAGCTTCTTGGGGATGACTTTTGATTCATTAGGTGTATTGAAATGAACGGGACAGGTGAAATTAACTTTGAATAAACAGAACTTGATGTTTGGTCTGTTTGTTTATGGATTGGAGTGGATTTCAAATCCAGTTGATTGGATTTGATGAATATTATATGGTGTAATTGGATTTTGTATATGTTTAGGAGTGTAGATTTTATAAAAAATTGATAGGGTAGCATTTGTAAATAAAGGAGATAGTTGGTTGATTGTTTATTGGAAATTGTGTGTAAAGTAAAAACGGAAGAGAGAGAGTGTTGAGTTGGGAGAGAGAGTGTATTAGAAATTTTGTTTGGGAAAAAGTAAAATAAATGTACAATAGGTATTTTAGAGTATTCGAAATCCTACACCAAAATTCAGATAAACAAACAAGAATTTGGATTTGAAAGAATAAAAGTGGCTTGGGAAGCTGTAAACAAACATAACTAACTTATTGAAGGATTAAATAGGGCGTGTTGTGGACTTGCGGTGATTTAAACTTGATGCAATGCAAGAAGAAAATCTCAAACTAAGAATTTTCATTATTGAAAATCGATATTCGGACTTTTATTGGGGATTATTGATCACTTGATTGGCATGAATTAGGCTACTATTAAAAATCTTTCCGTAAAAGCTCCGAATCATCTATTTGCATATTTTCACCAAACATGAAGTTGTAAACATGTTTTTCTTTTGTTTGTAAATTTGGACTAAAATGAACCTGGACTGAATTTGTTGTTTCTGGTCTCAGGCTTGAAGATAATAGTCATGGGTTTATGAACTTGGACTTTAGATAAGACTTTAGACCCTTTAAAACTAAAATTATTTAATCTATGATAATAGTATTAGTCCTATTTTATACTCCGGATATTACAAGTTTGTTGCTGATGTTGTTAGTTTGGACATATGTCTTTGAAAATGAAATAGTGAAGATGCACTTACAGAGGTGGGTTTTTTTTTTTTAACTTCTATATTTTGTATAAAATCAGTCAGTCTATTAGAATCAAAAGCTCATCCTTGAACCAAAAGCTCAGTTCCAAAACACCAAGAAAAACAAATTGTACATCTTGTATAATCATCAATTTAATTTACATTTTAGTTTTGTGCACAAGACAAGATTGAGTTTTCTTTACAAAAATTGTTTCCCACATTCTAATTAACCATCATACGCTAATAAGGTTCACCGCATACTAATTTTTTAATTTTTTTTGTTTACAAACCTCATGATCTTTAGATCTTGACATCTTGTTCTTATTATCTTTAGTTTTATGACAAAGTCTTATGTAATATAGTTTAACGTGCAACTGGTTTACATTTTATGTGCATTTTTTTATGGTTAGTTGTTCCATTAAAAGGTATTAGTTTTATTTGTTTTCAGGCGATGGCCATAATAGCTGATTTTATGCTCGTCTACCTTCCTGCTCCAACTGTTTCTCTCCGACCTCCTATGGCACTCAACGCCGGTCGCCTCGCTAAATTTTTCCACTTGTGTCCAGATAATGCATTTCAGGTGAGTTCACTCAAATGTTTATTTCTTCAAATTGATATATAATTTGAACAAAGTGGTGAATTCATAGTTTAAATATCAAATGCAGGTTGCTTTGCCTGGAACATCATTTTCATTGTTGCAGAGAATAGGTGCAACAATGGTAGGTAGTTCTATCTCGAGTTTTAAATTAAATAAATTGCGAGCTTCCAATTATTACTCATGTGACACTGATTTTTCTCAACAGCGCAATGGAGCAAAGCTGTTTGCTGTTGGCACCACTTCATCTCTGGTAATTTTTCATTAGAGATCTTGATGTGTAATACTTAATTTGTCTGTCTGATTATTTAAGCTGCTCAACATAAAAAAGATAACGGCTTTAGTAAAATCCTTTCAACATGCTTTTTGAATATTATTAAGAAAGTTCTGTACAAGACACCAGTAAATCTGATTATTGTATCTGCTGCAGAATGTATTAGCTTAAAATCAGTTAGCAGTATTCTCTGTGGAAGAAGAACAACAACTTTTTTTTAACAGAAAAAAAAGCTTCAATATTTTTGTATCATTTTTTATAGGGATAAGGTAAATATGCCCCTTAGGCCTTAACTTCATACCCGAGTACGAATTATCTCTTGAATTATTTTTTTCTCTAATTAAACACTTCTACTTTTAATATCAGACAAATGACCCCTCAACTGTTGACCCTGTTCAAATTAGCCCCTTAACTATTTGTTTACCCAATTAAACACTCATGTTTTCCGAAATCAAACAAATTAGCCCCTCAATTAATGAATAAGACAATTATGCCCCTAAATTTTATGTACTATTTCATGTATGCCCCTAAATATATTATAATAGTGCTAATACAATTGGTAATTATCAGAAAGTTAATGAAAAAAAAAATGGTGTAAAATGGCTAGAAGATGAATTCATGTAATGATGTAAATAAATATTCCAATTTTGTATAATAAAGTTAAATTAAAGATGAATTTAAATTTAAGGAAGGGATACTCATCCCATTTCATTAGTTAAGTTGATATGTTTGATTTTATAGATATAAATGCTTGAATTAATAAAAAAATAGTTAGGTGGTTAATTTGTACATGAGACAATAGTTGAGGGGCCAAGTTGTCCATTTTAAAAAGTAGAGTGTTCAATTAGACCAAAATATAATCCAAGGGTTAAATTGTACCTGAGTCACTAGTTGAAGGACTTATTTCTATCTTGTCCCTATTTTAAATTCCCCCTCCCTCCACCCAGAAAAGAAGAATAAAAAGTCATGGCCGTTTCTACGTTAACTTGATCGTACATCACATCTTTATCTTCATTTATTATGTGAATGTTATGTGTTACAGAGAGGTATATGTTTAAAGCTAATTGCATATATACTCACATTTGTGCCAACTTGGCAACATTTATGTTCGTTATATTTGAACTGGAGCTGGACAAAACCCAACATGACTATGAGCCATTGATGTCTAGGTTGGTACCGTAATGACAAATGCGTTCATAAATGCTCGGAAGGCTGTCGATTCCTCTGGTGTAGAAGAGGTGGAGAATGTTCCTATACTATCAACTAGTGTTGCCTATGGTGTTTATATGGCTGTGTCCAGCAATCTCCGGTACGTTATCATACACCAATTCTCAGATATCCTCCAATATCACTTGTATCACTTTTGATATTTCACTTTGTGTTCCACAACTAGATAACTGACATGTGTAATATTAAAAAATAACCAATGACCCATAATATCATGACGACATGTGTTAAGGATCCAGAAAGTGGCATATAATGGAACATTAAACATGACACAAAGGGATCAAACTGAATGTTGTCTCATTCTTCGACTTTTTTCCCGATCATGAGAAATAAATACACAATTGGTTAATGTGAAATTCTTACTTGATTCAACATGAGTTAAAAGTCACTTATATGTTAAAAATGAGGATAAGAGGAGACATGTTTCCTGTGCATGAAAATACTTATTCCTCCTGCACTCATACAAATCAAATTACTTAAGCTTGACCCAGTGTGAAAGATTCAAAAGGATATTTATAAAAGCTAACTTGAACGGATGTTTGTAATATATATATATAGGTCAAACCTGAAGTAGCTTTTGTAATTTAACCTATTTCCAGGGAAGTTTAGTAAATATGCAGGGAAAGATCATTAAACTGCTTTTGGCATCTGCATGCATATTTCGTTTACCGCTCTGTTTAGACTGTAAATCAATCTCAGTCATTTTACACGTTGAATGTTTAGATGAGCATGCAATAATCTTATCCTAAAATCAATATTGGTTCGCCAACACATTGGGAGTCTATATGATTATTAGGCAATGATAGCCCTCTCCTAATTCTCATTCAATCTGATCAAAAAAATATTATTAAAATTACAGGAGTGTGCAAGTTCTGAAAGTTGAAATACATTTGCAATTTTTTAGAAGTTATTTTGAACATTTATTGATCTAATTCTTGCTTCTGAGTATATAATATAGGATAACTTGCCTGTTTGAAGCATTCATGATCATTAGCCAATTGGATAATTCTTTGATCGGACAAAAGATGTGTTATTTTTGAACCATATATGAATAAATCTATTTGTGAATCTTCAACTCTTTGATCATATGATGAAGATATACATGTTTCCTTTGATCTATGTATATACACGAAGAAACATCCAGTGACAAATACTTGTGAACGTCTTCTTTCTCCAACAGATACCAGGTGTTGGCTGGTGTAATTGAACAACGATTTTTAGAGCCCTTACTTCATCAGCACAAGTTAGTTTTGAGTGCTCTCTGCTTCGCTGTGAGAACAGGCAACACGTTTCTGGGTTCATTACTGTGAGTTCTTACATTTTAGTTATACTTCCCAGTGATTCTTCTGTCCTCATTCCTCACAAAATTAATTGTTGAGATACTCTCTTGTGAGATGGTCAAAATAAATCACAATTATTTTGAAAGAAAAATTCAAATCGAAATCGGGTTATTAGTAAGATTAAGGCAAAAACTTCTATGCACCAGTTGTATCTTACAACTGGTTCAATTTTGATCGAAGTTTGACTAATTCACAAAAAATATGAAATATATGATGAGAAGTATAAAAGTATCAGTTCATATGATAAAACTGGGGCACTGATATATCTTGATCTCTCGCGCTAGAGTTTGTCTAACTCGTTTATGTTGAATTGATGGGCAGGTGGGTCGATTATGCTCGTTTTATAGGAATTCAGAAAGCTCAAGATATAGAATAAAAGGTAGCTTATCATCAGAGTGCTCATTTATTAGTTGACATTTCAATATGAGTAGTTTGCTGCAGGCTGAGTCCATGTATCTTGTGCTGCTTGCTATAGTTTTAAGCTATGTTTAGTTTCATTTTCATAAGCATCTTTGCAAATCTGTACTATTGGGCATGAATTTATTCCTCATTTTTTGTAAACTGAAAATGTTGTTTTGCTGTGCCCTTGGTTTCCAAACTGAATATTCTTTACTTTCGATTCTGTAATTATTTTTCGTAATTTGGCGATCATATAATTATATGCTAGTGGGATCCACAACAAGTAGCTCAGTTTAATTATTAAATTATTATTGTCATGTCAATAAACTGCCAATGTAGAAAAACAAGCTTTTAGAATATTCTATGACAAAAAGGGGTACAAGGGAAAAAAAATGACTCCTATACTAACTGGAAACTCCGAAAGACTAAACTGTAGTCCACAGTATGTAGGGTGGGGTAAAGATCATCTCCATTTTTATTTTTTTTGAAACTCAACTGAAAATTCTATTAATTAGTAACGAGCATACAAACGGTTGAGCCAGTCAGAGAAACTCTCATCAACCCAAAGTTGGGCCGAGGATATGGACAATGAAAATGAAGCTAAACCATGCGCTAAGACATTCTCCGTTTGGGGGGTGTGCGCCAAGCTTTTGAAATGCGGGGTTTGTAATAGCATTTTGAGCTTGTGAATTGTAGTGTCTAGACAATGTCTAAATTCTCTCATGGCCATAACTGCTTGTACCGCTAGGAGAGAGTCGGAAAATGCACGAATATTAGTGTACCCCGTATTTTTAGCAAATGTAAAAGCGTGGAGCAAGGCCATGAGCTCGCCCTGCAACACCGATAGGGGTTGTAGCGTGGGAATTGTTGCGGCTGCTCGGATCCGTCCATGTTTCTCAAATAGGATAAAACCAACGCCATACTGCCCTTTGTGAGGAGCATAGGCCGCGTCAACTTGGAGGACAAAATCACCTGGGTCGACAAGCAGGGATGGGGGTCCGGTTGAGTCTGAATCAAAGTTGGGATAGTACGGTGGTGTAACTCGTGGTATGCCTGCGCACCAGCATCCACCCTGTCCACGTCAGGAGGCGACCATTTCTTCTTGTCCGAGTGGTTATAACCACACACTACATTCCACGTTGCCCACGCGTATGTTGCAAAGAGAACAAATTCACGAGATGACCAAACCGACGCACCAATTCCGCACAATCCCGAAAAGACCAATCCCGGCAAGGTGCTAACAACTCCCAAAAGATGGACTTCTTCCATCCCTGACGGGTGAGATGGAAAAATATCAAAACATGAGACGTGGATGCTGCTAGAGTTCCACATACGTTACACATACCCAATGTCGGGACGTGGTGACGACGTAGATTCGCCGGTGTCGCAATGGCGTCTCGACACGCTTGCCACAGAAAGACACAGACCTTCGGAGGTACCTTAAGAGACCATACAGCTCTCCACCATGCTGCATCAGGGTCATCCAATGTAGCCCGAGGAGGTTCATAGAAATCGATGGCCAGTTTATATGTCGACCGCACCGTGAAGAGGCCATGGTGCTC
This sequence comes from Stenogyne calaminthoides, assembly GCA_037126765.1. Lineage (NCBI taxonomy): Eukaryota > Viridiplantae > Streptophyta > Magnoliopsida > Lamiales > Lamiaceae > Stenogyne > Stenogyne calaminthoides. Next base: position 7,144,402 of record JBBCBC010000010.1, read on the forward strand.
CTATCGCCAAAAAAGCAAATCTGGTTGTCTGTCCTTGGGGATTGGGATTTGGAATTTTTGCGTCTCGTTCGAACGGGAGAATTGTAATGTCGAGTAGGTCCATATCCCAAGTTCTGTCTGGCCTAATAAATTGATCAACCGAGTTGAGGCTAGGGATCCACGGGTCCAAAAATGGATTTATTGTTTTTCCGTCCCCCACCCTCGTCATCATCCCTCTTTGGACCAATGGTCGAGCCCACATCAGTGAGCGCCACACCGCAGAAGGATTCAAACCAATACCAGCCTTGAGCAAGGTAGTATGTCGAAAGTATCGTGCCTTAAAGACCCGGGCGACCAAGGAATTCGATTGTATGAACGTATTCCATACCTGTTTAGCTAGCATCGCCTGGTTAAATTGCTCTAGTCTTCGAAACCCCATCCCGCCTTTACATTTAGGTTTTCCAAGTTCATCCCACGTGAACATCCGTTAAACGTCGCCTTAGTCCCCCACCAGAAACGAGCCACAACCTGTTGTAGCTGATTACAGATGCGTCTGGGCAGGCGAAAGCAGGACATAGCGTATGCTGGAATTGCTTGTAGGACTGCTTTAATCAGCGTCTCGCGTCCTCCTTAGGAGAAAAGTCGCATCTTCCATCCGTGTAGTTGCTTGAGAACTCTATCCCGTATGTAACTAAATTGAAGGGTCTTGTCTCGTATTGTAAATGTTGGTAATCCCAGGTAAAGAGAGTGACCGGCCACCACGGGGATAGACAACAACGATTTGAGTGTGTCCGTGACATGAGGTGGGATAGCAGGAGAATGGGTGAGCGCTGACTTGTCATAGTTCACAAGCTGACTCGATGTTTGCTCATATGAACGCAAACAACTTCGAATACCCCTACCATCCATCTCTATTGCTCGGAAAAAAAGTAAACTATCATCGACAAAGAAGAGGTGCGAGATGACTGGTGCAGATGTAGCAATTTTTAATCCTCTAATCAAGCCAGCTTCCACGTATCCATTGATCGTTGCTGAAAGAGCCTGCATCATCAAAACAAACAGATATGGGGAAAGAGGGTCACCTTGACGAATGCCTCGTTGTGGTGCCAAATCTCCTACTACCGATCCATTTATTTGAAATGAATAACGCACCGTGGAAATACATCGCCATATCAGCTCCACAGTCCTCTGAGGGAAGCCTATTTTAATCATCATTGCCTGCAAGAAACCCCATTCAACTCTGTTATAGGCCTTGCTCATGTCTAATTTAAGGGCAGCATATCCCGTCTTGGTCTGTTTGTTATTTCGAAGCCAATACATACACTCAAAACCTAGCAATACATTGTCCGTAATGAGCCGCCTGGGGACAAATGCGCTCTGTTGGTGGTCAACTATATCTTCTAGAGATCGTCGTATGCGATTGGTGACTGCACGGGCAACCACTTTGTAGGCAACACTACATAAGCTAATAGGACAATATTCTTTAACGGACCGGGGCGCATCCGTTTTAGGGATGAGCGTAACGATTGTGTGGTTCCACAAAGTGGGATCGCCTCCATTATTAAGGATATCCAAAGCCGCCTTTGTGAATTTTCCTTCGAGAGTCGGCCACATCCTCTGATAGAACTCCGCTGTAAATCCATCCGGGCCCGGGGCCTTGGATGGGTGCATATCCCAAAGCGCTTGTTTTACTTTAGCTTCAGTATATGGCCGTTCTAGTTCCTCTGCAGCTACCGCTGAAAGAGATCGGGATTGAAATCGTAGAACACGGTCCATGTCTGCTTGTGTTGGCACAATCTACGTAAACAGGTGACCAAAGTAGTCCACCACTATATCTGCCAACCTGTCAACCGATGTCTAGTCCCCATGATGATTGATGAGCCCCGGGATGAAATTCTTTCGCCGTCGCCTGGATGCAACCGCATGGAAATATTTATTATTTCCATCGCCGTGCTGCAGCCATGTCACTCGTGCTCGTTGGCGCCAATTCATTTCTTCCAAAGCAGAAACTCATTCGATCTGCTGTGTGAGCTCCCTGATCCGACCTATGTTCTGAGCATTGCCCGCTTTAGTCAACTCTCTGTCTAGTTGATTCGTAAGATGACGTACATTGTGAACCATGGAATTTGAGCGGGTGCTTTACCGCGATTTAAAGAACCTTTGTACAGCCGCCAATCTCAAGGGCCACGAATCACAATCCGGAATAGTAATCCAAAAGTCATGGAAATCACGGTCCAGACTTTCATCATTAAGCCACTTATGTTAAAAAAAAATCTGTGTACCCCCCGTTGGATGGGAATCTACGTGAGTCCCATGTCAAGGCTTATTGCACGATGATCAGATTCGTAGAATCCAATATTCGTAACTTTGGCAGTCGGGAATACATTCCTCCATGCAGCATTTGCAACAAAGCGGTCTAGACGCTCTTGTACGACACCATAATTATGGTTAGCCGCAAACCACGTAAACGGTTCCCCGCATGCATGTAGTTCATGAAGATTACTTCAATGCCTGCCTAAAACCATCCATCTGGTGGTGACTGTGCATAACCCCGCCTACCTTTTCCTTATTGTATAGGATCTCATTAAAGTCACCTCCAACCAACCATGGGACTGTGCATGTTGAGTGAGCACCACAAATACGTTGCAACAAAGCCCATGACAGGTGGCGGAGAGCCGAACATGGATGCCCATAAAAACTAGTAAAGTGCCACAACAAGTTGTTATACATAATACGACAATGAATATGACTGGACGAATATGACAAAACAAATATATTATGACCTTCTTTCCAACATATTACAAGTCCGCCGCTGCGGCCCCTAGCATTTACACAGAACACACCCGCAAAACGTAAATACACCCGCCAATTATTACATCGATCACCTGTAAGTCTAGATCCACATATAAACAAGACATCGGGATCTTGATTAGCGACAAGACGCTGCAGGTTGGCGAACGCGCATTGATTCCCAAGCCCTTGCGCGTTCCATACTACACACCTCATGGTTGACGATGACAAAACGAGATAAAACAACACCACTACGAAAATGAGACCCAAAGAAGTAAACGGAAAGCGAGCCGCTGTATTTGCAAAATCAACCGAAAATCCCCAATATCTATATTCTCAATCGCACAATTCAAATTCGAGGGGCCTAGAAATGAACTCATAAAGAGAGATATCTGAGGAGAAATTTACCGGCAGGGGATGTTTGTCGGAAGAAGAGGACTCACAAAGGCGGTGCCGCTAACCTCTGGAGAAGAAGACCGACCCGGAAGATGCATCCGACGAAGCTCGAGATGGGCGCCGTGTTGCCACTAATTCAACTCACCGGCATTTCCGACGATGATTCCGGCAGCATTTTGATTAGTTTTTCGGCGAAAAATTGATGAAAAGAAAGGTCTAGAAGCGCCGGCGAAGCGGTGCTCTAAGCCAGTTTTGAGAACAGAGGGTCTATCCTTGATTTTTTTTTAATAAAGCACAATCTCTATTCCTGCTTTCCTATCTCCATTTCAATTCTGAATTTTTTGTAAATTTGGAAAGGTAGAAAAACCATGTGAGTTTCACTCATTTTATCATGTGTATCTCTCTAAATTTACAAAAAATTTACATGAAAGCAATAAGCAATAGAGAATAGTGAGATATCCTGATATGTACATTTTTTAATTGCAATTTATTAAAACTATCTTTATCAATAAACACTCACAACCCAATCTCTTAATAAATAATTCATTTCCCCCATCTCCACATGTACAACTTACAACTCAACGAATTCTTATCTTTTTTCATACTTTATCAACAAACACCAACAACCCAACCTCTTGATAAAATAATCTTTCTTTTTCACTATTTAATAATTATATTTATCTACAATAAAATTTTATTATACTAATAAGATGATATATTAAATTATTTGATATTCAAAATGCGTAATTATAATAAAGAAAAAATTACCATACACGTAAAATAAAATTACAATCTCAATAATAAAATTTAAAATATAGAAATTTAAATACAAAACTGTAAATAAATATATTAAGTTACAGATAGATGCGCAAAATACAACAACGCGGAAGATAAAATTACATATTTAATTATCAATACCGATTTTTTGCCGTAAATGCTCAATCAAGTCATTTTTAAGAGCAGTATGAGCTTCTCTATTACAAAATTGTTCCCTATTATTCATATAAGTGGATAGACTTGCAATGCGTACTTTAGAGTATTCAAAACGTTCACCACCTGTGGATTATCCATAAAAAATTATGTGGGATCATAATAAGTTTGGTACGTGTCTCGTTCATCATCTACTATAATATTGTGCATGATACTAGCCATCATAATTCTTCTCATCAAAAGCTTATCCCAGACGAGATATGGGCTTCGAAGAAATGTGAAACGAGCTTGTAGAACTCCAAATGATCGTTCGACATCTTTTCGCACAACCTCTTGGTGTTGAACGAACAACTTGTACTTTTTAGTCTGCAAAGAAGTAATTGACTTCACAAATGCATCCCATGAAGAATATATGTTATCAGTTAGATATTATGCTCTATCATTTTCCCGACCATTTACGACATAACTAACCTATCGTGCTCGACCTTCCAAGACATCACTAAAAACTGGAGATTGATGGAGTACGTTAATATCATTGCACGTAACTGGTGTTCCAAAGAAAGCATGCCATATTCATAACTCATATGATGCAACAACTTCCAAAATGATTGTTGGTTTTCCACTTCTCCCTGCACATTGTCCAGCCCATGCAGTATGGCAATTTTTTCATTCCCAATAAGCAGTCAATAATACCTATTATGCCCGGGAATCCACGTTGTTCCCCGACATAGAGCAGTCTTGCCAAATCTTGTTCGTTGGGTTTTCTGAGGTACTCATCGCCAAAGCAGGAAATGACGCCTTCTATAAAATTCATGAGAGCTTGCCTTGTTACAGTTGCACCTATTCACAAGTATTCATCAACATCATCAATTGATGTACCATACGCCAACACCCTCATAATTCCAGTACATTTCTGTAATGGTGAAAGACCTTGTCTACCTGTGGCATCAGGTCTTTGTTGAAAATAGACGTCATTGGCTTTAACGACATCCACTATACGAAGGAATACAGATTTTTGCATATGAAATCTACGTCAATAGATTTCAGGAGTATACTTTGGTCTGTCAACAAAGTAGTTCATCAAACGTTCCTCACCCAACTCGCGTTCCCTTTCACAATGTCTTCTTCTAGCTATAGGAGTGGGATCTCCTTCGTTTAGATTTAGATTGTTTAAGAGCACATCCTCGATAATACGATCCATTTGACGATTTTGGTGAGTAGTTCGTTCTTCCCATTCATCAAATTCGATGAAATTGAAAGAATTAGAACTTGAATTGTTATCTACCGATTGATTTTATTTGAGAGACATTTGGGAAGTTGAATGGGTAAAACTATTTGATAAAAATTATACTTGAGAGGATTTAGTGTAAGTTTGATGTGGTTTCAAAGAGAATGTATAGATACAATTTCAGTAATGTGTACTCACTATTTGGCATGTGACTTGATTCAATAGACAAGTGCATGTGAACAAAGGTGATATGACTCATCACTATGACACAACTTTAATAAAGAAGAGTAAATGAACATGCTCCTTCCACCTTCCATGCATCAAACAAGTGCATGTGAACTTCAATAATGGAGAAATAGATAATGAACTTGGTCAGGTGATATGACTCATCACAATTTTACTTAATGGAGTGCGTTTTTATTTTTCAATAAAGAGGGACATGAGAACAAATGTGATACGACACAACTTTAATAAAGAAGAGTAAATGAGCATGCTCCTTCCACCTTCCATGCATCAGACAAGTGCATGTGAACTTTAATAATGGAGAAATAGATAATGGACTTGGTCAGGTGATATGACTCATCACTATTTTACTTAATGGAGTATGTTTTTCTTTTTTTAATAAAGAGGGGCATGAGAACAAATGTGATATGACACAATTTTAATAAAGAGGAGTAAATGAGTGGGTGGTGGCAACAAGTTCTCGTGAGTGGTTGATGGCAACAAGTTCCTAGGCATATCTCGTGGGCGTGTCATAACAATTTCCAAAATATCCTTTGCTGCCCTTGATCTTAGCTACATTTTAATTTATTACTTTCTTTTTATTAATTACTTTTCATAAAGAGAGGCATGAGAACAAATGTGATATGACACAACTTTAATAAAGATGAGTAAATGAGCACGCTCCTTCCACCTTCCATGCATCAGACAAGTGCATGTGAACTTCAATAATGGAGAAATAGATAATGGACTTGATCAGGTGATATGACTTATCACTATTTTACTTAATGAAATACATTTTTCTTTTTCAATAAAGAGAAGCATGATGACAAAATAGACTACTTAATTGATATGGCACAACTTTAATAAATAGGAGTAAATGAGAATAAAAATTACAAACACTCAATTTCATAATTAAAATGACTAAATAGATTATATGAAATAAAATCATACAAATTAAAAACCTTACACAACAATAATTAAAAATACATAAAGTAAATTACATGACAATAAATAATATTGACGAATAATAAAAAAATGCAATCAAACGGAGTTTTATTTCTTCTTCTTCTAGGGACAAATGATCTTTTTCCAACAATGTCTTCAAAAGAGAGTGCTTCATCTTTTCTATCTCCAAATCAATTCTCTATTTAACAAGTTTACTTATCACTTCAACTTCAACTTCAACATCTCTAGTGAGTCTCAATGCACAAATTTCTGCAGCAACTTCAATATCAGCAGAAGAATATTGTGATACCTTTCCTTTTCCCTTTTTTTTCGCCTTTACCTTATCTCTACCTGTAGGACATGAAATTGTAGAAACACCACTGCCTAGAGTTTCTGGATTAGTGGGGACCGAATACGTCTTGTCTTCATTGGTCATTGATCTCCTTGAACTGTCACCACTTTCTTCATCGTCCTCGTTGTCTTCAGCACGAACACGTGTTGAATCACGATCTAAATTTATTTCCCACTTGGGATGTTCACACACAACTTCATTAAATACATGCAAGTCCTGAAACTTTGGGTCATCTGCGGAGTAAATTGACTGAGCTTCTCTCTCAATATCTTGTTGGTTCATTCCGCTTCTTTGACGACCATATGCTTCCTAGTAAGCGATAACCCACTTGTTGGCACTTGTATTAAGTCGATTATAACGACCTTTTAATGAATCTCTATTTCTTGTATTTATCTCCCCTGGATTTTCTTTTCGAGCTTCTTCATTCAATTTTTGAATTTGTGCCCACAGTGTGTCAGCCTTTTGATTTTTGCCACATATTTTATCTTCACTGGCGAAAATCCAAGACGACATTAGGGTTACATCTTCTTTCACGGAAAAAGTAGATTTTTCCACCTTTGAATTTATATCTTTGAACAAATTACGAGAAATATTTTCTGATGTTTGGGCATGTTCAGAGCTAGGAATTTGGTTCAAATTCGGAGAAAAATGAAGATATTGAGAGCTTGGACAATCCTCTAGATTAAAAAAAAGATTGAAAATTTGGATAATTTTGGGAGTTTGGATAATTCGGGGAGCTAGAAAAATAATTTGGATGATTTGGATTCATAATAAAAATGATAGAAATTAGAAGAGAAAATAAAGAATATGAGATTGTGATTCAAAATGTATCAATATTGGTCTTTATTTATAGAAGAAAAAAAATTACGAATTTTGGTATATATATATATAATATATATATATATATATATATATATATATATATATATTAATAGAAACCAATTGGCTTTTAAATATAATTTCTAATTTTTTTATTGGGAGGCGAGATTAGATTCGATTCACTCGGTAAGCTAATTTGGAGTTATGAGAGTTATAAGGTGGATTGTTGATTTCGTGGAGTATTTGAGTGCTTGGTGTACTAACTACTAACAACTAACATTTAACTTTTCCCGATAAAAAAAAAAATATATATATATATATATATTAATAGATAATATGCTGAAACATAAAATCTAATATTTATCCAATAAATATTATAATAGCCAATTGTAATGTGACATGTGACAACTTATCAACCCAATATATTGAAAACATTGTCACTTCTAGTTTGCAATACCGAACGGGTTCATCCGAATGTGCTTGAATTTCGATTTCTTTTTTTATTTATTTTTTGCCTTTCTTGTTACGAATTGTTCGCATGACCCAGTGATAAAGATGGTCTAATATGTATAAAATAATTGCACATATATATATATATTTGCACTTTCGTTTGCAACTTTGATTATGTATACAATTTTTTTTATCATATTAGTAAGTTGATCCCAAATTCTATTATACCTATCGTAATGAGACTTTAATTTCTATGAAGAGATGTACTTCATCTAGAGTACCCAACACAAATTTCATAAATGATTGCTATCATCACGGTAAATTCCGCGACAATATCTAAAACAAAGTTCGAAGGTGAATCCTACAATCTATAGGCTCTAGCGAAGCTCAACTTTTCTACAAGATGGGATTTAGTACATGGGAGTTTCGATCAAATAAAATCTCAATTAGCTACAAAAGATCATGGAACCCTAAACCCTAAACCCTTAAAAGAAATTAATCACGTTAAAAAAGACTTGTTTTGAGATGTGAGGATAGACGTTTGTCTCACCGCGCCAACAATAAGCCACTTGTAGTCAAAGTGAAACAAGCCCAAACTCATGCATAATATTCTGTAGTAATACAAAAAATTAAAGTGCATTAAAGAAAATAGAAACACGAGCATCTATTAACATTTCCTTACTTGGGACGATTCTGAGTTCATCCCGAATTTCCAGAGGACTTTTAGGCTCTAAGGTAGTGCCAACCTTTATTAACATGGTAAAAAAAAACATCAACACACACATATTATATATATATATATATATATATGTGTGTGTGTGTGTATCTATATATATTTTATCAATTAAACTAGCAAATGAAAATCTATCATATTCAACACATCCTACATACGCAAGTATTACGCACATCCCATTTCATGTATATATCTATCCAACTCTAACTACAGAATTAAGTATACATTGATTATAAATTGCTTGTGGGGCCATCTGAGGACTGAGTCCTCCTCAAATTCCAGTGAAGCCCGTCGTTGATGCCACGCAGGAAATCAGTGGTGGAATCAAGTTGACAGGCAGAGAGAACGGGCCAAGGTGCGATGCTGCAAACGAGAGCATCCCCTGGGAATAGCTGTTTTCTGTTCTTACCATCAAATGATACCCATGCATGGCTTCTGCTATTCGACGGTACTACAACTCTAACACGGACATGCTCAGGCAGCATTAAAGGATGGAATGATAAAGAGTGGGGGCAGATAGGTGTGAAAAGGATTCCAGGAACCTGCAAAACACCGGATATCAATATTAACACAGGTAAGTCAGATACACCAGATACAACTGTTGTGCGGTGCAACTGTACACAACTAATATTGTTGGTAAGTGAAAATAATTAATACTAACCAACTAATACTTTTTAGTAAAACAACTAATACCATTTAAAATACACTTGAGTTGCACGGTGCACATTGTGCATACAAGACTTTGTCTAACACATAAGCGACAAGTACAAAAACTACCCTTAGGTTTAGCCTAAATATGTGAAACCTCAATGAAGTTCGTTTTCTTGAGAACAAAGCCTTAATGAGTCAATCAAATTCTTCTCTTTCTGCTTTGCGTTTGATGTGTGATTAACGAGCACTCAATTTAAGAAACCTACATTCGTTTTCTATCCCGAAAATGGACAAAAAAATAGCAGTAAACTAAAGACATAATGCATCAGAAGGTGACATGCATGTTATTTAACGGGACTTAAGGTGAATCGAATTTTTTATCAATTTTCATCTCGAGGGAGCTCGTGGAATAAAATTTCAATAAAGGAAGGGCTTTTTAAATCAATAAAATAGATTAAGAACCTCTCAAAATAAAAGTTGATGTTTTAAGGATATGTTGATACATTAAGCCTAAACTGAACTTACCTGGGGATGAACCATTGATCCTCCAGCTGCCAGCGAATATGCTGTGCTCCCAGATGTCGTTGATAATATTAGGCCATCTCCTTGTACACGCGTGACAAATGAGTCGTCGCAGTAGCATTCCAGATTTGTGAGGAAAGATGAAATTCCACGGTCAATTGCCACTTCATTCAGGACAAGCATGGCACCTTCTTTCGCGTATTCATTTTCACGGATGATGTGACATTGCAATCGATGCCTTAATGTTATGTTAATGGGACCAAGAAGAATTGAAGTCAGATAATAGCGATAATGTTCACTATCTGATTCCGTGGGTTAAAGATTACATAAAATGATGTAAATGATGACAGCAGGTTTAATATTCAAGAAGATGGAGGATACAAAATGGGGTCATGAAACCAAGAGAGCCTAAAGAGAATGGCACGATGGGAGGAACGGGCCCTTTGAACATTGATGCGGCCTGCAAAACAGAATGTATTCTTATTAAAAGAACTGACATTACAAGTAAAAAGTAGCAACAAATGACAAATTCCAGACTCAATGTCCATCTTTACAGTCTCCAATTCAATAAAAAAAAATTAAAAGAAAGAGGAATGCGTAAAGTAAGAAATCTACTCGAAGATTACCAATAGAAAATAGATCATATCATATCTACTACCATCAAATTTGGCAGAAAAAGAAACCACCACTTCATATTATTTGCGCTGTGGACCCAAAACATGATCATTTGAATTAACTACCAGCTACATCAGAGAGTGAAAATAGATAACCTCAGAGTAGTAAAAGCAACACATTCTCTCTTGAACAAGTCATTAATGATGCACAGCCTTAACAATTGAAATCAGACAGCAAAAAAGGCTGAAAACCTTCTATTATTAAATACATGACATCCGATTAAAGAAATCATGATTTTAGCACCAATTTTTCGATTGCATTTATGAAAAATTGCTACCAAATGCAAAAAGTTGAGAAATTGTTTTGGAATAGCATTCCACACAAGGACAAATTATTTATCATATGCCCCCTCATAGATTCAGCCATTCACGCAGTTATAATTCCTAAATATAACAAAATATGGTCACAAGAATTAGTATACAAGGAGAATCTGTATGCAAGTAGTCTGAACTTCTAATTCTTGCTAAAAATGCCGAGAACATACCCAAAGGACAGTTCCATCTCCACCGAGAGTTACTATGAGGTCAACCTTTGTATGTAATGGCAGAATATCATTGTCTCCACAAAGGATCACAGTAAGAGGTGCATATGAGCTTCAAGTAAGTTTCAGTTACATACATTGCTAGTCTGCTGATATTGTCAACAGAGATGAGACTTTACATGGATGAAATAAGTTGATATCCTATATTGATATAGAAAATTAAATAGCATATAATTTCTAAACATGCTAGCAATAAAGAGAGGAACAAAATTTAATTGTGGTTATGATAGACAGGAATTAATAATTGAGCTTATATGATATAAAAATATCCTGAAAAAATTAGCTCGGAATATCCTGTATGCAAAGCATTAGTCAATTCTTTTCAAGGCTTTCTGTACAAAACATATTTGGGGGGATTTTGACTGAGAAGTGATTTCCTACAGTAATACTAACTCCGTCCCAGATTCAAAGTCACATTTACTTTTCATACGTGTTTTTGCAAGCGAGTTTTGTATTAGTAATTGAAATGATAAATTGATTTTTAAGGAGGGGTATGATAGATGAGCCTCTTATCTATCATACCCCTACTTAAATATCAATTTATCATTTCAATTACTAATACAAAATTCGCTCACAAAAAACGCGTGCAAACAGTAAACCCGCCTTCGAATTCGGGACAGAGGGAGTATAAGTAATGCAATAACCAATGTTACCAACCAAAAAGGTTAATTTACGTATGGAAACATACAGATGAAGACATTAAGTGTTACTCATATTTATCTGCTATTTAGATACATTATACACTCCACTTATAAACAGTGAAATAATATTGAAAACTGTAACATTTAATGCAAAACAAATTGAAGTAATTCAAGACTAGAACATGGAAAATTTGCGAATACCAAAAATAATTAAGCACAACAATAATTTGGGGATTATGTATGCAAAATGAAGGAAGCATATAATTTTTGTGGAGAGTATACAACTTACCATCAAGCCAGGTTTGCACAAAGCTGTAGTACAATGATTCAGCCAAAAGCTCAGCCTTCACTTGAAGCTCCACAAATATATTTAACTTTTTCTGCTCTCTCAACCATCTAGGAGAAAATAAAACAACTCAATTAGACAGGCCTTCATGATTTATCATGTAATAACTTCGTAGAGTGACAGAGTCATACCAAGAAAAAAGTTGTCAACTATCAACATTATCAAAAGAAAAAGAACTATATTCACAGATCAAATTTAGGTATGATATTGCTGAGAAAACGAATTACAAATCTGGAACTGATGCCCAACATTTCTATGCCTATATCAATACTATTGTTGAAGGTGTAAATCGGTTTCGAGGCTTTTCGAATATTATTTCAAAGACATCTACGAGATATAAAATGGTTTAGTTAAAAATATAAATAATTCATTATACATGCATAAACTTTTTTAACTATCATTACAGACTGTAATTTAAAAAATAAAAGAAAGCAAATATTTAAGTTATTTACCTAAAGTTAGATCTAATATAAGAGATTTCTTCATTAATTACACATTCAGTTTTATTACACTTATTATTTAGTTTTTTCTTTTTGTAAATGAAATAGAAATATATAGCTTGTTCATCTTTTTCTTCTGGCAAGTCCCCAAATTCATGTGTTTTGAACCTGTTACGATCCCACATCGGTTCCACATGAAAGTGTGGAAGGGTATATAAGTGGGAGTCCATCCTTAACCTTTGACCATGGTTTTGGGTTAAGTTAGGGCTCCCTAGCTTATATTCCTAACAATTGGCGCCGTCTGTGGGAAAACTCGGGCGGGCTGCGGAATGGGGCTACCCGATGGTGGACCCAGGGGTTGCCACCTTGGATGTGGGCCCAAGGGGGGTTGCCACCCGGGAAGTGGGCCTTGGCATATGGGCTGCCACCCGGAGTGTGCCGTCCGTGGACGTCCGGCTTTAAGGGGGGTCGATTGTTACGATCCCACATCGGTTCCACATGAAAGTTGGAAGGGTATATAAGTGGGAGTCATTCCTTAACCTTTGACCATGCTTTTGGGTTAAGTTACGGCTCCCTAGCTTATATTCCTAACAGAACCGAACATGTGACGGAAGCTAAACTTGACACATCTAAAAAACTAATGTCTTGTACAGAGAACACACGCTTCCAATAATCAAGAGAGACTGGACAGCACTTATAGGATCAAAATGAGTTTTCTACTTTATAATTGTACAAGATAAATTATATTCAACAACGTACAAATTCTTTTTGTGTTACGGATATCTACTAAAGTCTGTTATAGAAATAATTCCCAATGTCTTAGAATTGTTTAAATTATCTTTTTTATGATTGGAGCCTTTTCAGGCAGCATAGTATTTTTTTTTTCCTAATAACCAAGTAGAATATTTTAATAGTATGAGAAGCAAGTACATATATAGTGACTTCAGCAGAAAATAAAGATATTATTATAGGTGTCAAGATTCCTAATGGACCAAATAAAATGAGCTAATATATGATCATCAAGTATTTTACCTGATCATTTCAACACAAAGAATTCGGACAGGAATAGAATTTGGCTTTGTCAATATAAGCACGGTTTGTGGAGGAGATTTCCACTTCAAAGAAATCTGAAATACAAAAGTTTAGTTTTACAGAAAATACTATCTTTAAGATATAAAAAGTATAAAGTTTGAAATACTGCATAACTGTTAGCTGATTCAATCAAAGTGACGTGAGATTGAGATAACAGTTATACCTGTTTATTGCTGCGCTCAGCTGTTCTTATATCACCCTTTTCAAAAGAGACAATATCATGTTCATGGTGATCACATTCTTCACCGTTGTGGTACCATGATAATTTAAATGATGCCTATTCCCATATACAAATTAGTCAATTCTGATTAAGCACCAGGGACAGTAAATTGGAAATATAATCAAGTCAAAATACATTATACATATAGCATAGAGAGAGAGTAACACTTGGGTGCACCATTAACACCCTGTAACTGGTTCACAACTAATACTGTTCAATGTAAACAACAACTAACACTGTTCAGTGAAATACCATTCAAACATGCACTTGAATATATATATATATACATTAAATGAAGCTTCATAAAGCTACCAAATGACACAATAGAACAAAAAACCAAAAACTTAAGAGTTAAGGGTGAACAATTCACCACTCATTTCATCCATAAAGATCATTATCCACATTGGCCACTTAAGATCATGATTTCTACTCCATCATTGATGACTTGAGATCAGTAAAAATGGCAATCACGTTGAATCTTTCAATCTTATCTTATGCAAGCTTTTATCATTTTTCTCCTGATTTATGAAAACTCAAGTTTCGTAGTTTCTTCGTAGTTAAACGAAACAAAATTTAACAGAACCAAACCCTAAGCTTGGTATGACATACCTTCGCGATTGTTTTATTCTGGGGAGCTGAGTCAAAATCAGGTTCACCTCCTCGAAGAACTTCCTGAGCACATGCATCATCATTTCCATTGCAAAACCCAAATTGTTCCGTGTTTTCTTCTGACAACAGGGTCTGCTCACTGCAAAGCCCTTCTCTCGACAGCACTGTGAAGCAAGCAAACAAATTATGTTGCAAAAGATACCAAATCCAATTTTATATTTATAACCAAGTAACCAACCTCTTAAAATACTGTATGGAAAAGAGAAGAAGAAAAGAATAAAATAGTTTGTAACTTTCAGCTTCTTGGACGCATATATCACTTAAGGTGGAAGAAACCATATCTAGTTTGAGGCATCATGGTGTCTAATGACTCTTATTGAACTGTATAGCTTATGATCTTCAGGTGAAATTTGGAGTCGTTTGGTCAGCATATTAAGTTAAATATCCATCCTTCTTCTGACATTCTTTTAGAAGTTTAAAGTACAAGGGTCATCAAACAAATGAAAAATATTAAACCCCTTTAGAGACAAGTAAATATATTGAGTGATAATGATTATATCTGGATTACAAAAATTGGCTTACAATGCAATAAGGAAATTATTTATCCCCATTTGGAAGAAAACCTCAACCAGTAATTTCTGTCTATGTAACTTCATTGTAACAACACATTTGGGGCAATTTCTAAATAAAAAGCAGACTGTAGGCACAACTCAGACAATTGTACGTGTTGGACAAGAGCATACAAAGTCCATATGGAAAATGAATGTAAACCTTTTTGTTTCGACTGAAAATCGTGTGCCTTTTCCAATTCATATTTACGTTTCCACTCGACAGCCTCAGCTTGAGCAGAAGCATTCTCTTTCGATACCCTTTGTAATGCCTTTGCAACAGCTAAAAACAAATTTAAAGATTTAGAGAAAGCGTTGCAGCTAAAAGCATATTAAAATATTTAGATGAAGGATTTGTAGAAACACACTCGTTAACGCCTTGCATAATTCAGTCAGATGATCATTAGCTACATGGGGCATTAAACTCTGTGAAATAATTTCCTGAACTGTTTTTTCAGAGTTCAACAGAGAGAGAGAGAGTCAATAGAACCATTCTCTATTGATGATAAGCTGGCAGTGACCTATTTCAAAGCTCCATATTAGTCTTCCAATTGTTGCAATTCTTATTCTTTTAATGCATGCGTGTTTGTTATTTAAGTATCAAAATAGGGAAAAACTATGAGAAGTATATATATAGAGGAATTCGGCAACAAAAGAGAACTGCAAGGCATAAATCACCACACAACTTTTTTCACAATAGCAATCATATTGTCGTTATAATGTATAGATTCATTAATCAAATCCAAACTGTCAATCCTCCCTAACCCCATAGCATTGCAATAACTGTTGTTCTATCGAAACGAGTATACCATCACCATTTTAAAATAGCATGAATATGAAAAGCCTATATTAAGGCAGATACATTGGATAATAAAAATAAAATATTTGTAGTTAATCAGCTTTTATATGTATTTAGCTATTAAGGACTATATGTATTTAGCTATTAAGGACTATAGAAACAAGAAACATGATAAGTAATCAAGTTGATAAAGACAAAGTCTAGAAAGGAATGTACAGTCATAGTTACAGAAAACAGGATATGTCCATCAACCAAAGAATTATTTGAATAAGTGGGAGAATGGAATATGAGAAAATGACATTATAAGAAGTAACAATTTCACAGAGCACAGTGTTCACCTATGACATATCTTTACGTAACTTACAAATGTACTAGCAAGAATATATAGATTATGTTTGAACAGAATCCAGGGTTTGTCCATCTTCCAAAGATTTATTCAAAAAGTGTGAGATGGAATCATGGAATATTAGTGTATGAAGTATGAACCCATTATAAAAAAGTAACAATATGCATGAGTAAGTAATATATGGTGAAATGCTCCCACAAAATATATTATAGATCTTATGGAATATATCTTTACAAAATGTCACAAGAATATGGATGTCGTGTATCTTTACAAAACAGTAGCTAATAAACAAAGTTATTATTATGATTCACCAAAGACGAGAAGGTACACATAAAATCCTTCTGTCCATCGACAGAGCCTTCAATGGAATACATATAGCAGATGTTAAGAGAGATCCCAGGGAAATCTTTAAAGGATACATACTACAAAATTTTCTTAATTTGAAATTCATGATCCGCCATATTTTTGCATTAATGATAGAATGTGCCCCTTTGTAATTGGTCTTTTAGCGTCTCTCATCTATGTCATTTAACACATAATAACTGCATCATATTTGTCCACTTCCTGTTTGCTAATGTTTACTATAAAATTTTCAACCGAAGGAAGAAACTTCACGTGGAAACTTTACACTAGAAGCTAGCAACATAATTTAAATGAAAAATTAGAACAAGCTCAATAATTTTGATTGATTTAAAAGCTTAACACATGAAGAACACGACTGCTATTATTACACCTTAATTTCCATCAGCAGCAACGTATAAACAACAACTCTCATTTAAAACAAAAAACTCGAAAAACACAGATTTAGATGTAAATATACAGGCAAGTGGTAAAACCTTATCAAATAGTGAATCATTTTTATATCATGATAATGTGCACACACAATTTCACTTGTTCCTTGTCTAACTAAACATGATCTCTTTCGTCAAAGTGTTACAGCAGTCATCAGAACACCTCCCCTCAATCCCCATATACTGAGAACGGAAATTACTTGAAAAAAAATATTAGGAAATTACATATCACATCAATTTAAACCAGTAAAAAAAAAATCAAACTTAGACAGTACAATCCGGGGAAAAACGAAAATCTAGAAGTTGCGTAACAGGCAAAAATTAACCGATAAAGCAATTTGTAATCAAAATGAAGCACATACATTGGTTGAGGCTGTTGATGATCTTAGAGACACGAGGTTATCTCCGTTATTCATCTGCGAATGCACTGACACACGCACAGTGTGTGTGAATTAGGGCGAAAAAGCGATAATTGGGGGGCGGAGAAAGAAATGGAGTGGTTGGTTATAGTGAGTGTGAATTAAATGCAGATAATAATGGGGTGTAGGATTCGCGGGAATTGAGTTGAAGATTTGGGAAATGCTATTGCCAGATAAGTATGGAGTTAATTGTGCTGGGTGGGGATGGGGCCCACGCGAAAGTCGAGGCATGGAGTCCATTGTTGAGAGAAGAAGTGAAGTGGGAGATACAGTGTTTACCTGCCTATTTCCATGGACGGGGGGAGAGAATTACAGTCTGTATACTTTTTTCAGCAAAAAGGTGAAATTGAGAATCAATTTTCGAAGATAAAAACCTGCGTAAAAAAAAAATTGTGTGATGAAGAATAGAAGATAAACTTCCCCACTTGTGCCGTTTGGCCCGTCCACTGGGCATATATTACTTTTAGGGGTGAGCATTAATCAATAATAATCTAATCAAATCGAAGCGGAATATAAATTTGAAATTAATTAATTTGGTATTCAATATTGATATTGATTTTGAAATTTAAAATTTTTAATATTTGGTTTCAGTTTTTTAAGGTGAAAATAACAAAAAATTAAAAATCGAAACGAATAGAATAATATATTTATAATTTCTAAATTGGAATGTCTATTGTTTATAACAGTGATTTCAGAATCGGACCGGCCGTTTCAACCGGTTGAACCAGAAACCAGTCACCGGTCCAATAACATCCTAAAAACCGTTTTAGGGGTTGAACCGATCAAAGCCGGTCAACCGGTTTTTTTTTAAAGTATTAATTCATTAGGTAAAAAAATGTATTACTTTTAATTACCGATCAATGTTTAACTAAACTTTTTTGCGAGTAAGAATCTAGATCCACCTCCACCCCTTTTTTATATTACTTCATGTCACATTTTTTTTAATACTTATTCAGTGTTGGATATGAGGTCCATATGAGTCCACATCTTCCCCCATTTTATATTACTTCATCTCACTTTTTTTTAATATTTATCCAATGTGGGATATGAGGTCCATATACCCACATCTTCCTCTTTTATACAACTTCCTTTTATATTTCTTCTAATACTTACTTGATGTGGGACAAAATTTCTTCCCATTTTTATATTACTTCCTCTCACACGAGGGAAAAAAATATTCTAATTTTTCGCTTTTTTCAAGTTATTTTGATGTATAATATTTCATTTCTCAAGAAAACCAACACATTTATATTATTCTTATGCCTCAAGTTTGATTAATTAATGTTAAATATTAATATTATTAGTGCATTAATAAATTGACCGTTTTTAGAAAATAGTAAAATATAAAAGACATAGAAAAAAATAGATAGAAATCATTTAAGTGGTTGAACTGTCGGTCCAACCGATCCAAACGGTTGAATCGCCAACCGGTGCTCAATCCTATTTGATCGTCGGTTCGATTATGAAAACACTGATTTATAATCTATAAATTGGGTAGTTTTTATTGTTTATAACCAGGATATATTCTTTAATTTGAGAATTTTGACATTGCCCAATTAAAATCCCAAAATATTTTGGTTTTGGTATTATTACCGAAATCGAACTGAAAAATTCAATTTTCGGGTCTCAATTTTGTGTATGTTTGGTTCAATTTCGTTTTGTAATAGTGAAAAGTTTGGTTAATTCAATTTTCTTTATTCGGTTCAGTTCGATAATCAAAATACAGGATGTTCACCCGTAATTACTGTTATATATACGCACTATCACTGTTATGCATATATTATTACTGACTTTATTTTTTTAAACAATAATAATGCATAAATATAATAGTGATAATGTACATGCATAGCAGTACTGATAGAGTTCACTATAAACTCGAATTCGAATGAGATCTATTCTTTTAAGAATAATATAAATTATAAAATATCAAGGGTTAATATTAATTTCTTCAGTGCGTTGCACGAACTGAACTTTTCAAAATTATAAATAAAAAGTTAATGTAATTTAGATTCAAAAAAAATATCATAATTAATAATACAGTGATAATCAATAATAGATGCAACTAATTATATGTCTATACCACCAGTAAATATATATATATATATATATTATACCTTTCTAAATTTGCGTAAAATAACATTAAATATTTTTAAAATAGTTATTGAATTAATTTTGTGGAGTTTTGTAATTTATAATTTCTATAATGCAAAACCTTCGTAAGATGATGTGATAAGTCATAAAATGATGTGTCAAAGCCATATTCTTCTATTTCAAATTCGTCTAATCTCATTCATTTAGATTGTTGTTTTGATTTCAACCGTTGATTTTGTCTTCTATTTCCTATAAATTGGGACATCTCTCATTCATTTTTTCTTCATTCTATCTCTCGATTGTTAATATTCTTTTCTTTTTTCAGAGATCATCTCACAAAAATATATTCATCAACGGTAACATAGAGATTATCGTTGCTCTTATTTCAATTTTAATTTGTCGATTTTCCATTTACATTATGTTTTGAGATAATCTTTAATTGTCGATTTCTTATTTAAATGTGATTAATATGATAGATTATCGTTATTTTCTTATTATGAGATCATTGTTATTATTCAATTTCTTATTTAAATTTGATTAATGTTCGTATTACTTGATTTACAGATTTCTTAATAATCATTTTTCATTTACAGATTTAGAGATTATCTTGGAGAATGTTGCATTTGGATATAGAGAAGAGATTACATGAAATAAATGACCGAAAATTATTTGTTTTCTACTACGAAGATGATGACAAGATTGTATGTATATTGATCAAATGTGGAGATCATCGTAAAAAGTTCATAGATTTTCATCTAATGATTAGATTGTAGATTACTCTATTGTAAGTTATGATGATCCTTCAACCATTGTATTTTCGAAGTAATTTAATAAAATATTTATAATTTATTTTATTTTATTTTTCTCCACGAATATTTATCAATATCCGATACTATTGCATAGTGTGTACCAATACTATATGCATTAATCATGTAATTCGTATTTATATAAATATTATTGCGTTAATTAAATATTTATGTGTAATTAATGATATCATATTAATATAATATATTTACCAAAAATATCAAGTCGACCCCAAATTCAGGAGATTGAGTTGACTTATCAATTAAGTAGTTAATATGACAATCTTTTTTTTTTCGAACAATTTAATATGACAATCTTGAAAAATCAATCTCTATACATTCCACATTTAAATTTTCATGAAATTTACATCGAATTCTCATGAACTTTTTAAATAATTATTAAAAATCTACAATTATATTAGTAAATAAGTATGTTGAAATTATAATATATGCAACCCTCATGTAAAATAGTAAAGATCAGCGTGTTATTTATAATAAAAAAAATTATTTATTAAAATATAAAAATGCAAAATTGTGTATGATTTATATAAAAGATTTTATAATACACTCATATATCCTTCGTTAAAAATTATTCGATATATATAAAAATATTTATCAGTTTATATTAATGTATTAAAATTTTAATGCCATGTATTGTTAATAAATTTGAGTAAAATATTTTGATTAATTTTTAGTGAATATTGAAAGAAATTAAGAAGATAGATTCAAAACATAATTTTCGATGTAAATTATAAATCTAAAATGAATTCAACTTTTAAATTCAAATTTGATCCCAAATTAATGGGATTGAGTTGACTAATCAATTAAGTAATTAATATGACAATCATCATTCTCTAAATATTCCATGTTTGCAATTTTTATAAAATTTACAATAAATTAATCCTTAAATTTTAAAATGTATTTGCTCAATTAATCATAGCATGTCAATATTTGTGTATTGTATATTGGTTCAATTTCGTGAACTTCAGTCAATATTATTTTATTATATAGATATAATTTTTACCCAATATCATATATATTTATGTATATATATATATATGTATATTGCACTATTAACATCAAATTAAATTTATATTAAATTATTTATAATAGTGTTAATTAAGTTACATTAAATTTAGTATATATTTTATCAAGTGTGGATAACTCAAGTGGTTAGAGCTCCACCACCTGAGACCTTGAGGTCCCGGGTTCGAGACACAGAGAGGGAATATGTATTCTCCTCTTGTGGTGGTCCCCCTCTTGTGGGGTGGTGGTCCCCCTGTTGTTGGGTTGTGGTCCCCCTCTTGTGGTGATTGCGGTTCCGGTCTACAGCGAGATGAAATGATGTTGTCATGTGCCCGATAGTAGAAAGAATTATTGTAATTGATTATGTTGTTGGGTTGTGGTCCCCCTCTTGTGGTGATTGCGGTTCCGGTCTACAGCGAGATGCAATGATGTTGTCATGTGCCCGATAGTAGAAAAAATTATTGTAATTGATTATGTTAGGAAACTATTGTAATTGATTGTCTTTAAAAAAAAATTTAGTATATATTTTTGCAAATTTTGAGGGTCTATATGATTTTAAATCACAATAACGGATTTTTTATTCGTCAAAATGAGATTTAATTTCATATCTAATTTTTAATTAAATTAAAGATTTTTAAAAAATTAAAGAAAAATTAGTGTTAGGTGCTTTGTAATTTAACTATTAAAGATTATGTCTTAAATTACAATAACAATATCAAATAATGTAAAGAAATTTAAAAGTAGCCTTCATTCTATATGTGGTTTGGTCCAATTTATATTTGGATCAATATCTAATTTCATGTACATTATTCCGTTCTCAATAAAATTACATATGTGGTTGTTTAATAAAAAAAATTGTTGTGATTTAAGGAATATTTAATGAATTTTTTTTTAAATGTCACGATTTATTAATAAAATTTATTGTGATATAAAGAATATTTAATGATTTTTTTCTAATAAAATCCACTGCAATTTCATGTAATTGTTATGAAACTGATTCAGATCGTTCACTTACTGTAATTTCATGTAAATTTAGTAAAACATTTTATTTTATTATTGGGTATTTGTTACGTGAAATTGTTGTTCATTAAAATTGGATAATAGAAATGTTAGATATGTTTTGCAGGTATCTAATTATCATGGTATTTTAATGTGTTTTATTTACATGCAAATAAATTATTATTTTTTAATTCGATTTGTTCGAATTCATTTTGCCTCGTGAGAAAATCCGCGAGTAGATTATAATTTGTTTATTTATTTTCGTAAATAAATTGTAACCGGATCAAGAATGAAGACGGACGGAGACGGAGATTAAAAGACGGACGTCCAAGTGCCCGGACGTACGCGAGCCAAGGAGGAGCACGTGGGCTAGGCCGAAGGCCTAGCGACCGTGCACATCGCCAGGCGGTCGCATATGGGGCGAGGCGGACGACCATCTGGCGCAGGAGGAGGGGGTGGGCGTCGGGCGACCAAGACTTTAGATCTTGGCGCCGCGATGCATGCTGTTGTGTTGGGAAATTAGGGGTGCCCGTATCTATTCTAGGTGAATTTAAATACATATTTAAATTAATTAATTAATTACTAACATGAATTAATCCTAAATCAATTCAACATAATAATTAATAAGCAAATAAACAACATGCGTACACATAATCCACGTAAATCCTAAGCATGCGGAATCTAGGAATTACGTAAATACTAACCTCTCGTAGAGACAACCGTTGAGACGATAGATCAACCCAAAGTACCTTCTCAAATATGTCCCACGTCCACGAACGTAATCCGGTGGGAGGATTATTGTTGTAGGAGGAAATAAACCGACTTGGAGAGAGTCGGGGATTGGACCGTCTTATGGCTACCATATCATCCGACTTCGCCCAGACAGAGCAAGACTGGAGGCGACTTCGAAGGGTCAGTAAGTCGCGGTAAGTTTGGGAAGCTACGCAGGTCGTGGGAGCGGCTTGGGATAACAAAGAGGCTGCGAAGCGACTTGGAAGAATCCGGAAGTCGGGGCCGATTAGGTCTCGAAGTCGGGTGAAGATAAACATGGAAAAGATTCGGGTAGTTAGTGAGGCGGATTTCTCGGATCATAACCAGGGTAAGTGAATATGTGAGCGCCGACTTATGGACAAGAAAGGAAATCTGCGTCGGGCAGGGTCAAAACCCTAGGATGGTCCACTAGATGAAGCCCATTTATAAAGTTGTAACCCTAGTTTGATGTTTATAA